>OY720422.1:50522566-50914329 GCA_963082815.1 Melanotus villosus
TAGAAGGTCAGTCCAAAGGAATTTTTTTAGTCTGCTACAATCCCAAAAATTCCGAAGTCGAAGCAGTTTGGGACATTCCGCGGCAATCAGAGGCATTCTAAGGAATTTTGTGAAAGTTTAGGGAAATCTACGCAGGTTTCTAGCAATTTTCTGTCCTTGTGAAGCTGATCAGAATTTAGAAATAATGATTAGTTGGAAGTAGAGCATTCACCCCTAAAACTGTGACCAAACCCTCGTATTAAATGATTGTTAGGTTGTTTTGAGCTTCTAAGAATTTTATTATAATTCCATTTTGAGAAAAACATGTTATTACCGTAAAAAATACTAAATATAAAAATTTAAAATTAAAATTTTGTTGCATTTTTTGCATTAGTCAAAAAGGTTCGTGGAAATTCAAAAGCAGAAGTAAAAGTAAAAAATTAAAAGACAACAAGCTGCGATTATTAACTCCTTTGAAGAATTTACAGGGAAGACATTTATTACGTTTTCGCTTTTTAAGTCGTGACGAACAGCCAGAGGATAATTTTTCTTTGAGTAGGATAAAGCGAAATGTAACATAGTAGATTGAATTTAACTTTTTTATAATTTAGTCAGCAAAATTAAACTTGAGCGTATTTAAAATTACACCGAAAAAGGCTTGCCAAACCCCGAGCTTTAATAAAACACCCGAAAGGAAATAAAACACTGTCAGGTTTGGTTTTTAATAAATCCTTAAAATTAAATACCGCGGTAAATAAAGTAAGAAGCTTAGTCGCAAATTTATTTCGCTGATTTGTTATCTCTTTGTTGGTCTGGTTTAAAACCCCCTAAAATTCCGCATCGCCAGTCTATAAAAATGTAGATGTTAGGGTTTTACAGGAGCGAATATTATCTGTACACTGGAATCGGCGTAAGCACGTAATTAATCTATGCTGGATTTGCAATCACATTAAGTGCTTTATGGCACAAACGTGCAATATCAGAACTCGTAAGCATCTAGATAATGATATTACGTTGTAATTAAATATGCTTCTCCACGAGTCCTCCCTTTTATTGCTTTAAACATTTTCAACCCGAAATTTATCCACTCTATAGTTAACCTGTACATATGCTAAAACTTTCGAATGCTTTTGTAGTTTTAAACATAAATTTCGCTTTTGAGCAAAAAATTGGTAGGTTTTAAGGCAGCAACCAGGGTTATCCATTAGGCAACATAAGCTTAGCCTAGGACCCAACCAATGTGAGGGATGTTATGAAACTAAATAAAAATAATAAACTCTAATTTTGCCGACATGCCACCCCATCAAGGCAGCCTTAAATAAAATTAATGGGTGGAGATGAAAATCCAACCAAGGGTTAAGAAAAATAGATAAAATATTCGCAATAATAATAATACAACAGCAACAACAATAATAATATTTGGTTTTAAGAGCATAAGCTCGAAATATTTGTTTAATAACACTTCTTTGCTACCAAAAAATTTGAAATTTTTGAGTGATTCTGAACTAAAAATAAAGAAAAGAGGAGCTCTTAGCTTTAACTAATTAAATGCCCGATTTACTGCTAATATTTTCAGAGGAACAAATCAAAAATGCTGCGACAAGCCCAAAAAATACGACTTTTTAAAATTTGAAGTATGTAAAAATTAATAGTTTAACAACTAAAGAGGAAGAAATAACACAGAGGTTATTATTAAAAGCGACAATAGATTAAGTAGGTATAATGGGAACAAAAAAGAAAGGTAAAGGATTACAAAGATTACCAAACGGCCACTTGGATAAATTGGTTAGGAATTGGGCAGGAGAAACATGCAAAAGCAGGGGAAATGTGTAAGATAAGGGAAGACAAACGTGAAAGGATATTAACAATAGAAATGAAAGAAGAAACGAAAAAAGCAGAATATATTATGATAGTAATAACAAAAGAAGCAAGAAGAGCAAGAAAGCCTTTGAGTGAAATGCAGCAACAGCTAAACAAGACAACAATTGTCGTGAGAGACCTGAATGGGAGAGTGGGAAACAACAAGAATGATGGACTTGGATGCTGCTTAGGAAAGAGAAAGAGAAAAGACGAGAACCACAAACGGCAAAAGAATACGAGGAGTGTTCAAATTTAAACAGGAATGTTTAAATTAAAACCCCATCTGAAGACAATTCTAAAAATTAAATTATTTAAAGGTTAGCCGTGACTCTTGTTAACATATCCATGGCAATTGTCTCGATATAATATTATTTTGACAGTCACAGTTACAATGTCTGAAAGTTCTGTTCATTGTAGCGTGGAACAGCGTATAATTATCAAATTTCTTACGAATGAAGGGGTAAATTCGACTGAAATTCTTACAAGACTGCGAGCACAATATGGCGATCAATGTCTTTCAAAAGGTCGAGTGTTTGAGTGGCCAAAATCCTTTAGAGACGGGAGAACGCATGTAGCAAATAATGAGCCTCATGTACGGCGAGCTGCAGCTTCGGTTAATCGTGAAAATGAAGAAAAAGTTAATGCCCTTATTCAGGAAGGTAGACGGGTAGCAGTTCGTCAAATTTCTCACAATTTACAAATTAATGTCGGAAGTGTTGAAGAGATCATAAAAAACAAGCTAAAGTATCGTAAGGTGAGTGCCAGGTGGATTCCGCGCTTGTTGACCGAAGAACACAAGTTGAATCATTTTCAAATCGCTTCTGAGACCTTCTTCCGCATCCAGCATACAGTGCTGATCTGGCTCCCTCTGATTTTTATTTGTTTAGCCCATTAAAAGAATTTTTAGCCGGGAAAAGATTTCAGTCAAATAATGACGTTATCGAAGCTGTTCAGGAGTCGGTACGCATGCAACCCAAAGACTTCTTCCAGCGAGGTATTAAAAAGCTTCCAAATCGTTGGCGCAAGTGCGTCGCTAGGCAGGGAGATTACGTCGAAAAGTAATATAGTTTTCATCGTTGTAATATTGTAATAACTTTTTTAATAAATAAATTCCTGTTTAAATTTGAACGCTCCTCGTATTAGGTTTCTACATAGAAAATGAACTAATAATGTAATATCCATAAAACAACGAGAGAAAGAAAAAGCAGAAATGAATAATCTATAATAGACTAGCTATTATTTAGCAAGCAAATGCGTTCAAACGTTAGAAAGGGGACCAAAAATCAAAAGAGGCCACTTCATAGTAATAATAATAATAAATAAAGAAGAACAGAAGAGTTAATGAGCCAGAACGGAAAAGAAAGATAATAAACAGAAAGCTAAAAAGCTGCAGGTTAAAAGAACAAAAAGTAAAGCAATAATTCCAAAGTAGATTAAAGAAAATGTTAAGTCATTTCGACAAAGGACAGGTAGAAGAAGTATGGACAAAAATTAAAAAGGCAATATTAGATGCGACAGAAGATAATTGTGGCATTACAGAAATAACCAACAAAAAGACACAAAGAACATACTGATGGATACACAGGGTGAAAGCAGTAGCAAAGAGGAAAAAGAAAAATGGAAAAAATGCCTAAGCTCCGGTAACCAAAATGATTATAAAGAATATAAAACAGAGAGAGGTCACGTAAAAATAATCATAAAGAAAGAAAAACAAAAATCATCGATAAACTTCGGAGAGAAAATGAAGAATGCATACAAGAAAAAACAAAGGCTCTTCTACACCACGATGAGAAGCATGAGGAAATGAAAAATACCAATGCTAAATAATATTAAACATGAAAATAGAGAGATCCTAATGAAAGAGGAGGAGATAATGGAAAGGTGGTGACAATACTTTAAAGGTTTACTAGAAAGAATACACTTAAAAGAAAGAAAAGAAAACGAAGAAAATAAAATTTCAGACAACGCAGAAACGCAGGAAGGAACAAATACAAAATGAAGCCCCTCATTGAAGATGGCAAACTTTTGTATACAGCTGTCAAGAGACAAAATACGACTTGTTGTAGGAATATTGTCAGGACACTGCACATGCACATTCGTTTGTTAAGAAATAATGGACACATACAGGGTGTTAGATAATGCTTCTGCCAAACTTTATGGGTGAGTTTTTAACGATAAAAGGAATAAAAAATTCTTCTACTGTTTTTTTCTCAGTTGCATTTTTTTTCCTTTAATTATTCTGTGGTTGTTAATAAAGTTTTATTGTTACTTTATGTATTAGACTCTTATTTATTCGTAAAAAATTTGTTCCTGTATAGAATAAAAAGTAAAATTAAAGCATGCTTTTTCTCAGAAACTATGCATATCAGAAAAAAATTGTATAAGTAATACTTTTTTGCTAAATTTATCATTATAAAGCTATTCCCAAGGTTTGGCAGAAGCATTACCTAACACCCTGTATATGTTTATTGTTTTTTTTAACGTATTAAACTTTTATTAAAACTTAATAAATAGGTTATTGTTAATTACTCCTTTGCACATACTATAAAAATATTGCTTGCTAATAAGTAGTAGCACTATCACCCGAAATTTTCAATTTAAAAAAAATTCCCCGTTTTTTACCAGTTAACCGGTTTTTATTTAAAATATTTACCGTTTACTGGTAAAAGAAAATCTCGGTAATTTTGGATGCCCTAATTATAGCGTCGTGTATTATACTATTATACTTTTGAATGATTCTGAATTCAAAATAAAGGAGAGAGGTGTCCTAAACTTTGACTAATTAAATGCCCGACTTAGTGATAATCTGCCCCTCACAGCAGAAGGTATTTTCAGAAGCAGAACAAATTAAAAATGCCGCAATAACAATCTCAAAAATGCGACACTTCAGGTTTTATTCAAAATTGAAAGTATGCAAAAACTAATGGCGAAGTAAAAAGGCATATTGTGCGCCGATTTTGTGCAAAAAGGGTAAAAATCAAGGTGCATTTGATAAAAAAAAGGGTGAAATTTATTAAAATGAGTGCCTTGCTTTCAAAATCAGATACAACGTAACACAACAATAACTTGAAAATGTTAGAAATGTAAAACGTGCAATTAGACTTGGATTGTATACATATGTTAAAACCGTTTAGTTTCCGAAATTTGTTCATTTTAAACGATTTTAAACCTTCAATCGCCAGATTTGTCAACCTTCTAAGAGAACATTCCCAACCTTTATTGTTATTATTTATATGTATTTATTATTCGTTTCTGACTATGTTATTTAAATAATTATAATTAAGCAATACCTAAAAATTTAGTAATTAATTTCCTGAAATTTTTGATAAATATGTACCAATATAACTGTTAGAACCTCGTAAAGGGTATTAAATTTAGGATAAACATTTTGGCATATATCAGAATTTCAGGGAGTTAAAACATAATTGCACAGAAATTCCGTTCAGTTCTATGCTTAAATTCAATTACGGCTTAACTTGCGGTTAAAACAAGCAGTAAAGGACTGTTTTTTTCCTACACTATCTGGACCCTGTTCTATAGACCGTCTCGGACAGCTTCGTACGCTGTCGTACCCTCTCCAAGAATACGTTAGTATTAACAAATATCGGCCAAATTACTTTTTAAAAACAGTTAGAAATTTAGCTGTTTCCGTTCAGCTGAACAAAAGTAAATTGAACTATGTCTTAGAATATCCCAGAACTACTTATCTAAAACTATATTTAAAAATGCCCTGATCTAAACCAGCAATTACGATATAAACATCTGCTTTAGTAGTCAAGTTTTCGAAATTTCATTAGAAGTAACTTGCTAACTTTTACAATTTTTCAGGGGGTATTTCGCCACCAGTTGCCAAAGTAAAAATTAAAAAGATGTATAAAATGTTAAACTCGCCAAAATAAACCTTCAGAAGTGCCTTTAAAATTGTAGACATTATTAAGGCTTAGCTCAAATGGTTAGGAACAATTGTTACTACAACCAACAGTTGTCGTTTTAGATACCAATTAGCTATAAAATTGTAATTAAATGTAACATACTTTAACCAAACGACTCAAATCAAATCGAGCGAACTGCGTGAGAGAGATTCTTGCTAATAAATTTGGGTTTTGTTATCTCTAATGCTAGTAATATAGGATATCCGGTTCAAACATGTATTCCTGGAATCAAAATAAACTGTGGGATTAATCCGGGTTATAACTTGAAGAAATACATTTTTCTTATGTCTCGACTAAATATAAACCTGGTGCTTTCACGGAAAGCTGATGAGACTGCTTCACTTTTGACTGCGGGCTCAGGGGAGTAAAATAATACCTTGATGGTCAATTTCCAAAATGTAAAGTAACTTAAAATAGTCTAACATAGCCTAAAATAATTTAACTTAGCCTAACCTTTTTTTTGTGTATGGTGTTGTAGATGATAATGGGTCTTGCCTGATCAAGTGACCATACTGAATCTGTTGCCATCCCCAGGACCACAAAGCAACACTGATTCCTTTATTTACATATCGTCGCTTTTTTACTTCTTTTTATTACATATTTTTTTATTTATTTTGTTATGATAATAAAGGTTTACAAACATATGTTACTGTCTCTATTACCTACTTATTTATAGTCGACGTTGCCGCTGCATCTCCTTTTCATCTTGTTCTTTGATGCGCTTTATTTCTTTGATTATTCTGTGAATTTCAGCCCATCTGGTAGGTGACTGTAGTATTTGGTTTGTTAAGTTACCTTGTATGGGGCGCTCTCCCATTATAATCTCCAAGTTCAATTTGTGCTGAACAAAGCGATTACATTCAAATAAATTGTGGGCTGGTGTATCTGCGAGATCATTATCCCTCTTGTTTATTCATTATTATAGGTAGCTGCCGAACTTACCATGGCCCGTTAACACCTACGAGATGTAGTAATCTATTCAGAGAAACGGTTCGACGAATTATCAAAAAGAAGCTCAATCTAAAGCCTTACAAGATGCAAGTACGACAGGAGCTGACCGTCAAGAAAAGAGCAGTTCGGCTTGAGAGATGTAAAAAATTATTGAAGTCCCACGCTCTCGAAACTTTGGACAGAATTCTGTTTACGAATGAAAAAATTTTCACGATCGAGCAATCCGTCAACCACCAAAACGACAGAATATGGGCAGTAGAACCTCCCGGAGAAGATAGAATAATAGGCCGTGTTCAAAAATCTCTCTCGGTCATGATGTGGGACGGAATCAGTAAAACGGCCAAAAGTCCGCTAATTTTCATTCAAGAGGGTGTCAAAATCAATCAAGTTGTTTGTAGGCAGCTTCTTGAGGATCAGGTACTTCCATGGGTTCATGATACATATGACAATAATTAGAATTGGACGTTCTAACAAGACTCAGCTCTATCACAGAGAGCACGAGAAACCATAATGTGGATTTCTGAAAATGTACCAGCTTTTATTACTCCGGAAGAATGGCCACCAAACTCTCCGGATCTCAATCCAATGGACTATTCTGTTTGGAGTATCTTGGAGAAAACAGCCTGCACTACAAGAGCACTTCTAATTCCTTCGATTATGTAAAGAGGGATATCTTCGTGATCTACAGTTATATTTCTTCTTGCGTAGGTCTCATGCTTCGGAAACAATTTGTCCACTTCCTTCAGCTGTTTTTCGTCTTTTAATACCGCAGATGTGATTGTTACGTAAACTGTTGGTATCTATCTTATACGTGCTTATACCCTAATGCTCGGATGTCGTTGTTAACATCTACACAGTACTTTCCATGCTGCAATTTTGTGTTTAAGTATTTCCTTCTTACATCCCTATCTGTGTTCTTCGTAGGAGTTACGTAACTGCACCTATTTTCATTTCCTCTTCTATGGTCTGGCTACCGTTCACTCTAGTCACTCCTCTCTTGGCGTTGTTGCGTCTATTCCTGAGTTCAGTTAGTTCTTCGCACCACCAAAAGGTGGTTCTGCGCTTGCTTGGTGTTTTCCCCTTGAGCATAGCATTACATGCACTTTTTAAGGTTTCCGCTAATCCTTGGATAGTATGGGTATTATGTATGTCTCAATATATCCGCCTTCACCACCTGCACCTCCAGCCTATCGGGTTATAACTGGTCGTACCCTGCAGTATGGGATGCCCTATTTCTATTTCTATCGTTTTTGATTTAATAGATTTGCTTTGATTCCAAGAAGCTTGCCCCACACCTTTCAATACACCCTGTATTTACTTTGTCTGTTTTGAAATTAGTTATTATGTTAGATCCAATAAAAATATTAAATTCTTTCATTTAAATTTAAAATAGGTAACGTAAATGATTATGTGTACCGTTGAAAGAAAAATTTTGGAAGTTAAAGTAAATACAAACATAATTTACTCATTTTCCTTAATAAAAATGTATTCTGATTTAAATTTCCCTAATATTCAATTTCTTTTCAATTTAATTTTTATTATTTTTGTAGGTGTGAGTATTTTGTACCTCAAGTTGGTATTTGACTAAAATTCCAAGCTTTAAAATTTGGTTTGTAGAAGTTAATTAAACAGCATAATTTAAAGACGATTATTAAAACTAACGGAAATTTTGAACTTGACAGCAACTTAAAACTTTCGTTTAAGAGAAACTCACATTTCTGTACCTATCATAAATCATGTTAAATTATTGCCAAAACTACTAAAAGCTGACAAGAATTTCTATTTACTTAGTCATATCTTATACGCAGGAGTAATTAAAACTCGTCTTAAACTTTTTAAATACTCTTCATTCAGGTTAAACGATCTTTTATATCTAAAAATTAAAGCAGTGTTAAAAAGTTAATTTCGTACTGCGTCTAAAGATAATTTTTAACATCTTAAATTCAGTTAAATGCTACGTAAGGTGTAAATTGTACCTTGTATAATTCCGAGTTCTCCCAAATTAAGAAGCCTTGAAATGTATATCTGCATAGAAATAATCCAGTAATTTGTAGGTGGTCTTTGTAATTTCACAGCTAAGTACATGAACACACAAATGGGGCTTGTTATACACAACCCCCAAAAATATTTCAGGAAACTTCCTGCAAACATAATTAAAATGTATTCCGCTTTAAAAACTTTAAACACGGTGCACAGGTACAAGCACTACAACGCGCGTGTAAGAACTGATAGGAAACAGCTGTGGAAGCTTAGCCTCTTAGAATTATCTCTAAATGCAGCTGCATGTGTGATCATATGTAATGTGGATTTGAGGAGATAAATTAAACTTGGTTGATATTAAATTGATAGAGTATCGGAGTTGTCTGTGGTTGCTTAGGTTAAAGACGAGGTTAATGGTGAAAATTTAATTAACAAAACGTTTAAATTCAATATTGAAGACTCGATTAAATCCTTACATTTTCTAATAATTATAATTGCACAGAAGCTTAAATATGAGCAATCCGAACTAAAAGCTTGCTTTTAGTAAATGA
Organism: Melanotus villosus; assembly: GCA_963082815.1. Taxonomy (NCBI): domain Eukaryota; kingdom Metazoa; phylum Arthropoda; class Insecta; order Coleoptera; family Elateridae; genus Melanotus; species Melanotus villosus. The sequence continues at coordinate 50,531,820 of OY720422.1, forward strand.
ACAGATGCAACAATCAAACTTTACACTTTAGAAATGCCTTTAATTGCAGTTAATTAAAGCTAACATTTCTTTAAAGAGCCTTAATATTTCGAAACTTAAAATATTTTAAATAAATCTGCAGTGAAATCTGATTTTCTTTAAAATCGATTTTCCATTGGTTTTACAGTGTTCGTATTACTTCCGAGTAGATGGAGTAATTTTAACGCCGTTTGTCAAAGTAGAAATCGTGATGTTAGGAGATCATATCGCAGATACTTGAAACTTTAATTTAAAACAGGTAGTCGGGGATGACATACAAGTAAGTAGTTGGTGTCTTATTTCCTTCAAATTTGTTACATCAAAGGCATGTTTAAAATTCACTTTAGTGACATTTTCCCAGCTATTCCTGGTGTGGTTGTATATTGGTGTTGAGCTTTGCCTACGCCAGAAAATCAGATCTCGTTACATGAATGAATTCAGGATTTAGTCAAAGCTCCAGGATTTTAGCTTTTAAATTTTTAAACAATTAAACAATACTAAAATTAATAAACTGGAAGTCCAAACGTGGTAATAAAATTAGCTTTAGGAAACTGCAACTTAGATAATATCAAAATGTTAAAGGACAACGTGATGCTAAATCCGACTGAAAACTTTAATATTTTTCAAAGCCTGGCGTTTTGCCCAACATACATGCTAAGAAGGTTTCGAGAAACTCAATGCTAATATAATAATAGGGCATTGGCCTAGGTGTCAGCCTAAAAGGAAAAGGTTTGATATTTTCTGGAAAATTGTAAAATATGTTAACTTGAGAAGTAGAAAACCTGAATTTACTGAAACATCACTTCTTCAAATTTCATTGACTTGATAAAAAATTATTATTACTAATGGACTTGTCAAAAAAATTCATCAACTTAAGTATTAGTAAACTACTTAAATTACAAAACCTTCACCATAGTTTATCATTCTCCAAATTTCGAGTTCTTCTTCCCACATTTTTCAAAATTTCAACTTGTAAACAAGCTTTCCATGCCCAAATTCGCCCTTAGCACGCTTTTTCATAATAAACATTTATTTCTTGAAATTGTTAATTCTTCCTTATTGAATTGCTCTTCTAATTCGGAATTGCTGCTCTCAATTTTCCTTTCAATTTTAGCCAGTTAGTTTCATTAAATTTAACTTTTCTTTTAATAAAAGAATCTGCAGCGATATTCGTAACATATTTCACGAATTCCTTTTCCTGAAAGCGAACAAAGTAGACAGAAGACTAGAAAACAAGGCGGTATTCTTTGAGATTTCCGGGGCAAGCTAATCTTTTTTCCAATTAATTTGTAGTACAACACGTTTTTGTTCCTTTCTGATATCGAAACAACTGCTTCTGTTACAAAACAAACCTGATTGTTATCTGTAAACTGATAAAACTGTTTCCACTAAAATTTTTCTTTATGTAGGTAATGCAGTTGTTAACATCATTAATAACCTTAAGTTAGCATAAAAAGTTCGTTTGATTTAAACAAACACGATTCTAACTAACCAAAAAACGTAGAAAATACTTGAAACATTTTCAATAAGCTAAAGGTTCGTTTAACAAGAAAACTGTTTTCTTTACAATTGAATGCTTGTGTGAAATCTTCAAAGCGTAAACCCAGAAAATTTGTAAGTTATACAGAAAAGCACGAAAGTTTCTCGTGGAGGAAAGTACACAAACTTCACAGATTTTTATTGACATAGATTGATCATTTCCATTTTCGTGAGAAACCAGATACGAGCGTTGTATTTCTGGTAGAAAAGGTTCGCAGTTGTTAATTTTAACACTTCATTGGATAACTGGAATAAATAACAACGTACCAACTTGCTTAAGAAACATACTGTTTCTGTTAAGATAAGTTTTTTAAGTATTATTTACTTCACATTATTCCTTTGGCACCTTGTACATGAATTTAACTGCAACAATTAACGTAAAAATCAAGCTCATAAGGCAAATCCATGTGCACGTGTTTGCGGCGAGTTTTACGATGATCCGGGAGTTGTTTACATCTGGTTAGCGTGATAATAAAATGGAAGCAAACCGCAACATGGCTCTCTAATGCCTTAAATTTGCATGCAACACAAGGACTTCTCCTAATTTTAATGAAACTCTAACAACACCTCGACATTGCGGTGACACACGTCAGTAGAATGTTGGGATAATTAATTTAAAGATTTGCATAATAAACAAGCTTACTGACAACTCCGTTTCAATTATTTGCTGTTAGAATTGAAAGTTCTATAATGCTGAGTGTTTACTGCTCGAGTTTGGGCTTTGCTAATTTCATTAATAAATTGTTATTATTATTAATACACTTATGCAAAATATACATATGTATTGGACGATAATGTGTTTATTATTCATAATTTATTTTTTTAGCGCGTAAAAATTCTTCTAAGGAGTGAATAGCTTTCTTAAAATAAAATCGGAAGGAATGTTTCAAACGTGGTTGTTGACGTAAAAGGTTTCGGTTGCTAAATCTTTACTAAACCCTAATTGGCAGTGACGTCTTTAGCATTTCTTGGTCTTATAGGTCGTTAGTTTGTATGGCCCTTCAGGAAGAACTGTCATAAGTGTTACAACCAATTTAAAACATTACGTAACAGTAAACCAGCATATATTCAAACTTAAGTTCAAGCTTCTTACAGATTTTCCAAAATTTCACCTGCAGCGTTTGAAGTTCCTGAGTTAGAAAATTAGAATAAAAAATAAATAAACGCATCAAAAAGTTGCAAAGATAGAGTTATATAAACCTCGACTTCCAATTCGAACTTGAAATATTATTGTACGTGTTTTACAGTTTTACAAGACAGCCACAGTCTAAACAATACACAGTCTTAGGGAGGACCCGACGATAGTATAGGGTATAGGCTATAGGGAATTTAGTGTACGCGCCGCTAACAGTCTAAGTTATCGGACAGTAGAGCGCCGAACAGCTCCGAACGCCGTTCGATCACTCTCGAAAAGCAGCAAATATATACTGAGTATTTTTATGTGTCTAAAAGTGTTGAAGGGAGCTACGTAGAAAAATAAAGGGTTGTTAATGTGATACGTGTTTTTTTTTCATGGCTACCAAGAAGCATAAAAATACGCCCTTGTAATTATTTGATTTTTATTATTTTATTATATACACGGACCCTTTTCTAACCGAATATTAAATACTCAGTAGATTGTCATTGTTGGACTTGGACCACACTCTACACAAAGTTAAAAAGAACATAGTTTGTTAATTGTTGATTGTTGACCTGATTCAAGTAGTGCGAGGGTTACAACAAAAAACAATTTTTATCATAACTTTGGATATTCTTTGCGAATTGTATTAAAGACTCAACTTCGGCTATTTAGTTTTTTATAATTCGCACCAAACACATTACTAAACAAAAGTATTTTCCAAAATATAACACCAAATATTAAAAGTCAGTTTTTTGACGAATTAAATAAAACAACAATTTCACATAGAAATACACAGGAACGAACTTATTTAGGCCCATAATATAATTGAAGTCGTTAAAATTGAGCTTAATCTTTTCCTAGCGTTTTTGATTTCTAAAACATAAGTTATATTAATCTTCTAAAATAATAGAGAAAGTTTAGAGAAAAATTAATTTCTCAAAGTCGGGCTTGCGAGAGGTGTTCGTTGACGGACTACTAATGCGAAGATAACTTTACAGCTTTGCTTAATATTCCGAACGAATATGTAGCAATACCGTTCTTCATATTTTATGAAATATGAATGTAGAATAAGACGTATCCGTTTGCTTTAACAAATCGTCTTTTCTTAAATAATAGCTCAGCTCTTCAACATTTAACGATCGACGAATCTATTTATTTTAACGTGAATATTTTATGTAAAAATCAATATTTTTGTATTTAATAAAGAAGGCTCATTTAATGCTTCATTAGAAAGTTTTTAATATTAAGAAATGACAGTGCCCCAATGCTTTTGCTTCCATTCTTATTTTCAGAAATACCTCTAAGCCCAGATTTCGCCCAATAAATAAATAAATAACAATAATAAAGATATATAGAAGAACTTAGTGAAGCAAAGGTGTTAAATCAGTCGCTAATTTTAAAAATTGGATTTTGCACAGTTATTTAAGATAAATCCTAAAATCAACGACTTACGTACAATACCATCCGCGAGTAAGTTAAATTTCCTGTACTTCCGTTTTCCGTTGAAAATTTTCCAAAGTGGTTTTCCTTGTACCACCTAATATTATCAATACAAATACATGCATCACTCCAAAAGTGCAGCAGCTTGCAGTAACTTGATTACGAAGCAGATCTGTTTGGTAATGCAAGGAAAGATAAGAGAATTCAGAAGTTTACTTTTGAAAGCTTCGCTGCAGGAAAAGAAATGACAGGATGAAGTAGTATACGAACTGAAAGAGGTGATCAGGGAGGATGTTGATTATATAGTTTCAGGGCGAATAATCTGTTTGGAACATAATATAGGGTGTTCCGTTAAAATTGAATATTCAAATTTGTATTTTTAATACTCAATATTCTTGGTCGAGGCTCGAACTAACTATTTTGTTTAATTAAAAAGTATTTAAAACTCTTACAATAACTTAACTAAAGTTTATTGGACCATGCGTTATTGTAAATTTAAAACGTCAAAACTTGTCACGTGCTAATTCCGAACTACTACAAATTATAGGGGACGTCGAAGTCCTCTGGCTCGCGGCTAACAAGCATTTGAAAAGGGGGGGGTTCAAAACGCTAAACCCTTCAAATAGGGGGGGGATCGTAATTGGGAGGAAAATGGGTGCCACTGCGGAAATCACCGAAGATGGTCTAGAGGAACGTACCGCAGATGGTTCCTTCAGAGATCGAAGGGGGTTGGGGTGGCTGCACCCTACTGCTGAATGTTACTTACTCTTACTTACTGAAAGAAAACTGCTAATTTTAGATAGGCTCACAAGGCTATACACAATTATCACAAAATAAACACAAAACACAAATAAAAGGCAATGATGAATTAACAATGAAATCTAATGAATGTAAACGAAGATTAAAACATGACACAAAAGGGATTCATAAATTCTATCCTAAATTATATGAAAAGGAAGATTGAGGGATGCCATATTTACTCAAGTTATGGCAATAAAAAGAATGGTGACGACAAAACTGAAACTAAAAATTTGATTACAAATGGTTTCACGCATGCAACATAAAATGAGTAATCATCGCGACAGTTCGCACTGTTTACGAATTGTTAACACTAAAGCAAGAAGTAATACGCACTGGTTGAAGATTTAAACACTTCGCCGAACAAATTAAACAAAAAGAAGGATGCTTCTTAATGTACTTAAATTACTGACAATAATTAATGGTGCCTGTCCACGAGTGAACCGCAATATACGGTACTGAATTAGGGTTGTCCTACAGTATTTTGTAGTTCACCCTTCCATCCAGTAGGTGGCCTGCCTTGCCTTGCTCCCTTTCGCCACTTTTTAAATTCCAAATAGTTATAATTTTTGCCCACCTTCTATTCTTTAATCTTGCCGAGTGGTCCGCCCAAGTCCATTTTAGTTTCCCAAAATCATTTTGCTCAGTTTTTCTTCCGCTTTAATTCGGTCTCGTAATCTAATTCCTAGGATAGACCTTTCCATTTTGGTCTAATTTATTCTCAGTCTGCGTTGCAATTCTTTATTTAGAGATCATGTCTGTGCCCCAGAACAAGGTAGAACACAACTGTTAAAAGCATTACTCTTTGCTGTTAGTGACAACTTTCCCTTAAATATGTGTCGTAATGGTCAGAAGGTTTTCCAATCATTCCTTATTCTACTGTTTAATACGTTTTTAATATTATTTATGAAAAAGATGCTCTGACCCAAGTATATATTATGTACTTCTTACGCGTATTCTATTATGTTTTTGTCTACTTTGACAATCGTATTCTCCTATTGGTGATAATTACGGTTTTATCAAAGTTGATTCCTAATACCGATCCTTTGCTGGTGTTGTTCAGGTCGTTTAGCATGTTTTCGAGATCATAATTTGTCCCTGCGAAGATATTTGCCCCATTTAAGTTTTCTGAAAATACCTTCTAGTGCACCTAAATAAATATGGGGATAGCGGTTTACCCTGTTTTACTCCTCTTTCGAGCTTGAATCTTTCATCCTCAGTTTCTAATTTTATTTTTGCAGTGTTTTATTCATAAACGTTTCTATTCAGTTTTATATATTTAGAATCTATATTTTTCGTTCAGGGATTTGATTATAAACTCATATTCTAATGTATCAAAAGCTTTTTTAAAAACGATGAATGCGACATAATGTTGTTTGTTCTACCCCGTACATTTTCCGATACATATAAGCTCATTTATTGCCTGAAGGTAGTCTGTAGTGGAGACATTGTTACGATAGCCGGTTTGTTCATTTGGGTGATACTTTTTCAGCTGTCTTTGTTTTATGGCTTTCATAAACGTTTTGTATATTACAGAAGTCAGACTTATTGGTCTCTAATTAACAGTATCCTGTGTATCTCATTTTTTGTGAATCAAAATGATAATTTCCGTCTCCTTGATTTTGTTAAATAATGGCAACGTTGCACTTTTAATGGGATAGGGTGAGTACTTTAACTTTTTCTTCTTCGAGTGGCGTACCCTTTACAGGGCGTTGCCGTCTTCTCTCCATATGCCTGTGGTGTGCGGTCAGGTAGCCTACTGATACAGGGGGCCTACCGGACTACGTGGGCTCAGAACCACGAAAGTGCTTGCACTTCTACTCCAGACAAAACTTACTATGCAGAATACCTCGATGGTTTGCCATTGCCTTCCGAGAGAAGCGGTGGGGCATTTTGAATCGAACCCAGGTCATCTCAGACGCACGCTAAATCAATTGAGCCACGACCGCGAGTATTTTAACTGTTCCCCTGTAATTCCATCTTGTCCGAGCAGTTTTTTCATTCCTAGGCTTTTGAGTGCTATATTGAACTGGTCTTCTAGAACATCTGCATCTTCTTGATCTTTTAGTGACACATTTAGATGTGAATCATCATTTTTTAGGAGCTATAAAGGATTTTATGATAATCTGTCGCTGCTTTCAAGATTTATTGTTATCCAAGAAGTCCACTGAGTCCTTTCTGTATCTTTTTTGTTGGGTCTAATTTTTCCAAAATATTGGTAACGATTTGTTCTTGATGTTTCCGCATATACTTTATGATCTCCCTTTTTATCATTTTGTTCGATTCGCTGTGTTCAATCTTGCGCCTTAAGTATAGGTTGGTCCGTAATTGCCCCCTTTTATCTAAAAGTGCCTTGATATTTTCTGACAATTTCTCTTTTGTAAGCTCTTTCGTACTCTGTTTGATAGTTTCTTTGGTCAATTTTTAATCAATTTTTAGTTGAATAACACTGTAGTTTTTCAAATAAACTGAGATCCCATAACCCACTGGGCTGCTCTTTGTGGTTTTTGTACAGATCTTTTTCTTTTAACCGAAGGGGGGCATGATGTTGAGATCTTCTAATAAGCTGTAACCTTTTTTTTGTCTTCTATCTATACGCATCTTCATTATCATCCGATGATCAGAGCTTAACTTAAATTTGCTCACTACATGTACATCTATTACCAGTTCTCTTCTACTCATTAAAAAAACTCTCTATTTGGAGAACTCCAAGCCGATCTCCTGCCTGATGGTTTTCTGAATAGGGGATTTGAGATTTGCGAAGTTGTGTCCGCGTGTAAATTCAATAAGCAGCTTGCTTCTATTGTTCCTTTCTCCATAACTATATGCTACCATAACATCTAGATTATTTTCTTTTGGCTAACATATCTTACTATTGAAATATTTTATTATCGCCATATAGCTTGTTTTCGACTTTAATTCTTCTGATAGAGTATCTAATTCATCATAAAATAGTTAAAAGTAGTTGCATACAATTGTGTTATACCCAATCTTGGTTTTTCATTAATTTTAATTATAACTGTCTGAATATCCATTAAGTTTAATAATTTTATTCGTCCAATACTTTGTAATCTTACACCGGCTTGTTCTTTTCCTTTCCCGTTATTGTAGAATATATCACCTATTTTGTTTCAATAATATTTTCACCAAATCTGTGGGTCCCAGACGTTCCAATTATATCTCATTCAATATCTTTTGCAGCATGTTGTATTTCCAAAAGTCTTTTTGCTGAAAGTGTTTTAACATTCATTGTGCATATTGCCTTTTTACAGGGAGTAAAGGGTAGAAGTGGTGGTAGTAGTTGCAGGGGTTTGTAGCCTTCCACTTCCTTAATGGCCAGTTTTCTGGGAAGGGCTATAAAATTTATAATCCTAGGATCATTAGTCAGTGGAATGCTATGGTCATCGTAAACAGCTGCCTGCTTAGAGTTTTCTGTCATCACTTCTGTTAAGGCGCTCCCAGTTTAGGCTTTCCCTGGTCGCTTTTTGGAGTTTGCTATCTGATTTGGAGAGTATTCGTTTTATTATTATTATTACTTTGGTTTTAGTAGGCTTTGAGACGGTACAATTTTGTCTCTTTCCGGAAGGCTTCCCTAACACGGTATTAATATGTGCTTTTTTTTCTCTATTTACATGGTATTATTAGGTGAGCGTTCACTGTACGGTCTTTTATTTCTATCTTCTGAGCCTTCCTCCATATGCGATTTAGTTACTTTATTACCTTCTTCGTTTTCGCCCTCTAAGTCATCTACTACATAAATTTATTCATTAACAATTAATTTATTGTATCTTGTACTATAAGTTTTAAGGCATTTCCTCTTTGTTTGTTTCATATGATCTTACAAGATTCTTCCTTACTCCTCGCTAACCCACCAGTTTGTGCATCGAAGCTTCCCTGCGTTCTTCTGAAATTTTATTTTAGCATATAATTTTTGAAATACAATACGATAAAGTAAAGTAATCTGTTTCATCTTTGAATTCAACTAGTATGCAGCATGGCAATTCGTTTTTACTTTAGTTGTTTCTTGATCTCATCTTTATCATCGGTTAAACCTTTGCTTGTTATATTTTTCTTCCTTAGGCCACTCTTTAAGTATTTAATTCTTAATTCTTGTTTTTCAATATTTTCCTTTAACTTAAATTTTTTACTCTTAACTCCCTAGGTTCTTCTTACGAGTTATCTTGAAACCATACAACAAAAACTAACAAGTATTGAAAGAAAGGTAGATAACCCACCCTATATTACGAATAATAAATAAATCAAATTTAGCTGTAATTATTTCCTACCAAATACCCCCAAATCTAACTTGCATATCTCTATGCTGCGTAATTACTCAATTTCGAAACAATTATACAATTAAATTAAACTAAGGGCCTATAAAAGCAAGCTAACGCTAAACGATGATAAATACGGGCTCAAATAATATCCGTGGTATTCGTACAGGTAGGTTATTATGATATGCTCCAACTTAATTAAATAACTTTACTATAAGAGATAGTTTGTTGATCAAACAAGTTAATGAGGTACGATTTTGTATTGTTTTCTTTATATTTCTGCTATGAAACTATTAAACTAGCATTGCTTAAGAAAACATTCTTTAAATAAATGGCGATACAAGTACTTGGTATCTAATTATTTGTTAAAAGTATTGCAAATAATGCAAATAGACTAGATACTAATTATTTATAATTGTAAAAGGAGGTAAGTAAATGGAGAGGCAACGCACGTTACACTTTATAAATCTTATGAAGGGGCAATTTGGGTTTGTCAGAATGTAATAGACATCCTGTATATACGTTCTTTGAATTATACAGAGCCAGGTAGAAATGCAGTGTAAAATTGTCTTTCCACAACCGGCGCAATTGTATCAAGTCATAGCATCAAAGGGCGGCACAACGCCCAGAAATTTACATGCAGCTAGCTGTTGATAACAATTTCCTATTATCAACTTCAATATGCAGTAATTAACCTGCAGCAAATTATTCCAGTTCAATTATTTCGTTATGCACTTTGCAGAAGGCATTTCGGTGTTTCAACGAAAGCTTTCGCAAAATCCACGTTTCAACGTGTGCTAACCAGTGTGTGTTATCTCTGCATTACAGAATTTTTGATGAAATTTATACCCTTTGATGTTCAAAAGAAATCCTTATCCCTCGTTGCCGGGATTGCTGCGTAAAACACAAAATTAGATATCACCTTAACATGAGTAATTGGGGAATGTTACACATAAACCAACCAAAATATTCTACTCAGCTGCTGTGTCAACAAGAGCTGTTGATGGTATGTAATTTAAAATTCATGTGTAATTCAGCTGTGTAGGCTTTATTTTTAGTCGAAAATTTTATATTCGAATCTGACATGAAAACTTGTCTACAGGACGAAGCTATACTCGATGAAGCTTTAATTCCATACTATTTAAATCCTGCACAAGCCTAACTGTGGGCAGAAATAGTGCCCAAATCGGTTCTTTATTTTACTATAAAATATTTACCAGATTGAAAGACTAAACAGTGAAATCTTAAATTGATGCGAACTAAAATTATACAGTTAATGTTAACTTATGCTTTCCATAATATACTTTTTTTCATTTCCGCCAAGATTAAAAAGCACAAAAAATCACTCTAGCTTTACAAGTTTCACAAAAGAAATTAAAACAATAGACCAAGAACCTCTGCTAAAGCGATTCTTATTATTAAGGATCGTATTTTATCTCCACTTCACATCCTTGTCAGATGATAACAGCAGCCAGGAACTAAGAACTAATCGGTGCAACTCTTGATTTACGAGTTGTAGATTTAGCACCCTTGTCAGATGCATGTAAGGGTATTAATTAGGATATATATCCCCAGATTATATTCATTACCTAATGTTATTAATTAAGTTCAGGTTTTGTTAATGCGCATTGCAAGAATAATCTGCAAGAAAAATAGAAACCTGTATTTAGCTTATACAAATAAGAGGTTTTCATTATTATAGAAGAAAGATGAAATTGTAAAATTAAATACTTTGCAAATGTAATAAATAAAATGTAGTTGCACACGCATTTTTTTACTGGTGAATTGAATATTTTTACCATCTCTAAAATACTTTTCGCAAATTTACTATTTCGATGCAAGGATTCCGTGCTTTAAGCGTAAATGTTTTTCGCTAAAACACATTAAAGGTATTTATTTTATACTCATGTTTTACAATGTAAATATGTAAATTTCGAATTATCTAAAAAACATTAATGTCGAAATATTTCATTTACTAAGTATCATAATGGAAGTGATCGAGTAACAAGGTTAAAGCAAAAGCAAAAGAAAGTTTTCAACATTAACGCTATTCGGTCCCCACTACAAAACTTTCTTTGTGATTAGTACCCCACTATGAGGGATGAATTTTCTAGTTTCCCACCAAAGAAAACAAACACAATAGAAAAGCTTCAATTTATCAATAAAGCTAGGATTCCATAAACTTTTATATGGGGACATGAATTTGCTATAAAGATACAAAAATAAACACGTTTAGGATGATAAGCTTTTAATTTATTATTATGACTACGATTCTTCTTATTCTTTCCATTCTTCGCCGCAATGGCTGATATCATAACGAGCTGGGGTTAAGTAAGTCTCAAATTTCAGGTACAGTAGACGTTAACTTGTTGATATACGAATTTTGAAGTTATTATGGACAATCAACGTAAAAGTCGAAGCCAACTTCAAACAATACGAAAGCTAAATGAACTGAATCGAAGCTTCCAAGTTTGTATTTTTTTGTGCAAATTAGGCAGATTTTATTCAATTACATTGCTAAGATATTATTACAGTAGTGAGTCATGAGTTTCTAAAGTAAGTGAAAGTTTGCATGTTCTTTGTTAATGTGTGAAGTTTCAAAGTAGTGCCTGTAATTTACAAGTTCAGAACTACGTGAGTGTAATATAAAACGGAAAAAATTTCCTTTCCTGAACGTTACGTGTTCCTACAATTTTTAGTCGTAGAACAAGCAGACGAAGAGGAAGAACAATAGCTAGATCTTCAGTTATCGAGCTTTGAATGAAATAAACCCTTTCAGTTAAAATTTAGGATTTAAAATAAAAGTTTTAACGAAAGTCGAAATCCAAAGTATTTTTATGCTTTTCAGAATGTCATTTGTACTTACGCAGCAACGGAACGAGGAGATAACGACTACACAGGTTCGCGCATTTAACTCTGAAAGTACACAGCATAGATTACGCTTTCCTTTGGATTCTGGATCTCACAGCAGTTTTATCACTGAAGAGACACGTAAAAGATTTTGCGAACTTATCCAGCACATGCTTGTTGTAGGCATTACTAAAGAGTTTACTCAAATTTTAAGCCAAGTTCAATCAAAAATTGTATCGACAACTGCTTTTTATGTTACAATTAATTCATTTGTAATAGCAAAAATCACAGATGAAAGCACGAATGTTACACCCATATTCTATCATTAAATTGGCTGATGCAGAATTGAATACATCTGGCCCAATTGACGTTCTAATTGTGCCAGCTCTATTTTGACCACTTTTGCGCATATGATAGAAGTATAACCTATCTAAAAACTAAATTATTCGAATCGTTTCGGGAACTAAGAATTATGGCACTCAACTAAAGTTAACCACACTTTTATCATTAAACGAATAGCATAATAGCATAAGGAACTTCAAAGTTTTTGGAAGGTAAATTAATTTGCTACAAAAAATCAATTTTTAAGTTCCGATGGGCAGTATTGGGAAACTTTGTTTGAAACCACAGCATCTCGTGACCTTCGTAATTAAATTACCATTAAAAACCAAATATTCAAGAGTTAGGAAATTCTTACAAAATAGGTCAAACCCGATTAAAATCGTTGGAAAATAAAATAATAAAAAAATAACATTTTATTAATCTTTGAGCGGATTGGTAAAATTAACCATTCTTCAAAACGAACCAAATCGCATAAAAAATCAAATCAATATGGCAAATAATACATTAGTAAACAAAACATTATTCTCCTTTGTCAATTTGGATCAATCGTTAACTTAACAATACTTTTGTGCAACCCACCCTTTATAAAAGAATTATGAACGATAATCAGTGTGATAATCTGCGTCAAATGTCTAAAGTCGCGGCAAACAATTAAAACAATTATTTTATTTACCTCACCAAGCGGTAATAAAAGAATCCAGTGAAACGACAAAATTAAGCGTCATATTCGATGGACCAAAAATAATATAAACAAGTTTTGGATTCTGCTCTTCTACTCTATCTGGATAGGATTAACACTGACGATTCACATTATACCATTATGCAAGATGGGACTCCGTGCCACATAGCAAAATCTACAAAAACACAGCTTCTCAAACGTAACATCCCAGTTCTTCGTTGGTGTCGCAGTTAGGCTGTTATTAAGGTTTATAGTTTTAGAAACACTCTTCTTCGAGTGGCATACCCTTTACAGCGCATTGCCGGTCCTCTCTCCATATGCCTTTGGTGTGTGTATCAAATGGCCTACAGGCATAGGGGACCTAAAGCTTTACGTGGGCTCCGAATCGCGGAATGCTTGTGCTTCTACTCCAGAGAGGACTTACTAGGCAGATACCTCTGTGGTTAGCCATTGCCTTCCCAAGGAAGCGATCGGGTGTTTTCGGTGTTGTGTAGCGCTGGGAATAGAACCCCGGTCATCTCAGTGGTCAGACGTACCCTGAACCAATTGACCCACGACCGATACACTACCTTAAACATTAACTTAACAAGTTTGAAAAACAGTATCCTAAATGTATGACAGAACGGCCCTGAAATTAAAACTATGGCGAGAAAATATATAATAAATAGTATGCCTGATAAAATAAAGTAAGCCATTAAGGCAAAGGGTGTAACAACATTTTGATTATAATAATTGGTTTTCCCAGTAATACATAGTTATTCTTCTTCTTTTGCTTCTTCTTCTTCTTCTTCTTCTTCTTTAAGTGGCTTTAAGGGGCTTGACCTGCTATTTGCTTTCCTGATTTTTTTTCTGTCCTATAGGGAAATCAGTCTCTAGTGGGTTTCTTTTATTCTTGACTAATTGAAATTGAATTTGCAGTTGTAGGTGGTATTTTGCGTCTTGACAAATGTTGAGCCATGTCTTCCTGTTAGCTTTTTTTTACGAAAAAGATTACGCATTATTTAATCATCAAACCCAATTTCTGCGTCAACAATTTATTAGCAGGTGCTGATTTTATAGAACTATTAATGAACATTAAAACCATATTATTATGTATATTGAAACAAGCAAGATTTCCCTTGAGAACATTTAAAAGTAACATCTTAAATTGTAACGAAACTAAGTTTAACCAGCACTCATTTATACTTGAAGCAAGGGAAAAACTTAAGAATTTCGTGGAATTCTTGTAGTGATCAGTTGTCATTTCAAGTAAGCCAGACACAAAATAATAAAATTATCGAACTAACAATTTTGTCCACTACTGCACAATCATTTGAATCAATTTTTCTTCTTGCACCAATAAACATGGTGACTAAATTCAAGAATTGTGGCAAAATTTACATCTGCTTTGACCAAAGTAGTAAGCAGATTTAAAGAACATTTCGCGTTTAAAAATTCCGTCGCACCTAAAACAACCGGTTATGAAATCCATGGGTTTGCAGACACTTCAGAAAAGGCACATGGGGCGTGTTGTTTTATCAAATTATACAATAATAATAAAGATAATGGCCTGTATTCTCTCCTCATGTCTAAAATTGTCTCTAATAAGGTCTTGTTTAATGTAAACAGAAAGCGATATATTTATCTGTATATAATTTTACATGTGTATAACAGAGATACACGATATTGCCATGGCAATTAAACATGATGTTAAATTTAAATATGAGGTGAACACACCGCTCATTATAGTATAACCTTTTAAGTACTTATCACTTAAAACTATTTACTTCGCTACCAAAACTAAAGCTATTAGCAGCTGTGCTTCTACTACAGTTAGTTGCTAAATTCAAAACATTCTCCATTCAAAATGTGACAAAGCATATTATTATTTGCTACACAACCAAGGCTATTCAGTTAAATCCTGTATCCAGCATTATCGTCTGAAGCCAGCGGAACAAATTTTGTAGGTGCCAGTTCAGACTTACGGGAATTGTATCAATCTATAATAGATGCAGACAGCGTTTCTACCAAATGCACTGATGGAGATGTAGACTGGCAATTCATTCCTCTACACTCATCGCATTTCTCTGGTCTCTAGGAAGCTGAAAGTAAAAGTACAAAATTTCTTCTAAAAAGGGTAATGTTTAATGCATCTTTGACTTAAGAAGAAATATACACTGGGCTTACTTAAACCGAATCAATCTTTAACTGCCATCCACTACCCCCATCCTAACGACTTGCAAGAATTAACGCCAGCACATTTTCTGTTTGGACGCCAATCTTAGAAACATCAAGCAAAGTCGACTAAATCGATATTAATACCTACAGCAGCCGAACCAAAATTTTTGGTCCCGTTGGTCCAGTGAACATGTTAACTTCACCAGGTCTCAAATTGGCGACAAAACGCTTCAAATATTAAGGTCAATGCAATGGTTCTCCTGAAGGAAGATAATTTACCACTGTGTAAATGGAAACTGTCACGGATAGTCGAACTCTACCCAAGCAGTGACACCGTTTTATATGTGAGGTGTGATACTGGTGCAATTTAGAGACAAGTAAACAAAATTTGCGTGTTTCCTTGTATGAACAGTAACTAAGAAAATATAGTCGTTAAAAAAGAAAATATTTGTTATTTTTCTACTCATAATTTGAAGTACCTTAACTTCATCGTTTATATATTCCTTTTATTGCGATTCTTTCGACTTATTATCTAAGTAATTAATGTTATTGAAACGTCGTCCGGCATTTCAAGGCATTTGTATGTACTTACACAACAAGTTAACGAGAAACCCCCTAAATAAATGTTAACAATAAACAAACGAACATATTATGCTAGGTGTCTTTATTTAAACAATTTAGGAAATTGTTAATTGGCGCGCTAGAGGGTGTATTTCATACACACAAGTTGTAAGCAACGTCCTGCCAAGGAATAAAAACATTTCAGTATATCTAATACTAATTCAATAGTTCATGTTAGACATTGCTGTTAAGAGCAAAACTATCTCTTGAAGGTACTTTTTATTCGCCGAAGTGATCGATTTCCCATGGCAAATGGATTAATAATGCATAAGCATATTAAATTGCTTGTCACAGTTTAAGTTTTGCCCCCTTAAAGTGAAAAATTGCCTCATCTAAAATCGATACTTGAGTTTCTTCAGTTTGCTACGTCAATTGTATAACACATACCTACTAAAGTGTCATTGATGTTCATTTTTCTCATTTAATTAAAATGCATTATTCGATTCAGACTACAAAAATTCACGTTTTTAGCTTATGCTATCGCATTGTTATATAATAAAACATAAAATATAAAATAAAGATGAAAAGGAATGAAAAGGCTGACTTACGATAGGCGTATGTGGAGAACTGCCACAAACCAGTCGAAGGACTGAAAACAAGAGAGAGAGAGAGAGAGAGAGGGGGGGGGGCGGAGAGAGAGAGAGAGAACATAAAATAAAGGAAACAATATTAGAACAAAAGAAATGAGCAAAGGTAAATACAGCTGGGAAATATTATAAATAATATCAGTATTTGTGAAAGCTACGTGCAGCCCATCCATCAAAATATACGAAAATATACCTTCTCTGTCTGCTGTTAGTCTAAAATTGCAGGGGAAACACCTAATAAAAGCTCATAAAAACTATTTACTCTGTTAAAAATTAGTATTCCCAAACTTGTCCCAGTTTAAAACAATTAATGTCATGAAATTTTAATTAAAAGCAAAAGTAATCCGTTTATTAGCAAACGAATGCAAAATTTCTAGTTTTGTACAGAATCTAAGCCAATTAAAATTTACTTTAGTATATTTACTGAACACGGTTCATTTGCTTCAGTAAAAGCTCCGAGTTTATTTAGAATCGATCAAAAGCTCAACAAGACGGTATATAATTATTTTAATGACTAGTTTTTTGTAAGACTGCTACTTTATTTCGAAATCGTTAATAGAAATACGTCGTTCTGAATTCTAAAAACCTATTTGAATAACTCGTCTAAATTTATGAGCTCGATCCATTCCTACATACACGTTCAAAGGTTTCTCATACGTTTTCCACTAATAAAATATTTGTTTTTTTGTTGCGTTATTTTGTAAGCAAATCGAAACAGTTTATTGATCAATAAATGATTTTGTTAATTTTCTAAGGCACAGGCCATAGTGCTTTCAGTAAAAATGCTTAAAAGTTTGCTCAGTTGAAGAGTTTGCCCAGGAAAAAAAAATGAATGATACATAATATCATGAATTCCACACTGCGAAAAAAAGTAATGACAGTTAAAGTAAAAAAAAAAGAAACCATTAGCACTACTAATTTTAGAAAAGACACTCGTTTGTGGGTGTTCCCTTGTTAGCAACCTGATATATTACACCCAATGTTGCCCAAGGGTGTCGTAATTATTTGAACTATTTAAGGGAACATAATTGGACACGTTTTTCATTTACAGATGTCCAAATGTTAGGTACAGAATCGTATTTTTAACTTATAAACGTTTACTTAGCCTACATAAAAAACAGAATACTTCTTTAACTATAGGTTACTGTAAAGAAATTAAAAAACTAATGATTTTCGAAAACTAAAACTCGGCCAAATGAAACACTAAATTTAAAAATCACATTTAAAAGTCTACGAGAAATTTAAATTCAAGAAGGCTTTATATAACATTTTTAAAAATTCAGGTCTGCTTTTGAAACGTTGTTCGTGAATACACACTGTAAAAGAATAACTATTTTCGGATAAAACCTGCTTCTAAGCTTCTAAGCTGCAGTAAACGGTATACCCCAGGGTATCACCACCATATATGCCCTTTGGATTAGTTGCTACCTGCTGTTTTAATCCAAAAAGCTTTCAGATAAAAACACAAGAAATGTACTCCCGCCGTGTGCGTTTTAATACAAGAGCCACTGTCAGAAACGCTATATTCAAAATACTTTCGTAAGCTTTGGTATTAAGAGTTAAATTACTGGAAATGTTAACAATTCAGTGACGAATGTCTTATGATATTGCAGCTCCATTGTGTAGGAGTACAATACTTTTAATTGTTACTATGATTAACAGTTAACTAGTGGCTTGCTTGATCTAATATAATTACTGATTTGATTACGGTATTTAAAAACAGACTCCAATCAGGACACTACTGTAATGTAACTTCCGTTATCCTCCATTAATTACTGCATGTATACACAGGCCCAGATCTACCTATCACCTTCGCCTTTTGATTATGTAACACAATTGCAAAAATTTAACAACCAAATATTTGTAACTACTCAAGCAAAAGCTGGATCATTCAAGGATTGGGCGCAACAAGGTGGCATAATGAAGAAGCAAAGGTGATCTGAACGTAACGGCACGTTACAAGAAGTGAAGTTGGACCGAACATTCCTTTATGTTTACTCTTATCTAACATCAAATGCAAACGAGCTTTATGGAAGAGCCTTTTGAAGAAAGCACTGTGACGATATGCTAGATTCCAAAAAGGTACATCAAAACAAACTTGGCTAAGTTAAAAATTGAAAAGGTTGACAAAGGACCCAGAAGATGAAGCACAAACCTATGATGCGGCATTTCCTACGAAGGAAGGTCTGCTCTACCAAAATATGGAATAGCGAACACTGCACATCTTACTCCGATCAATAGGAAACCAGAAAATCAATTATTATTTACAAGGCAAAACTAGAATGGAGTGGACGAGTGGTTAAGGCATTGTGCTACAGTGCGGATGGTCTAAGGATCAAACTTGAGCAAGATTGGCAGGTGGCTTGTCCTGTTACTGAAAATAATTGGTGGCTCTTTTTTCTCTTTCCAACGATGTATCACACGTACGGAGTTTTTGAAGAAGAGTGGGAATAAAATACATTTTTTCTTTATTCGCGTAGTAGGCTATGATAAAAAAAAATGTATTTTATTCCCGCTCTTCTTCAAAAACCCCGTATGTTTGACACATCGATGAAAAGAGAAAAAGGAGCTGAGTTTAGTTACGACAAAATTCAATTTGGCGTCCATATAAAAATCAAAAGTAGTTATTCGTAGAATAGAGACAAAGCGTCATAAATATAAACATATGATACCACCCGATTCTCCCTAAAAAGTGTCTTCACAATGTACAAGTCTTGAAACTAATAACTTAATACTTTCCGAGATATTTGGAAAACAGAAAACTCCAAATTTCGGGTTTTTCAAGATATCTCGAAAACGGTCAAAGTTGGCTGTGATTTCTCAACGGATATGAAATGAGCATTAAAATTCCTAAAACTTTCCCTATTTAACCAACTTTGTAACAACTGCAAAGGATAATATAACTCCAGAGATAACCTGAAGAATAAGAAAGAGTTGGAGTGCATTCGGCACTCGTCTATATATTTAAATCAAACACATCAATTACGTTCACAACAAAGGTCTTTAACCAATGCATTCTTACAATAATTACTTACAGATGTAGATCGCGGAGCGTCGCAAAGGAAAATGCAAGGAAGACTGCAGTTGCTCAGCGGGCTATAGTGCAAAAATGAATAAACTTGAAAGATCGGAAGCACAGCAAATATGTCAGGGCACAAACGACAGTTGAAGATTTGGAAACTACAGCTACTAGCACAGATGAATAATAATAGATGGATAAAGAAACGAATAAACTGGGGTCTAAGAACAGGACCAACGTCGTAAAGTTTGATGGAGAGACGACATCAAAAAGATAGCTGGATCAAATTAGATGTTAGTTGCGCAGGGAAGACAATTGCATTGAATGAAAGGAAATGGGGAAGGCCTACGTCCAGTAATGGACTGATACAAGCTGATTGTAACTGTGCTTGTGAAAACATATGGATTTTTCGTTTTCCGGCATAAAGAATTAGACTGTTTATGGACAATGAAAGTAATGGTAACGATTCCCACCTCTGTAATGGTGGGATTTCTTAGCCTGCCACTTTTACATTTGTTGAGAAGGAAACAAACCCAGTTGCATGCAAATTTAAAGAACCATGAACATGTACCTCAACTTGAGCAAACAAAGAAACAATAAAAGGCAGGAAAGAACAGTTTGGTACACCGACGACCCCAAAACGGTGAGTAACGGCGACAATTATTGGGAGGAAAGCAAAGGGCTTGGCATAATCCTAAAATCTTGCCACCCATACAATTTCCCTCCGAGGAAATGGGATCGCATTAACAGCTATGCCGATGAAAGTATAGAGGAAGACGAACCCACATCAAGTCATATGATCAAGCATTTAAATTAGTGGTACTCAACTTAGGTATGGTAGCCTAATGTGCTGAAGCGCTGACTATTCTGACAAAGCAAAATCACGTAATGACGAAGCTGGTCTTTGTCACGTGCTAATTCAGCACTAAGATTACCTATAGGGCGACATCGAAGTCGGGTGATTCGCGGCTAACAAGCAGTCAGAGAAGGGGTGTTCGAAAAGCTTAAACCTTTAGATGGAGGGTCGTAATCGGAAGGAAAAATGAGCGACACCCTGGATATCACCCAGGATGATCTCGAGGAACGTACCGTAGATGGTTCCTTCTGGGTTCGAGGGGGTGGGTGGCTGCACCCTACTACTAGATGCCACTTACCCTTACTGAAAGAAAAGCACTGGTACTGGTAGACAGGTTCAGAAGGCTATACACAATTATTAAAATAAACACAAAACACAAATGAAAGGCAAGAGTGAATTAACAATGAAGTTCAATGTATGTAAGAATTATTTAAAATATGACACAGGATGAATTCATAAGTTCTATCTTATTTTATGTGAGAAGGGATTGAGGGATGCCACATTTATTCAAGCTACTGTAAAGATGTTTAACAGCTAGGCTCAATCGCAAGAAAATATGTGGGAAGGATAAAACTTAGACTAAAAGCTTGATTACAAATAATTTGAAATATGCAACATGAAATTGGTAAATGCCGGGACAGTTCGCACGGTTTCTAAATTGATCCCACTGATGAAAATACATTACGTACCTACTGATTTGAGAATTTGAGATATAAGCACTTCGCCCGAACGGATTAAAAAGGGCGTACTTACAGGCAATAGTTGACTGGTGCCTGTCTACAAGTAAACCGTGGTATACGGTATTAAATAGAGTTGAAGCTGGTACAATTAATTGAAGCCGGCAAGTGCAAGGGGCAGCCTGAAATATTGTTATCTGGGCAAGGGTTTTGGATGTCAGGGGATGGCCCTTGGAAGCGAGAGTAGGCTTCTTGTCCCAGGCAGAGCAGCAGCGGTCGTTTCCTTTATAGTTTCCTTTCCGTTCCTTTGTAGGTTATTTGATCCGATACGAAACCATGTGAAAACGGTACTTCACCAAACACTAAACTTCAGACAGAAATATTTTCCGAAACGGTAAGGCACTCTCTACAAGAATCCGACAAGCACGTCGTAAGACAATTTTTCCAAAACTAAAACAAGAGGCTTTTTTGGGTTTGACCTACGAGAGCCCGAAACGAAAACTTGCACGACCGATAGATCTCAAAGCTGGCTATACTCTCTTTTCTTTTCCGTGAGGTGAACAGCGGATGTTAGAAAAAGATGCTCAAACGCGCCATGCCCTACGCGTGGAGGAAGTATAGAAACCTTGAGTGGCGCTACTTTGACGAAGCCTCGCGCAATCGGGGGGTTCCCCGGACTTTTTAACGACGTTTTAATGACGTTAATTCCGCAGATTCTGCGAGCTTCAGGCGGGCTTAAACTTCGAGAGACAGGGACGTATTGTACTTAATTTACACAAAATCTCGAACGTCGTGACATCTTCTAGCAAGGAAAGAAGCCAAGAACAGCACTCGTTCCTAGAATCTGATAAGATCTCATCAGAAACACTAAGAATGAGAAACTCATAGAAGTTCTATCAATACTGGTCAAGATTAATATGAGACATTGTTCATTAATGGACCATCTGAGGCAACCACTAATAAACCCTTATACCAAGAAAAAAGCAATTAAGATGGACGAGTGGGGTATTGAACAGTCATAACTCATAACTCAGAAAACACCTTAACTTAATAGATATAAAAAATGATGTATTTCTTCAACTGAACTGAGATGGATGACTGGGATACATCATTACTAACTCAGAAAACACCTCTCCTTAACAGGAGTAGAAAATGACTGTATCTGCAAATACTGCGAGGCAGATGAAGGATTATCTTCTTAGCTACTGTTGCGGGGGGGGGGCGTCCTTATAAAACGAAAAAAAAAGTAAACTTGGTTTCTTGAGCTTGGAATGACACTTACTGGAGCAATATAGATTTATATGAGTTCAAAATTTTAAACTGTGACTGTGACTTGTTTTACATCTCCTTCCCATATTTTTAATGAGGTAAATAAAGGAATTTAGAGCCTGCTTCGCGACAGGGTCGTACAGGTTCGAATCCCCACAATAGCTTCGATTATATGGAGCGGAAACTTGGTCACTGAAGGTCAAATCGATGAATCGCATTGAGGCCTTTGAAATGTGGATACTCCGGTGGTTGCCGCGTATTCCCTGGTAGACCATGTATCTAACACAGATGTATTGAGAAGAGCAGGAGTAGAGAGCGAATTACTAAGAGTGGTAAAAGATGGGGAAGTTTCGTATCTTGGACACGTAGTACTTTGAAACCAAAGATACAGTGCGCTTAAATTAATTCTTTCTGGCAAAATTAGAGGAATTGGTGCGGTGTACAAGATATACAGTTCACCTTCCATGCGGCTGAAGAGAGCTCGCTACATTTAGAAGAATAATAAAAAATATAGACAGCTGATCGCCTACGTGCTGGTGAAGCGCTTGACACCAAAAGAAGAAGAAGATCAAGGTTTAAAACCTGTCACGTAGGTTGGCTATATTATTTGTAACATCAAGTTCAAATACACAAAGTATAAACGTTCTGCTATTCAAATATTTTCATGGTATAACAAAGGCCGCGAGGTATGCGCATATGGTAATTATATTTTAAATAATCCTGCTTGTGAATATTTCAGGAACGGTATTAATCTTATTTGCTGAATTATTGTTACCGTTTTCACTCGACAGGGTATTCATTGAGTAAATTCTCTGTTTATTTCGACTGTGAATTTATCTTAATTTATAATAATTTCATTTATTTTAATATTTCACCAGAGACGATCCTTTGCGAGCACTGAAGGGTCGGATTTTGAGAATTAGACGAAGAACCTTCTGCTTAAAACGGTTTTAATTTTTTTAGTATTTTTCCAAGAATTTATACTAAGTTTACCAAAAATTCGACAGAATCGAAACTGTTTTTTCAGATTTTTTCAGCGATTAAAATAGGCAAAGTTAATTACTGAAATGAAGTTTTCGATGCATTTATTTCTAATCTTAAAAATCTTAACAAAAAAACCTCGAAGTAATTATTTTCTGTATTTTGACCCTCAAACGGATTAGTTTCCTAAACTTGCACAAGTTTAACAACCCTAGCTTCTTGCAGAGGATCTAACAACTCACTTGGAATTTTACTTGCTTTGGTGTGCGTGTCAGAGGTGGTTTATTTGATAAATTATATTTCGCTTTGTAGGCTGTTTACTGTAACGCAAATTCGTTTCCTCAGAATTTACTTTAGTATACCGCTGCAATTATGTCGGCTTTGCCTTACGATCTCTGGAAATAAAATTAGATCGCTGTAATAACTACAAACAACTCGTTTAAATTCGTTACCACGCCTAATAAAATAAACCATTTAATAATAAATAGTAGAGTGTATTCCTTTAAAAACACAAAAATTTTCGCAAGTTAGCACTCCCGCGTTTTCTTATCGAATCAAAAAAAAGGGGGAAAAACCGCAAACTCAAAACCTGGCGAGTTGAAGCGTTTATTAATTACGACAGACGTGATAAACGCGCTAAACTTCTGATACGTAAGAGTATCCTTACAAAGCACAAAATTTAATTTTCGTAAGCAATTCATATTACATTGTCTCGGATTTTTACGACGTGAAAACAAAATAGTTCACTATTCGTAAAATTCCTCAAATACTTTCTTGGCGGAATGGAAAATTTCTTGTTTAAATAGTCTGGCGTGAGTAGACGCGTTCTGTATCTCTATAAAATTTCATTTACCTCGACATTTTCGTTTTGTCTTTGCCAAATATTCCCCCAACATAAGTTTAAATATTAAGTTCCTACCTTCGTACATACAGTTACCTTTCGTTATCATTAATAGAACCGTTTCATCCGAAACTTATATTCGAGTTCTACCTTCATTACGTACTTTTCTTTGTCTGGATTTTATACATGTATAGTACGAGGCTGTACAATTATTGTAAATATCAGAATAATCTGAATGCTACAGAAAGAAAGTTTATTTTAATTCGAAAACTTAGGCCTGTAAATGTGGGTATCTTGACCAATATAAAATGTAGAAACTGATTTCCTTAAGGAATATACAATAAAATATATCTACCCACAGTTTCCGAATTCTAAATCTTATAATTTTCTTTGTATCAAGGGAAATCGGCGTATTTTAGACACAGTTGTTTGTTTTCGATAAAACGCAGTTAATTAATTAAAATGATTTTTATGTGAGGAGCTTTTATGTAAGTTCAAAATATTTTTTGTATAGGTAAAAATAAAGGTCTCCTACACTATTTAATTCGTATGTACTGATTTATTAAGATCTTAAAAAATAACTCTATTCGTCATATTCTGCGAGTGGAAACACATAATAGTTATTTTCAAGCAAAAATCATTCAACATTTTTGGGTTCCCTTTTTGTTTAAAATATAAAAATTCACTAAATGTTTTATAAATAGTAAAAGTTAAGTCTATTAAATTTTTATATCTGTTCTACATGCAATTTACAGGATGGTCGATTTAAATTATAATATTACGTAGGTACATATGTAGGTACTCAATATCTGCTTTAAAAAATTAGATATATTTTGGCTTTTCTATTTATAATGCTGAAATCACTTAATAACAAAACAAAGTTATTAATTTGATTACATACCTTTTATCATCCTTTTATTTATTATTTTAACATTTGAAGATGGTACTGACCTGAAACAAAAGCAGAAAAGTGAAGTTAGAACATTTCATTTGTAGTAAGTAGTGCTAGCAATTTATTTAAATTAAATCGATTAACTGATAATCGCGACTATCAAATTTCGTGAAACCGATTAATCCATTAATTTTATGAAATCGATCATTTTCGTTTATCACGATCAATTACAAATCTTCGATTATTACGGTTAATCGATTGCTATGATTAGTCGATTAAGCATGTTAAATCGATTACTCACAATTAATCTATTGATTAATTTTACTAATATTTGCAATAGTCGATAAATCTATTCGCTAATCTATTATGCTATGCTAGAATAGGTTAATCGATTATCAATTATAAATAATACTCCCTTACAAACCCGATGGAGAATAGGTCTACTTCAAGGGTTAGCGATCCTGCATACCCGAGTCTTGGTTCTCCCTCACCTCTTAACATCGCGAGGATTCAGATTCAAATCCCAAATCCTATACACCTTACTTTAATCCTACCTACATCATATCCATCCTCCAAGCTGATTATCTCCCCTCATACCCTGACAAATTTTACAACAAATGGATGTGTACCCCAGGTGTTTATATCAGTATATGGCAAGCCCCACACCTTTAAGGTCAGAATTGAGGATTCTAGGGGAAGTAAAAGCTCGTTAAAGCAATACCCAGTAAAGAATAATCCAAAATGTAAATTTCATATTGCGACATAATAACACGCAAACATTGAGTTCAACTGCGCATCTTACAGTTATCTCATATTAAATGGAACATCTTACGCCTGTGTGGAACTAGAACCAGAAGAAGGGAAAAAGAATCGAATAGAATGGCGATAATGATACAGAAAAATATGAAACATCTTATTACTAAAATGAAGTCGATATGGCACAGACTTATCTTACATAATAAAGAAACTGTCAAAGCGATATCGTATTCAAATAATGTATAAGTTTATGCCCCTACAAGTATTGTATGAGACGAAGGAAGAAATAGAAAACTTTTACGAAAATATTTCACGAACATTAGCAACAGAAAAGGCCCAATACAGATTTGTTATAGGCGACTTAAACGACAAACAAGGAGTACCAATAGATAATCTAAACCAATACCTAGGAAAGTTCTGACTTTATCCAATTAACCAAGGGCTGATAAGTTATCTCCGAAAGGGAAAGATGTGTTGTATGAACTCTTTCGTGCGACTTGGAGAAGCCCATACTCTATTGTAAAAATTAAATTGGCTATATTCTAACAAATCAGAAACACCAGAGACCAAAATCAATACTAATACTAGAACACTTACCATAAATATACGAACTACTAACATGAAGAAGAATTCAAAAGTAAGGAAGGAGACTAAGGAACTCATGACAAAGAGAAGAAAGGTACTTCAAAATATATTGCACTAAACAAAATTAGGAAGCAGAAACAAGATATTACTTTAGACATTTTAACAGAGAAACCATAAAATCGAAAACAAAAAAATTATGAAGATTCTCAGGACAGTTAACAACAAGGGTCGTCTTCGAATACACCAATTAAAAGACACAAATCAAACCATCGATAAAGATAGAGAGTATTTGGTGGAAGTTACTGAACATTTCTAATGCAGAAAGTAGTTCAGAATAAATTAGTGTAAACGACGAAACTACCCTCAACGTTGGTTCTACAAAATTGTCTAACATTAGGTACCACACAAGAAGTAGAATTAGCACAATCACACGAAGAACGGTAGAGCACCTGGAGAAGACTGCGTTTCAACTTAAATGATAAAATTTGTCGAAAGCAATACTATAGAATCAATGACAATACACCTCAAAAAATGTCTGGTGGAAGGTAGAATACCAAATGTTGCATTAAAACAAGCTAAATTCCGACAAAAAGGGAGTCAGGCAAGGAAATGCCATCTCCCAAAGTTCACTCTCGCATTGGAAGAAGTTTTTAAATCACTAAATTACGTAGAACGAAAAATGCATCAAAATCAACGGTAGATATTTAATAATATTGTACTTATTAGCCAAAATATAAACGAACTGCAAAATATGTTAGAGGAACCCGCAAAAGTTGGATCAACTATAAATCTAATAAAAAAAAATCATTACAAAGGATAATGTTGAGAAATATGTCTATCTGAAACACAGCATCAAATTAGGTAACGAAAATCAAACTTCCGACATAAGTAGACGTCTTCGGTTGACATGGATAGGCACGGGTAAATTAACACATATTTTAAAAAATGACGATATTCCAATTAATTTAAAGAAGAAGGTGTTTAATACTTGCATACTACCCGTGATGGCATATGGAATGGAAACCACAATGCTCACTATTAAGTCAGCCAACAAATTTAGGAGAACACCAAGGACCATCAAGCGGTTGAAGCTAAAAATACATCTTAGAGACCACGTCACAAATACTATATTAGAAAGAGAACGAAAGCAGAAGATGGCATACACGCATAACTCAGTCAAGAGCTGGGTGTGGCATGTTGTTCGACAGAACGATTCAAAATGGACAAGACATATAATATATACAGTGAAGACCTCGTCTACATAAACGTAGTGGGTATAAGGGTAGTGGTATAAGGGTAGTGGTATAAGGGTAGTGGTATAAGGGTAGTGTTGGTTAATATGGAGAAAACTATTCAGGTCCATCGTCCATCTACATTTAAAAGCACCCCATTTTGAATATTCAAAACCTAAGCTTCAAAGTTTCTGCAAACTAAAGTTAATTAGCTTTATCATAATTTGCGCTCGAATTAACGGACACTATTCGAACATCGCTGACTTTATGGCAAACTAAAACTGTCACGTATTTACAAATGGTTTTTGTGGCAAAATACAAATAGATATCGTAGGGGCATCCCTTTGTGGGCGGAAATCGTGATATGGCATTAATTTCTCAAACCGCATGATGAATGAGAGTCAGTTTAACACAGGACAAGATCTCTCTAAATCAAAGTTATGAAGCGTTCCCGAATCCTTTGTCGACGTATAATTAAAATTACATCAGTCAGGAGAAATAAACACATTTGACGAAGTTAAAAGTATATATTGAACTCGCTGTATTCATGCTGTAATCAGACAAACTTAATTTATAGATATAGAAAGTTTCGCTGGTTTTTGGGATTACACTACGTTCAACTATGTATTAATAACAGATAAGGTTATAGCGTTTTAATTACGATTGTATTAACGTATTCTAAACTCAGAGTTAATTTCAGAATTGCACCGTTAAGGCAAATTTTATTAGTTCTTATTTGTTTGGACTTTTTATATTAGTTGAGTTCAAGCATTTGTCATACGACTTCTTACCCTCCTGGCCAAACAAACCACTAAGCTACAATATCATCGTTAAACGATTCAATTTCTGAAGCTATCACAGAAACTAAAACAATATTAATATAAAATATTTGTTACTCGCTTGTCTATTTATTTATTAAGGCTGGCATTTACATGTACAGTCAATTTCTATTTGACGTATCTAAAGTTGCATAACTACTTAAAAAATCAAAAAGTCATAAGAAGGCGCGTTTAGCAGAACGTCAAAAACGAGTTGAGGTTAGAGGTCAAGAATTGCGTAAGATTCATATTTGAAAATTTGCATATTTACATAGTTATTTGTGGTATGGCTGTAAAAGATATGGCACAAACAAAATTACGATTTTCTGTGTATTTAAATTGTAATCTCCTTGTCAAGTTTGCGGAAAGTTCGGATTTAAAGCCGTTGTGACTGTGCTGTTTGTGTTGCCTAGTCTAGTGTAGCGTAAATGGGTCATTTACACCGATTTTTCTAGAACTTTATTTCCAGTTTTTCTGGAATAATTTGCATTTTGAAAAAAAAATTCTTGTGGCGTTTGAAAGAGAGTGGTTGTGTCTATCTACTGATAGAGAGATTTTTTCGATATTAATATTTATGTAAAAACTATTTGAAAATTTTGAAGTAAAATAGAGCTTTAGATTTTTTAATACTGTAAAGTTGGTTTTTAGAAATTAAAAAAAATCTTTCTATCAATAGATAGAAAAGACATGGATAATTACAAAAAAAAATGCTCTGCCGTTCCTGCTTAAAAAATGAGTCTAAAAAACTGGAACAAAATGTGCTAAAAATGAGGTATATTTCATGGTGTAAATGCCAGCCTTAAGGGTTGCGGATAAGGCTGGTATTGTTTTTTGATATATCAACATAAATGTCGATGTATCGAATATGAATATGAAATTCTAAAAATATATATCGATGCACCAACTTAATTATTGAAAACATATCAATTTAATCGATAGTTTAAGATTTTCCTTTATTTATGAAATGATTCCATAAAATCCTAATTTCGTAATGAAGCTATCAGATTAAAGAATCTGTAAGGATTTATTATCGACATGACATGTGAAGTAAGTATTTGACGAATCAATACAGCAATCTATTTTATTTATCGAATCATTAAACGTACTGGACTATTCGATACATCGAATTATCGGATATATTGAATAATTCGATACCTCAATATATTAGATAAGATGATTTAATAGATACATCGATACTCTTTCGATATCGATATATTCGATATTTTTTCAAGCAGGCCTACTTTCGACGAAATCAAGCTGATGTTTTTAATTTAAAGTGACAGTTATAATAGTAGCAGTTCAAGTTGATATTATGTGAATCAATAACAGATATATGTTTTATCTTTCATAGAGAAGCTTGATTTGGTTTTCATTTGCTCACATGATCACATCAAGGCTAAAAAGATCCAATTAAATTTAAAAGGGAAACAAATGTACTGGCTACTTGATACAAATTCACAATTAACGCTTGATAATAAATTAATCATATACAAAACCATCCTAAAACCTATCTGGGTTTATGGGATACAGCTTTGGGGCTCCAAAAAACCGTCAAATATAAAAATTTTGCAAAACGCTTCGATTGATAGCGAACGCTCCGTAGTATATATCAATCCAACCAAACCCTTTATGACGACCTCGGCATACCATTCATCAATGACGTAATCAGCTCCTGTGGCATCAAATTCAGAGAACACCGTACTAACCACAGCAATCAGCTTATAAGTACGCTCCATCAGCATCACCCAGCAGAAAGGAGACTCAAGAGAAAATGGCCAGAAAACCTGGTCAACTAGGGAAAATATAAAGAACTGCCACTGGTCGGTACCCAATTCAAGTCGTCTATCCTTCAACCTTATTACTCTGTATACATATTTTTTTAGAGTAGATTGTACATTTGCAATGTTTTTTACTGGCCATCAATGTTTGCGTGTTAATAATTTATAAACAAACGTAAAGATTTTGCAGCAAACCCCTACGAGTATTTTAATTTAATTATACTTTCGGTAAGGTAAACACTCTCCTGCTCTCCACTTTAAAAGTACTTTTTACATTTTCCGCAATAAAAACCTAATTAAAATCTTTACAGTAGGTGGAAATTCATCTTTATTAATGAAAATTTCAGCTTTAATTAATCATCTGCGTTGGTGAATATCAGAGTTAGACTTATTTATTAATGCTGCTTGATATACATTGATGCATTCTACCGTGTGTTTGAGCTGAGGGGCGAAGATAGGGCTACAGCATTGAGGATCGCATATTTGGAAATTCCTGCTTGCCGTTTGGGATAAATAATAATAATAACAATTATTTAGTGGAAGAGAGAGTATTTATTATCAAAACACCCTACAATAGTCTCAATTTACGCAAAGTTCGGTTAAATTTAATAATCGATTTATGTATACTTTACCAAGTGTCGCAAGACTCAATGAGAAAATTTATAGCAAGTACTCAAATAGTTCTCAATTCTGCTGTAAACAATATCCCAATCTGTCATAAAACGATTGCCTTACATTAGACAACTGTCTATCTGTGATTAGCCTACACTCTGCAACGATTGCTTCCCGCAAAGGGTCAATATTTGGGTGGTGTTTTCTGCAAATTTTGTTTTTCAGATGATCCCACAAAAAGAAGTATATCTTGGCGGCCAATTTATGGTACCACCACGACCAATCGTAGAAGATTTTCTACAGCTATAGGGTTTTTCAATAGCCATGCTCGATCTTTGGCAACTGCGCACGATCAAACCGAGAGTGACACAGCTGTAATATTTAAGAGTCACGTTCAGTTAGTCTCGACCACGAACTTATACTTTTTAAGTATAAGTTCGTGGTCTCGACATTTAAGCATGAAGCGCTACACAATTCAACCACTCATGGAAATTATTAAAATTTATCATCCAAATCTATTCGCCAAACATTCCGTGCGCTGCGTTAAATTTATTTACTCGCCACCCAGATCCTGTGATTTAACGCCATTAGATTTTTTTGTGCGGATACATGAAATCTCTGGTCTATGTCGACAAATCACAGACGATTTCCGCCCTAAAGACCAACATCAGTCGCGACATTGGTGAAATAGAGCCACTTTTATGCGAGAATGTCATTGAAAATTGGATCTTAGGGATTCGAGCCACCCAGCGGAGCCGCGGCAGCCATTTGACTGATATAATTTTTGAAACATAATGTCATCGAATACGCTTCAATATAAAAATAAAAGTATGGCGATATCACTTACACAACTTGTTTTATTTAATTTCAAAGATCGAGCGCTGAAAATAGAAAACTCTTTGCATCTCCTTGATAAGTTTTCTACGTTCTTTTTTGTGCTTCTCGCGTTCCATTATTTCTCTCCATACCCAACCATTTTTTCTTAGTATTTCTGTAACTGATGTAAGGGGCTGTCCCATAAATAGACGGACCGTTTTAAAGTTGCATTTATTTTTAGTCATATGTAAAAAAAAAACAAATTTCGTATTTAGACAGTTAATTAGAATCAGAATAGTGTATTTTATATAAAATTTGCGGAATCGATGCCATAATAGGCAATTGAGCGCAAGTTCTTCCATCCCCTCTTCATAACTGCTTGTCCAGATTTCAAGGCAACATTCTTGCTTATATTGTGCCATACACAACGAAATTTGGCTTTTTCAATAACTTTTTCACTGTAATTGACTTCATCTCGATTCTTCGCATGAAAATATTTCTTTCCAGGAACATCTTTCGGATCAATTGGCACGTATGTTTCATCGTCTATTAAGTATTAAAATTTTATTGAGTGCTTTTCTGTAAATTTTTCGGCAGTCAGATTTTGCTCTTGTTTTTTGGTCTTTAACATATTTTGGGGCCCGTAATTTTGAGTATGCTTTAATGCCTAACTCTTTAGTTTTAATCCTGCTTACAGTACATTTAGCCAGATGAATCTTTTTGGCAGCAGTTCTTACAGAAATGGATGGACTCGTTTTAAAGACTCTGTTTACCAATTTAACATTCTTTCTGTTGCTACAGACCGCGGCCGGCCAGGAATTAATTTGTATTTATAATTATGTGTTTTGTCATACCTTTGTAATATTCCATAAATGGTAAATTTTGACCTGCCTTCATTTTTAAAGTGATGATAAGTAACACTTTTCTTATACTCTGTTATATATTGGTAAAAATGCACAACACGTTTAGCGAATTCTTGATTTTCTTGTCGTGACATTTTGAAATGCAGCGTAATTTTAATAAACATTTGACATTTATCGATGAAAAATAAACAGCGCTATTATTTGTTTTAGAAGCCGCGTGGATATTAAAATGATATCTATCAATTACACATAGCTGAAAAGTGTCCATCTACTTATGGGACAGCCCCTTATTATATTCAGTCCCTGGTCTTTCCCTACCTCGTCTTCCCCTATCAGGTCTTCCCTCACTTCTTCTTCCAAACGTCCTGGCTTCCCATACCCTTTTAACTTGGCTGTTTGCTAGCAAGTCTACATAAGTGACCTTACCACCGTAGCACTGATTGTTCTATACACTTTTGCAGACTTTTAACGTTTAGCTGGTCCCTGATGAAGTTGTTGCTCTTCCTATATATCTTGTGTATCCTGCAACCCGACGCAAATATTTCATCCCTACCGTCTGCAATTTATTAATCTTTTGTTTACTGACTGTCCAAGATTCATTGCTATAAAGTTGCATTGGCATATAATATACTGCTTTATATACTGATATTTTAGTCTTCTTTGACATTTTTTTCTCTTTCTTTTCTTTATAAAACTTCTTAAGAAATGGTAAACTTTGGCAGTGGCTGCTAATCAGCTGTTGATTTCATGTTCGTCTTTCCGTTTTATTAAAAGCAACTACTAAATATTTTGTATCTTCGACTTGTTCTAATCGTATTCTCTTAGCAATCACATTTTTGTATTTATATTCGTCTTTGATACCACTTTACTCTTATTTATATTCAGCCTCATACTCCAATTTTCAAGTTCATGTATCCCTATGTTTAAATTATGGTGTAGTTTTTCTTCGGAGTCATAAATCGGTGTTATATCATCAGCAAATACACATTCACTAATTGTTATGCGTTCAATTTTATAGTAACTCACTTCCATCCTGCCAATAAAGTTATTATTGAAAATACCAGCCCAAATATTAATTTTCTGCAGAAATTGCGTTTTGTTTGAAGACCTATCCGAGGATTTTCCGCAACAAGCTACTATCTTCGTTTGAACTTTCCTGCAGGGCTTCACAGAATACGCGCCTGCTTTCTTCATTGACTAAAAATATCTCTTTATGGCACTGAGGTTTGTATGGATGATAATCATGCTTCTTCAGAACCTTATGCCCTGACTGTTCGATACGTTGCACTCTCGGGCAATACATCGTATGCTGATTGTTTGATCAGCATTTATCAACTCCAAAACTCCAGCTCCAGCTCAGCGTTGGTTCTTCTATTCCATTTGCCTGTAATGTTAATGTCTTGATTGAATATTTGTTTAAACTGCAATATTACCACTTGCTTTTGAATCACCCGCTGCTTCACTTGCTGTATTTTCAAATTTTTTCGCAAACTTATGAATTGTTGATACAGATGGAATAAATCGATTATTAAATTTAACCGAGAATAAATCACGAACTGTTCGTAAACTGACGCTACTATAAAATGTTTTGGCAATAAATATCCTCTCCTCATTATAATATTCGACATTATTATTCATAGTAATTATATAGATATCTACGTGAATTGATAACTGACTGAAAATAAAATTTATTTTGGCATAAACAAACTTTGCTGGTCTGCTTTTTGTGAATAAAATGCGAATTATTAATTACTTAAGTAAAGTTGGAGGAGAGAAGCCATTTAATCGTTTGGTTACAATAATTAACGATTCTGTCTGCGGAGTGCTCGACTTCAGATAGTAACAGGGCACATACACTACACACCTTAAAACACACTCACAAACTTCACAGAAGGCAATGGGAAACACTACAGAGAACACATTTCCCAAGTACATATAACGGGAATATAACAAAATTCACGATGCCAAGTTGTTTAAAAATGTGGCTTTGACCCCATTGCCAACGTCCTTAGAGGATAAGGCACAAAAAGAAGTAGGAGTATTAAATGAACTGCATTTTTGTGTCTTTCGATTGATATCACTATCAATCCTATTAACTCAAACGGCAAGCAGAAATCTGCATATATAGGATTTTCCATGCTATTTCCATACGTTCGCCCCTTAAGTCAAACACTCGGTATACAAATTGTTGTTAAGATGGTATATAAATTGAGGTAACTTTTAAGTAGAAAATATTTACAAAGGGCTTACAACATTCAAATTAGTTTTAAAGTAGCAGTTTAAAAGCTTAAAGCTCAATAAACGCAAAAGAAACTTTATTAATTAGCTGCTAAAAAGGGAATAATACAAAAATTATTTCCATAGACCTTGCTAAAAAATTATTTGAAGTAATAAAGCTGTATTTTTTTTATTTTTTACAACCTATAATTGATACAAAAAGCTTCAAACTGTAAGCAATATGAAAAAGTAGGTTGAACACCATAACGTAGAAAAACTTCTGAGCTAATCAAAATTGATTTATGTAATTTCAGTGACATTTTAATATGAATTATAGAGGCTCTGAAAATCAATAACCCGTTTAATCACAACACTTAATTTTCCAAGTCGTTTGAAGCTGGATTTAACGATTTTGTTTACAACTTAGAAGCCATACACAGACTCTGAAAAACTATGGTTTGCTAGCTTTGCTACTTAGTCTTCCCTTTCGGATTTAGGTACATCCTAACCCCCCTCAACGTACATTTTCAGCAACGAAAATAAGTACCTAATCCGTAACCTTTACATAATTTTCTTTTAGGGTTTCCTGAATATCCGTCTTAAATTGTGAACGTTATTGTTTAAATAAGAAAGCTTTTAAGGGTTCGCTCCTTTGATGAATTTTTTAAACTCCTATTTTTGTACTGAAATTTATTTACATTAATTATTATCGTAAATCACAAGATATTCATTATTTATTAAAACTGTAAGTCTAAAAATTTCCAAGGCGTTCTAAATTTATAGAGAAATGAAATTTACGAGACGTTATTAAGGTGAAAGAGATAAAATTTAATTCCTCTTAAGCTAAAACTTAAATATACGAGGTTAAAATTTAATTCCTTTTAAGCTCAAAATATTCGGCTGATTATTCCGAAACTTCAAATTCTAGAAATACATTTATTCAGTGGGGCTGATATTAAAATAATGCATCACGTAAAATAAATTGGATTTCTTCGCGTTATTTACGGCACTTGAAAATTTATTTTGATTTATGATTCACTTTGTTGTTAAGCGATCTCGCTTTACTTAAATAAAAATGTAAATTAACAGTAAATTTGCGAGATGGGTGTAATGAAGGAGAACGACGACAGAAAATATACAAAGGAAGCTTGCTTAGAATTTTCTTTCGTTTTTGTATTCTCCTTTATGAGTGTTTTCCATGCTTATTATTACTATTATTATAAACGATCTTTGTATAGTTTTACTTGTCGAAACAGGACGGATTTGTTTCTACGAATTTCAGGAATATTTGCTCGAAGGAACTTTAAAGCATCGATTATAAGTGTATAATGGGCGAAACATGTGGAAATATCTTTGGTATTATTATACGTATCCTATTATATCTTGTAATAACTTACAACGTCAAGTGAGGACGTCGTGACCATTGTATTGTGATTGAAGTACAAATAGGAAGCGTAATATGAGAAACCTATTACTGTCAACAATGGTGCATTGAGGATGAGATGTAAGCTATTGAAGCAAGATGAACAGATGTTAGCATTCTCCATATTCCCATCCGTTAACACGGCATCACAATAATTGGTTTCACAACAACACTGTTGCTATCTCTAAAAAAGCAAAAAAAAATGTCTACTGGAATTAGAACAAAACTTTAGACTTCTCTCTCAATGAAATTTCACAGCTTCAGTAAACATTTTAGTTTTCAAAGAATCTAAACGTCCTTTTTATCCTTTTGTAAAGTTGTGATAATTAGAGACACATTAAGGACGCCTCGTTTATAGTTTGAAAAAGGTTACAGCATCCATAAAGTCCTTCGACAAGCCTGAAAACACCTAACAATCCCTCATTATAACTTTGGCGTAAATTTCAGGCCGCGTCC
This sequence comes from Melanotus villosus, assembly GCA_963082815.1. Classification (NCBI taxonomy): domain Eukaryota; kingdom Metazoa; phylum Arthropoda; class Insecta; order Coleoptera; family Elateridae; genus Melanotus; species Melanotus villosus. The sequence goes on from OY720422.1 coordinate 50,568,336, forward strand.
GATAAGGAAGGTTGTCTCATGAGACCTTTTGTGAGCTACTTGTCACTAATTTATATTCTAGTTAATGTATTATAAAGTAAATTTACCTGAGGCTCAAGTTTAGTCCTTAGCATCACGTAAACTTAATTTACGTTATATTCATCCTTCCTTATTTTTCTTATTTAGAAATTTGAAAGCTTTCAGATTAAAAACTACTGAATTATTTAATATTGTAATAAAAGAGGTAGGACCTAAACTAAAAGTTGGCGCATTTTTATAGTACAAATTAAACTACCTCTCCGTTTCGAATCAGTTTTTAATGCTTTTGTGAAATGTTTGAAAAACCAGCAAGATTTCTTTAACGTAGATTCTTACAAGGAGTGCCCTTTAAACTCGTAATGGTTCTTCAATTTGCAATATTTTAGCAAAACTTTCCTTTACAGGCTATTACTAAAACGGAAAGTACTATTAAATGAAAAATTCTGCTCGAATTCCTCTTTTTTACGATCATCACTGGGGTGCCAATGAAGGTTATCAAGTCAACTTCTAAAGATACAAACAGAGCCAAATAGCTCGCTTTTAACTTCTACTTCACTGTGATCATTTTTACATAATAAAATACCGAACTACATATTTAACAATTATTGATATACGACGAATAAACCTTTAATTACATTAATTACAATAATAAAAATAGGTTTTACCCTCGCATGTAGTGATAATCAGTAAAAATTACAAACAAATCACATGCAATCATAAACAATAACCATTAATTTTAATGATGTGTAAAATGCGACCCGATCAAACCCATAAACAAGTTTTATTATCCATAAACACCATAGATGGAAATATAAATTTGTACTGAAGGCTATAAATAAAAATACCGTAAATCGTAAAATTTTATTCGCCACATAGAAGAATATATTAACGATTTATAACATCGAATTCTTGCTAGAAAATCAGATAAAGGGAAAGACAGAACATTTTCAGAGATGTTCAAAGATTTGAAGGATTTTCATCCATCAGCACATTAGTGGAAGTAAACAAACCAATCTGAAGAACTTTATATACGTAGAAAAAATTATACAATTTTGGAATTATGTTAGTAAGCTGTGTGACTTCAAACTATGTGAATGTAAATGAAAAGAGCTTTCTGGCTGTTTTTACAAATTGCTTCGTAATACAGAAATTTGGTTTATGTACTACATATGTATTTACCGCCTGTATATCAGCTAATTAGAGGAAGGATACAGATAAATCAAAAGGACTTTACATTTACATGGAAGAGATTATATATTATATGTTTGAGCCTTTGTAAATAACTGTTTGTTTTCAAATTATGTGTTAATGAAATGTAAATGAAAGGAGCTTTTTAAGTGTTTTTAAAGGCTTAAAGCCTTAATAATAATTTTGAAAAAATGCGTCGACGCGATAATCACCGCTAAATGCGACTCCGTCACATACGAATACGAGTGAAATTTATGGGGAATTTACTAATTTAATTGAACAGGTTTTTAAATATAGGAAATGTAGTGCGCGACAGGCCGACTTACAAAATCAGCGCGTTTTATGTCGTAAGGGGTAATACAACAATTAATATTTTACGATATTATCGCTGAGTGATAAGAGTAGGCCAAGAACAGGGAGCAATGGAAGGATACGTAGCTCGATTGGCGAAATAGGAGGTATGTATACAAGGGACGGTCAGCAAGTAAGTGTTCAGCGTCTTCATGAAAAATCGCCAATATGTCAAGACACCGAACGCCCAAAAATACGAGAGTGAAGAATCGTCCACGCAAGAAGAAAAAGGGAAAAGATGAGAAGAACTGAAGAAGGATAGTTATACAACAAAAAAAAAGTAGAAAAGCAGGAAGATCCCCAGGTAAAAGCTGAGATTATATGGATCTGGCTGAAACGATGAGAGTTATGATGATGGATGTGAAAGCTGTAAGGAAAGATCAGAAGGATTATCAGGAAGAAATGCGACTACCAAAGGAAGAAAACAAAATAATGAAAGAGAAGATAAAGTTACCTAATAAAAAAGCAGAAGGTATGGAAGAACAGGAGAAGAAAAATTAAGGTATACGAATTAAAAGAAAATTAAGCAAACGCTGAAGTCGCTCAATTTATCTGTGACGCACTTAAAGTAGAGGTAAAAATTAAAGATATCCAAAAAATAAAAGAAGAATATCACACATGCATATAGTGCAAATAGATACATACGTAGTTGGGAAGAAAAAGAAAAAATAGTGAAGAATAAAGAAGATCTTAACACTATATGTAGCGCAATTTAACCTAAATAGAAGCAAAAGCTAAGCAGGACAGGATATACAGATGACGACAAGGATATTGAATAGGATTACGAGAAAAAATAAGACTATTAGAAATGTAGGGAAGATGAACAAGTAAAGTTTATAAGTATTGGGACATGGTATGTTCAAGGGTTAAACAAACAGGAGACATTGAAATAATTGATAATAGAGATTAGAAGATACAATACAGACGTGATAGCGATTCAAGAGACAAATATAAAGGAAACAAATATTACAATATTGAATATTATGTCTGGTCCAATGGAAGAGGTGAGAAAAATAGATTAGGGACAGGTTTAGTAATAAAAAGTATTTTAAAGAAGAATATAACTTACTATAAAATGGTAAACAATAGAATAAGTTATATATGACCCAGGAATAAGTATCGAAAATTTACCAACATTAATGTTCATGCATCCACAGAAGAAGCCGAAATAGAAAAAAAAGAAAGTTCTATGAAGAGCTAAAAAACCTTTTGAGTAAATTACGAAAACTTGATATCAAAATTATAGTTGAGGACTTAAACGGGAAAATCAAGAAAGAGGATAGGAATAAGTTAGTGGCAAGTAAATAAAGTCTCTGACGCAACTAATAAAATGGCTAAATGGCAGTCGATTTTACGGCGAGTAAAAATATGGTTGTTAAAAGCACTATTAGTAACCAAATTTCATTCGCAGTGCATAGAGAAGCTAATGATTTTTAAGACGTTGTTGATAAATTTAGCAAACAGGAAATTCAGCAACTATCCTTTATAATAAAAAGATAGGAACTACGACCATGAGCTTTTAGAATTCAAAAAGCTTTCAGAAACTTGTAACCTCACAATTACAAATGACTAACCTATTAATGCAACAATAAGCATGTGGGAACTTGAATGTCCCTTACATAGGTGTCGCAACTCTGCACCCGGTCCTGACAGTATATCATTCACAGTCCTTCACAAACTGTCAAGTAAAGCCAAAGATAAATTATTTATTTATCCATATTTATAGCATAGTATGCCATACCCATCGATTTCCTCGAGCCAGGCAAGAAGCGGTAGTAGTACCAATTCATAAACCAAAGAAGGACAAGCTACCGGGCAATATCCCTTACCTGCACATTGTGCAATCTTATGGAAGAAATTGTAAATTATAGATCGTGCTGGTTTCTGGAGGACAAATATCTTTTATCTGAATATCAGAGCGGTTTCAAGCAAAACTAGTTAACATATGATCGTTTTGCCAATAAATTCCATTTGGTCGCAGCTTTGACCTCGAAAAGGCATTCGATATGGCGTCAAAATATCGCATTATCAAAATTCTGCGCGACTCTGGACTGAACGGAAACATCCAATCCTTTGCAAAAAAATTCTTAGACCAAAGACGATTTAAAGTGAGATATGAAGGTTGCCATTCCAGAACTATATTTCAGCAGATTAGAGTTTCCCCTCCATTCTTAGTGTAACGCTCTTCCTTGTGGCCTTAAACGATATTGCAACTACCAGTTAACACAGTTTATTTTCCGATGACTTCACAATCTATTGTTTCAAGAAAGGAAAGAACTTACCCTCTGTTCAAACTTACCTTCAAAAAGCAATCAATAGCCTAGAAAACTGGTCTAAACTCACAGGATATACATTTTCTTCTGCGAAAACTCGAGCTATATACTTTCGTAACAAAGACATGCGCGATCAGGAACCAAAATTATCACTTAACAATCATATAATCAAATATGAAAACCATAACAGACTTCTTGGAATGTCCTTCGACAAAAGATTTTCTAGGACAGTATACTTGGAAACTGTTAAAACCATGTACGAGTAAACTAAAACTCAGTATGTTAAAAGCTTTAGCCAACTATGAACGGGGCGCTGACACTTCAACGCCACTCTTATTGTACAAAACTCGAATCCGCTCAAAAATCGACAATGGATCAATTATAAGCAAGAGCTAACAAACTGAAATCATTAGAAACAATTCACAGCGCCGTCATAAAAATAGCTGCAGAAGTTTTTATAACTAGCCCAGTGTCTAGAATTTTTTCTAATGCAAACGAACCTACGCTACGACGAAGAGGAGAAATACTAATTCCAAATTCCGCATATACGAGTGCACCGGTATCTTTACAGGTGAAATACTTACTATTCTAAAAGTGCTAGAATGGTTCAAGAACAAGACGATAAAAATTTCCTTATATGTTCCGATTCGACTCAAAAAGTGCCTTGGAAGCAATCCAAATTTTATACTGCAGTGTACCATTAACTAAACAAATCCAGAAGATAGTAACCTCCGTCGTTCAATTAAGACAGATACCCAAAGGAATCGGTATCTTCTGAGGACGATATTTATGTCAACTCTGTAACTCACTAAGATATAAAAAAAACACCCCAAAAGGCGTATCCTTGACAGAATTCGAAGTGAAAGGATCATAAACTGCGGAAACAGACCATTGGATATCCACAACTTACCATCAAAAGCACAGACTTCACCAGGTCATACTCACTAGAATCAAAATTATTGGTCATGGTAGGCTAACCCATTCCTATCTACTACAAAGAGCTAAATGGCCAAACTGTAATGTTTGCAATACAACGTTAACCACTGACCACATCTTAACTGAATGCAAAAAATATGTAGACAGCAGGAAACAACACCAAATTCCTCCATCATTACAAGAGGCTCTCAAAAGCCCATCGAATATCATAAACTTTTTTGAAATTACTAACTGAAATAATTTGTTATAAATTTATATAATTATCTTGGATGTGCATCAATTTAAAAGTTAACCTGTGCTAATGGCCTTGTAGTCGAAGCACTTTAATTAAATAAATAAATAAATAAATAAATAAGAATGCGGAATTAAACCCCAACCTGTAAATCTTCAGCAGGTTTCAGAAAAGAACAAAATTACACGCAATATCCTAGATAACAAACTTCGAACATTACAACTTTTAAAGTTTACCAAGTAACAAGTAACATAATACATTCATGTCGTTATTAGTTTGAGGCATGAAGCAGGATTATTAATTCTAACTTCCAAATTTTCAGTACGGTTTATATTCCTTTAAAGTTTAACTTACAAACTTATGTTATAATTAATCCGTGAATAGAATTTCGGGTAATGTTCTGTTTGTTTAAAGTTGCAGTTAATAAAACATAAAAAAATATTTTTAGGTTAAGAAGTTTAGTGTGGAATTTCCTACTGATTTTCAGTTTAATAACGTAATTTATCACTTCTGGTTTTGGAAATTTAGGCTAACGAATAGGTTACTTTTCCTGAAACTTAAGTTTGAAGTGCATAAAATTATGTAAAAGGCTTGAGTTACCCAGGAAAGTAAGTGTTTTAAGTTAAAACTAATAAAATTCAATGATATGACTGTGCTTAAATCAAATTTAAAAGCCACGTAGTTGTAACTTGTAGCGAACGTATCGGAACATGTGCAATTTATAGCTCCAAGGTGAATCGTAACTTCAACTGAAACAACTTTCTTATACACGGAGCTTAAAGCCATTTGAGCGAATTCAATCAGATGGGATTGTCTTTACTTCGCTTAAATTTCCCATATTAAAATACAGCAATATGAAGAGTATCCAAGAAAATCTTAATAGATAAAACGGCCGCTCTAAAAGGAATTTGTTTCAGCATAAATAATTCATGAATCGAGAGACCAATAAAAACAAGCACTGGAGCATGTTACATAAAATATCTTCTTAAAAAGTTCTGCGACAGCTTGTTTGGCTAATAAGTTAAGACCGCTGACATAGCGGTCGAGTTGAAGATTTTCGTTGTAATTTACAGTGGAAACTCGTGAAAACGTGCGGTTTCCTGTATTGGAGATTTTGAGATTCACTCACCGTGAAACGCTTTTTGGTATCCTGAAATATTATCGTCATTTACACGTGCGACGTGCTAAACATAGGCCGCATGATTTATTATTGGTGTAAATATTTTTAATATAAAGTTTTCATCTGTAAAAACATAGGAAAATGGAAAATGTCTGTATTATTTTAGGCATTACGACTTACACGTGGTAAAACGGTTGAATAAATACGAAAGTTTCGAAAACCAACTCGAACTGGAATTAATTCAATTTTACTGACTGATTTAGGAAAAACCGGCGGTAGAAAAGTTAAACGATACATTTGTGTAGTTTCGCTTTGTGGAGTTATTTACTTCCAGGATTTTTTTTAGTTTTTTAGATAAATCTTGTTAGAAACTTTTCTGTGTTTCTCTGGTTTATATTAGAAACCATTCATTATGATAAAAAGAAACGAATTTGTTGTTTATGAGATCTGAAAATTGAACTGACCTAAAATTAGAGAAATGGAACCTATAAATCTCTTTGCATTTCTTCAATTTCAAAAAATATGTAGGCAGCGGATTTATTATTGTGAAATAAAGAATTAGTAGTATAATAGCTATTTATGTAACAAGGACATAAAGTAGAACTTTATTGGACGAGTCGCTGTTTATGGACGAGCGAGCTTGCAAGCGAGTCTAATAAATGAGGCGAGTCCATAAAGTTCGTTTATGTACGAGTTACATACAAAGCTTTATGTTCGACTGCTCTAGAGGAACTGAATATCTTCTAAAATTATTTTTTTATTTCCCTATATAAAAATTCGGTATAACTTAGTGTGCTTTTCTAGTGTTGCAAATGTCAAAAATTGTTTAAATACGATTTCATAATTTATTATCTTTATACAAAGAAATTGATACTTTAGAAAGTGTAGAAGAGTTGGCAGCAAGTGCCAAAGAATAAATATGTTAATTAAATTGTTTGAATTTGTTATTTCATGTAAATAAAAAATTCCATTTTGTGACAGTGACAGATGAGTCCAATAAAGTATAAAGTAAAAGTACTAGTCCAATAAAGTGACACATTATGGACACTAAATGCATCCATAATCAAGTGATTATGATGCAGTCGGACATAAATAATATTATTTACGCCCTTCTCTAGCAGAAGTACAACGAACAAAGCACGCTATATTTTCGTGAATCCTGCTTTTCTTTTAGAGTGCTGGGCATTATTTATGTTGCATTCTGCTCACATTCATGTTATGTACCTTTTGTTGTTAATTAATTATTAATTTGCGAGAATGCGGTAATGAAGCCTTAAATTATCACCTTCAAATGAACTTAAACTTAAATCTTTCAGGAATAGTTTCTGTTTTCTGCAGGGATGAGGTTCAATATGTATAACATTTTTATTTTCTTCTCCTCCTTTATGATTTTCTTCTAATTATAATGGTTTCCTTCTTTTATATTCCTCCCACTTAAATATTTTCCTAGTATTCCTTGAGTTTTTCACGCTACTTTTATGACTTTGTTCTCCCTTTTCTATTACTTTGTCTATTTTTGTAGGACGCAGTGTTCCTTTTCTTTTAACTGGTTTATTGCCTCTGTTCTTGCTGCCCCCTTTATATTTCTGTATGTATCTAGACTCCTTTCCACGTCTTATATCTTTACCCTTCTTTCTGATTAAGATGTAAAATCAAATTCTTGCCAGCTTTTCTTCTTCTATTTCTTTTTCATTCGTTATTTCTCCGTTCTTTCGTTTCTTTACCAATTGTACTTATCGAATTATTTGGTACTTTTGTTTTATCTACCTTTCACCTTCGTTTCAAGTTATAACCGATGTAAGATTAACCTAAATTTTAAAAATCTTTGCCTATAATTTGGCGATTTTTTCCTGCTCTAAATTCGCCTTGTTTCGCTTTATTATCGTTTCTTCAGTTTAGTCGTTTGTTGTTTCCCTTTTGCTCATTTTCTCCCCGCATTCTTCTATTTCGTTATCAATTGTACTCAACCATTTACCGAATTTTTTAGTACTCTTGTTTTGTCTACTTTTTACCTTCCTTCCAGTTTAACCCCGACACAAAGTTAACTTAAAGTTTGACACAAAGATCTAGGCATCTTCAGTTTGGTGATTTTTTCGTTTAGTCCACCACTGCTTTAAATACCCGTTTCTTCCCGCTTTATTATTATATCTTCATGTCAATTGTTTGTTCTTTCCGTTTTGCTCATTTTCTCTTCACATTTTTCTGTTTCTTCATTAATTGTACTCAACCACTTACCGAATTCTTTGGTATTCTTGTTTTGTCAACCTTTTACCTTTTTTACAAAATTATAACCAATGCACAGTTAACTTAAAATTTAATAAACAGATTTGCCTTTATTTTGATGATTCTTTCCTTTTGTTTATTACTGCTCCAAAATCGCTTTCGTTTCGGCTTTGTTATCGTTTCTTCGTGCCAATAGTTTGCTCGTTTTTTCCGTTTGTGTGTGATTGATTTGTTGTGTTTGTCAGCCCCATTGTTGATTTTCTGTACTTAACTTTTCCGTTTTTATTCCTTTTTTGATCGCCCTTCTTGAGGTCTTCCACTATTTTCTGAAAACTTGTTGTTTCTAAAATGTTACGTTCAGTGTTTCAATAGTTTTGTTAATTTAATTATTATCTTGGCAACTGATGGCGAAATATCCAGAAAAGAAGTACAAAATCTTCCACTAAGAATGACAACCCAGTTGATGAAGGACAGGTTTGGTTCCACTTCTTCTAAACCGTTTACTAAAATTCTTCCGCTCTTTTTGTTTTTTTTTTATTTTATCATTCTTGCGATGCAAAACATTTGAAATTAGTTACTCATCTAATATTTTCTACTCTTATTAGTATTTTTATTAACTTCCTTCATTTTAATTCTTGTTTAGTCTTCCCGTTTTTGTCATATACTGACTAACAACAAGTATTTACATTTGAGTCGTCTAAAAGGTAAAAATCTGGCCACAAATGGATTCAAGTCTGTGTACTGTATGTTGCAAAGTAGACTTTTATTTTTTTCCTTCCTCTTTCTTTCCACACCTCTAGTTTAAAACATAATAAAAATGTAAGTAGCAAACATTATTAATTTTAATTTTATAGTTAACAAAAACTATATGTTTGTGTAGAGAAAAAAATCCAGAAGAAGGCAAACGTTTATCGAAACTTTAAAAAATAAAAATAAAGATATTTAAATAATAATATGCTTTAAAGGCCCAAATCCCAGAAAATGCATTTCTTTTACAGTATATGAATCTCATTCATTTTGTTCTTGTGCGATTAAGAAAAATTCGTAATTGTAAGAATGTTTAAGGTTGCCACATTTCGGATGAGTGTTAATAACGAGCCGGTAAGTCTTGTAAGCCCCACGATTCCTACATACCTGATTGTTCATAAAGCCAAATAATCAGTAACAAAATTTTCTTAAAATTTTTACTATTTTCTGAAAGTTTCTACTGACGAAATACCCAAAACAAAAGTAGGTACGAAATCTTATATTACGCATGACAATTTAGTTGATGAAAGGTAGAGCTCCGCTTCTTGGCTATTTTGGAAACGTTTTCCACTTACATTTCCATTTTTAATTTTTTCCTATTTTATTTTATTGAAGACAATAAATTTAAAATTGGTTGCTTACACAACGTTCCTGCCCTTTTAATTCTTATAAAAGAGATATTAGTTCTTCCTTTATTTTACTTTATTTTCTATTCCTCCTTTTGTTATCAATTTGCGCTCACTTTTTTAATCCTTTCTAGGGGCTGGTGGCGTTATGTGCCATATACCGACTAGTTACCTAACAAGGTTCACATTTGAGTTGTTTTAGATGTAAAAATCGGGGCACTGCCATTCAAACCTGTGTTCTGTACGCTGCAAAGTGGACCTTTGCTTCAGTAAGCCATCAAAGGAACTCAGCTTTTTTATGAAAGTTTCAACTTTTATTCTTTTTTCTTTTGTCGTTTTGAAGTTTAACACCTAGCAAAAGTTTAAGTAGGGGACATTATTAATTTTAACGTTACAAATAATAAAAATTGTAGGGAAAACATTCCAGACTATAAACAAATATGTTAGTCATATTATTCTTATCATAAGACATCTTCATTCTTGATTGATTTTTGATATTGACACTCCTTTCGGAAGCATAATTATAATCCTCTTGTTGGGGCTAATTGTCCTACAGTTGTATAATAATACAAAGAAGCTGTTGTCCATTAACAACAAGCTCAGTTATTTACTTCGTGATTGGTTGTATGAGGAAAAGCAACTACATACAATAACTTCAAGCCAGCATTAAGCTCAATTTTTACAATTTTATCATGTAATATGGAGCAGAAAGTCGGCTAGGGTTTTCTCCCTTTTCAGCCTGTATGAGTCCTCACTATTGTCTAACAAACTAGAGCTAATGGATTTGTATGCGCTTCAAGTTTGTTTGAATACTTGCACGCTTGTTGTTTTACAGATGTAACTTTTAAGTCATCATCTCTATTGGATACAAACCAGTTGTTTTCTTTTATTTAGTGTATGGATTTTCATGACAAATTCCTTGTCCAAGTACATGACCAGGTATCTAACGTGGTCAGCTTGTGGCGGGTTATGACCGTTGAAAGTAATTAGCAGCCTTTGGCTTCTGTAGTTTGTGAAGGTAACAACATATACCGACTTATTTTCATTAATCGTGATATAATGCTTTTCTGACACATTGTTGTATTTGATTTCGGTGATGTTGATGCATCCTTGTAGCCGCGTTGGGATCAACAGTAAAAGTTGCTGTGTGTATTAGATGATAGGTGCGCAGATCTACTGTGGCCCAAAGACTGATCCTTGAGGCACTCCAGGCTTTACAGGGTAAAGTTCCGTATCTTTTTGGCCGTATTTAACTCAGAAGTACCTTTCTTGTAAGTGTATAATAGTCCTTGTGCCACAACTGGCCGAAAACGTTGTTCGATAGTACCGTCGTTTTTCCTAAATCCGAACTGATGTTCAGGTTTAAGTTTTTCTGTGTTATTGTTTCCATCAATCGTTGCAGCAGCAATTTTCTGGAAGTTTGTTCAAGATAGGTAGCAGATTTATTGGTCTGCAAAGGCGCAATTCCACTGAGGCAACATGTGGTACGAGGCCTGAGGCATGCTACACGGGCGCTTTAATCGAAGCGACATGCATCATGCGGGTACCTTTCCCAGATCTGCACATGTTCAAGTTCCATCTTCTTTGCATGTGGGAGGAATATGGTCTCTTATTCGTCTTAAATTCCTCATGGCTCTCCATATAAAGAATAGTCAGTGGCAGCTGTATTGATTAATAACCATCTGGCATACTCCTCTGCAAGCTTCCTGGTATCGTCTCTTATCCGATGGATATCTACACTGGTGTCAGATTCTTCTAATCCTCCTTTTCTTTACAATTCTTTCTTTCATTTCTATGGAATAGTTTTGGTTTAATCTCCTTGTAGATATTTCAGTTGTGGCTTCCCATACAGAATTTTGTAAAAGATCATTCACTGCTTTTTCTATGTCCGTTTTTGTTTTCAGTGGGATAGACAAGTTTGCATTTTGATCAATCAGTTGTATGTAGAGTATTGTAGAGGCACTAAACCGCTCTCTTGTTGGCCTTTCCGTTTGTTTAAAAGTTGTGCTGACTGAGGTTATTATCGATGTGTGGTCAGAATATGAGTCCAGATTTGATTCAACACCAAGGTAACCCGGAGCATTAACTTTTATGAAATTTTCGTTCCTAATGCATTTCTTTTAACAGTAAATAAAATCTCATTTGCTTTATTCTTGTGCGATTAAGAAAAATTAAAACGTCTAATAGCGAAGACATAATCAACGAAATGGTAAACACATACCCCTATAACTAATTTGCCTTTTGTTCAGGAGGCAGTTTTTGTTTTAAAACATTTATCATTTTGCTTTCAGAAGTTCTGAAGTGTTAAAAACAAATAAAATTTCATTACAAAGTCAAAGACTAAAAGACTAAGGCATAAATTAATCCCAATTTGCTGCAGTCAATCGTGCATTTCTTAATTTTAAAGGTTACAAAAAATTATCTACGTCTTTCAAGAATTCAAAAAAAAATTTATAGTAGATTCAGCAGGAGATTAACGATAACCATAATGGTTTCGTAATTTAACTTCTGAAGTTGAAAATAAAGCACTACCTCAAAACACATCATTTCATCGCGTATATATGAAGAGACTTTACTTGAAGAACCTTTTCGTGGGGTATATTGTTTTTCAGATATTTTTAGCATATTATTTCCTTCAATTTTTTTCGGAACTGAACGTGTCCCCTGCGGCAAGGATCGACTATTACCGGTTGCCAAGTCACAGCGGCACCTGAATTTCATAATGGCATTTCAGGGCTAGATAAAGAATTTAAATTTTCCTTGCGATATGACAGTCATTTTCAGTTTTTGATCAAAAACCATTTTTGAATGGAAGCTCTTTTCCCTTAATTGTGATTGTTGATATTTGTACAGAAATTAAGTATGACTGAAAACATGAGGTTAAGCTTGGATCCAGGTACTTCATTGGCTTTTTGGTCTAATTTCAACTCATAGATTTCTCTTTTTTTTCTTCTGATTAAGTGATCAATCTGCCATGCTTAAAAATGTTTCATCATCGTAATTGCGTTCGCGTAAACTAACAATAATGGGAATTTCGAAAAAGGTACGTTTCAATCATGTTAAAATACAAAACAACTTTTGCTACGAGTCCGTGCTTTCTTACAAAAGGCTAGAGCACTACAGTGCCAAAGCAACACAAATTAAAAAGTTTCCAATAGCTTGAATCTAACCAAGTTAATTAACGTAACTGATCCTGTTTAAGTGTTTTAATTGGGGTTATAAATTAATTAAGTATACACATAACAGATAAATGAATTCAGTATATAAATTACAGAAATTTAAAGTTAAGTGCCTCTAATTTTACCTCGTAAAGAAATTGGGAATACAAATCTTCTTGCGTTTAAAGCGTGGGTTATTTTACTGAGAGTAAATATTTTTAAAAATGCAGAATTTAAATTGACAGCTAATTTATGAAACAGCTTTGTACGAGGAAAATTAAATGCTTTCGTAAAGTATTTAGAAGGTTCGAGGTGTCATGTGTGCTTATCTCAAATTGGCCAAAAGCAAGAAAACATCTTCAGAAGTCGAGTAAATTAAGATTTATCGACAAAGAATAATAAATTATTGAGTTTTCTGTCTAGACTGAATCTGTTACACTCCAAGTGGTCAAATAGACAAGGTGATTCTTTGCTTCTAACTGGTTTTGAATTAAGCTCTTCAATCAAAGCTCAATAAATAAAAACAGCAAAGTAGTGTTACTTTTAGTTAATAATATATTTCCAGATTTCGTACAGTATTTGAGTGACTTAAACATCTTAGAAGCTTATCTGAGTCAACCAAAGAATCTACATATATTTATATGCTTTGTTGGTGCTCATCAGAATATTGACAATTTTTTAATCAAAGTGTTCACGCAGATATGACTAGCTTAAATTACTAAACCCCCGCTGACACTATTCCCCAAGAGAAACCTAGTTCCCTTCCACGTTATGAAAGTTTGAGCCTAGCTTACTTTTAAGACCAGACTTAACAAAGTTAAGAGGTGACAAAAACTGCAGGTATTAATGAAGCTGCGCGAGTAATATAAAATTTTTGGGCCTTTAAAAGTCTGCTGTGCATTTAAATATTTCTAATTAGATTAGTCGTGCGATTAGGACAGTTATATAAAAAGATGTGATACATTTTGTTGAAAATATTATTTTTATGAAAGAAATGTATTCCTCCAAACCAGCGAATTTAATCTAAAAGACAAATATAGTTTTACAAAGCAACTAATTTATAATAATTACCTTGAATCGAAAATTAAGACAGTTTCGTGTATCAGCTTCGTCTTTGTACTTCACAAAATCGTTTAGCATTATTTTGGAATAAACTACAAGAATAAAACCTTAAACCGACAATTCTGCGACGATGATCTTGTGGATTTTAGCAAAACGTATTTTTATATACGCAAACTTTAACTCTATTTGTTTACAAACGCAGGTTCCATCAATATAAAAACTGTAGCCTGCAATAATATCAAATTTAAATTATTCATGAGGTGTGGTATAAGAAGAAACCTAAGAAACCCTAAGAAATGTAGGTGGTACGTGTTTTAAAGACGACAAGATACGAATTTGAAATTTCCCTTTCCAGTACATGTGTATTTGATTTGGCGAGCAATCTGCTGTAATTGTCTGGGGAAATTTCAGTGGAAAGGATTTGATTATTAAGTTATTACATATTACATGTTAAATTAATTAATTTGCAGCCTTCTTTTTCTCGTGCTTTATTTAAATTAATTCTGCTGTATTAAGGGGTTCACAACTAAATAACTAGAATAAAATAGGACGTTTATTTTTATGTAGAAGCAACTTTCGAACAGATTACGTTGCAGAGATTTTAATTATTCTGTATTTCTAGTCAAAAAGCTTCAAGAATTAAGCTGAGTTTATATTCAGAAGTAGTTTTAAATAAGTCCCTGTTAGAACTAACAAAAATAATCATAAACAAAATCTAAAAGAATACGCTTCACTTCGTTAAAATTTATTTTGTCGTTTTCCAATAAAATTCGTAACTGCTTCTTGTGCAGCTCGAATGCATAAACTATCTTTTTGTGAATTTCCGTTCGTTTCTGTTATTAAAGTACACTTTGCTGTTTCGATACTCCCGCAGCATGCAGTTAACAATATCCATAGAGGCAAACTGTTTACTTTTAAAACTTATACAGCATATAGGGAATCGAATAGATTTTGAAATGCAGTGATGACGGAATTGAAATCCTATACATCATAAAACTTGTTCCGGGAAATCTTTTCAAAGCTGCAAGCCAGGAAACTTTGGGACTTGAACCACTTTGACAGTTTTGTAGGTTTCAGAAAAAAAAACAGCGCATATGGAAAACTTATAGATTTGGCGATATACAAAGTGGAAATGAGAAAAACAATAAAAATTCAGAATATGTAAGACTAAACCTCTTGAAAGCGCGTAGTAGTATCGAACAATCTTTCACAAAATCTCATAAATTTAGAAAATTGCTGAAAGGATGCGATTGCTACGGATCCAAATAGCATAGAAGCAATTTAAGGCCCCGAAGTTAATTCTGATACATCTCTGTGAGCGTTCTATAAATCTGACTTTGACATTTCGACTAGAAGAGTTAAAGCTGTATACCCCGAGGAGGCCCTTTAAAATTTAAATCCTCAATATCAGGATCACAACTTGGAAAAAGCCCCTTTAATAATCCTGCCCGTTGTAAACAATACACCTTAATTTAAGCATTTCGCTCGTAATCCAATCGTATTTTTAATCCACTTTTGACGCAAAGAATATGGTATATAACACGGCTTTGGTATTCCCGCCTCGAATACCCATAATCGATATGTTTTTATTCCTGTATGCATGAGTTGTACACCGTATGTATATGAGAGCTTTAACAAAGCTGGGTTCCCTGAATTTAATTAAAAGCTATTGTACATGAAATGCTTTCGAAACTTACTAAACATTGTTAAAGCACGAGGGATTTTGTAATTAGACTAATGACATTTTATAACAAATGCTTCACTTTTAATCCTGTAATTATATGAACAAACAGAAAACAACCCTGTAAGTTTGGTTGAATTCGAACCAAATTTTTTGACTTCTGGAATACACCATGTAATTTCCAACAGAATAAAAAGAATAACGAAGGCGATCAGCAAGCACACCTGAGTGCTTTCGTTTTAAAGACAACATAATAGAAATGTCGCTAACTTAGTAACTTTATATGAGTAAGGTCTTCTTTTGTAAAATGAAGTAAGCGCATTTGCTTTAATTAAAAATACGACATTGTTCACGTAGCGCGAGCAGAGCATATTTTAATAAACCTGCACGTCGTTTGAAAGGTTTCTGAAGTGTCTTTCTAGAACTGCTTTCATTATAACTTCATGTTCCATGTTTAACTGGCCAAGGAGCGAGGAAGGTCTTTTTTCTGCGAGTGCACTATTCAAAATGAGTAGTTTAGTAAGTGCTTTAATGGACATAGCCCAGATAAAAGGACTTTTGTGAGCGTAATTTAGGGGTAATTTCGGTCTTTAAAACTTCAGTTCTTATTAAAAGATTAAAACCACTTAGATGTTTCTTAAGCCATAGTTTATGATTTCGTGACCTAAAATTCCACTTTATGACGTCCAGTTTTCAATTTGCCGTTTCTGCCGCTGCAGTTAAAGGTTCAAAATATTGTTTGTATATTTTTAATTTTAAAGGGTTTCGGCAATGGGTTAAGTTCTGCATGCTCTGTACAAACCGGGCACAATTTAGTTCTTATAGACATTCAAACAAAACCAAAAAGCGAACCAAATTGAAAAGCTAAGATCAAAATCGGAAAATCTACATGGCCAATCTAAAAAATTAAAAGGTTGGCCTAACAAGCTCTTTAGCACGCAATTTAAAGCTTTTGAACAGGACAGTCTGTTCAAAATATTCAAACTTAAATTGCAGTTTCTTATAAGTTACTGAACACTCTAGTTTCAGAGTTTCAAGTTTCTAATTTAGAAAATTAAAGCAGAAAACTTCAGCAACAAATAATAATTACTGCTAATAAATGCAATTAGTAGATATATTTTTTACTGCAAGAAATAAAAAATAACTAGTGAGCCTTTTAGAACTTTAAATTTGTAACAAAAAGATGGTTTTCTTTCAGTTACATGAAATTGTTTGTTTCAATTTGTATATCATTACAATATTCGGTGTTCAAGAACATTTAAAGAAAAATATCATATTATGAAAATATAGGTATTTAAAAAAAAAACAAACTAAAATATGTACGATTGCTTAGATAACTAAAAATATTTATAATTTTATTTATCGTCATGCAGTCTAGTATTTGTTATGACTGAGAATGAAGTAATCGATACCTAATTATTTTGAAAGCAATTATTAGAACTCGTGAAAGGCCGAGTAAAACTACCTAGAATGATAATAGTAACTAATCACTAGAAGTACCGAATACATTTATTTGCGGTTATAATATTTACTTAAATGTGCCAATTTTCAGATTTGTATTTATGTAAATTGGTTCGGAAAATAAAGAGACAAATTTTCCCGTAACTTTTGGTAGGTTATTTGGTGTTTGACTTCTGGTGCGCCCCTCCAAACTCAAACCCCACGACACGCCACTGAGAAGGATTGATGTGTATGTACAACAAACCATCGTTTTTGGAGAAGGAGGCGTTCAACCAGCAGATAATAGGAAACTGACTTGCGGAAATTTTGGTTTTGATTTTTATTTGGTTTAGTTTTGGTAAATAATTACAGTCAAATTTATTTACAGGATTTTCTTTCGAAACATTATTCAATTTTGGCTTATTTAAAAAAGGGCTCCATTTAGGAGTTTTCAGGTGTCGCCCTTTTTCTATAAAATTACAAAAATTCCGAATAACATTTAAATTAATGTTAAATAACTTCTGTTCTTCAGTTTAAAAATAGGATCATATTTCTAAATCATCGTTTGTAATTTGTTAAACTTAATGAAATGGTACTGTTCCGCTTCCTTTGTAACATAATTAGGAATCGTCAAAATTAAATATAAAACTGAGTGCTCTTACAGTGGTTCAATTTTGTATAACAGAACAAGTTCAAAATACTTCATTTGTACCATATTGTAAAATGTAATTAAAACGAATTTAATTTCGTAGCTTGAAACATTATAAGAATGACGTTAATGTCGTTTTCATACAGCCTTGCAGGATTTCAACAGGATCGCAGGAAGTTCGCATTAGTGCCTTGTAATAATGCAATTTTATTTAAGCATCCTCTGCATCGCCACTTCCTGTTGGAGTAGTTCGAACTTTAAGTGCTGACACGGTAAATAGGAGCAACAAGGAAATTAAATTGAGTTTGACAAGGAAAGTTTACGTGGGCGCTGAAACAGTCCATGTTTTGTGTATTTACACACCCTTGCATTTATTGTTATTTTTGAGACGCGAAATTAGCCAGGTGTTCAAGCTGAATTTCATTTTGACTACTCAGGATCATTCCCATGCTCAGGACTACACAGAGGAGGCCGTTACGAAAATTATTAATATAACGAACCGTTAAATTAAGAGTCCCCCCTTAAGGTAATTACGATTAAATTTTAATTTGGAGTAAAGCTATTATAACTCTTCTAAAATCTTGTTTGCTAGAAATTAACGTCGAATAAATACGCGAAGCGAGGAAGGCCCCCGAATAAGTGGCTCATTATATAAAAGATTTTAAAGGTGTTCGAAGGAGTAAGCACCGAACAGTCTTACTAAAAGTAATAGCAACCCCTTTTAAATTCCTCCAAAGTATTTTTAATTAAATAAATTTCAATTAGAACCGTTTATATCTTTGTTAAATAACGCCTAATACTGTTTGTTATTCAGTTTATTAATGGAATGGAATATTAATTTAAAAGCCAAATACGTATTTCGCAAACGTATTTTTTGAAAATTATCAAGTTGTACACTTGTACAGGTAATGATAATGAGTTAATAATAACTGCTTTACTCAAAACCCCAAGAGTAAAGCATGGTGCTATAGGTCAGTGCGTTAGTTCAATCAATTTACTCATTTAATGGTTAGCAGTTTCATCGACTGGTTGATTAATTGGCCACTCGATGTGCTTATTAGTTAACTAATTCGTTGATCGTTTAATTAACTAATCGATTTAAGTCGAGCCTTTTAAATTCTCCTTTTAATCCTTTTCAACCTTCCATTTATTTAGGCTATTAGCACCAGTCAGTAAAAAGCTTGAGCTTTCAAATTTGAGTCTACGAACTTGAATTAAACGGAGCATACTTCTGAAAAATTAGAATCAAGAAAAAATTCAATGCGAGTTTGATTTACTTAATTTATTGTTTGATGTTCAATTATTTAATTTATTAATAATCAATTAATTGAGAAACTTTATTAATATGATTTATGTATTTGCAAAAACTTTTCAAGTTCTTAAAATCACAATTCAAATTTTCAAATTTAATGACTTTGTTGATCCAACAATTTGAGACTCAAATTTATTCAAATTCCTCACTTGCTATTTTAGTCGACTGTCTAAGCTCCAAAACCAACTGAATGAGGTTGGTTGAAATGGACCCTCGTAATTCAAAAATGGATCGATATCAATTTAATCATAGTAATTCAAAGACTTTCCGTTGAATTTTTGAGGTAAAGAGACTTTATAGAAGCCATCATTTATTATTTCTTATTCGCTGATTAACACTGGCATTGAACTTCAACTTCGGTTTTGGTGAGCACCGTCTAAGTACAAGCTTAGATATTAATAATGTATTGTTTGCTGTTTGTTTTAAGTTAACTTAAGTTGATGCTTACAAATTCTAATTTTTGGCGTTTGTTGTTTGCCAAGTTACCTGCTGAAGAAGCAGTATTTTAGATTTACTTCTACAAAATTTTACAGAGTAAACATTGTAAGAGTCATACTAAAATACCAAAATAAATTAAAATGCTTCAAATCCACGTAGCCTAAGCCTTCAGATTTAAATCTTTCTCAAGCATTTTTCCTAGCAATAAAGCGAAGTGGAAAATTTAAATAAATTACGGCCGAACCATCTGTTTTAGAATAACACAAGGAGCGATTGTACAACAAGCAATTTATTTTATCTAGGAACTGGTGATTACCCCGGCCAGTTCTTCTGTTAAAGTAGTTTACTGAAGATGTCTGCTGCTAATATCTTTAAAGCTGAACTCCACCTAGAATAACAATGCCAGCTAATGTCCCTTTATTCAAAATTTACGGAAGTGCAAATTGGCTAAATGTTAAATAGGAGAAATTAAAGAAAGCTTCCAGGAATATGAAATTGCATGTTTTACTTAGTTCTGGTATTTTTGTTATTAAGTTGTCTACTTGGCAAGGTTTTAGCATAATTACTTAAGTTACGAGTATAAGGAAAACGCTTTTAAAATTTCGTTTAAATTGCTGTTTCTGTACTACTAAACATTGATGGAACCACTAATATTTTACAAAATAAATTAGTTAAAAAATTATCCCCAACAAACATTCAGAGAAAAATTAATTAAGATAATTTTTTGTTTTTTAAAAAATTAAGGAACATCGGTTTCAGCTTCAGTCATTTTTAATTCACCTTAACCGTTCTATATTTTCGCCTAAAGTTTAAATATATTCACATGCCGCATCTATGACTTTACTTTTCTCACAAATTACTTATAGAATTCAAGCACTTTGTACGTCTTAAAATTCGAGTTACACTTGGATACCTTCTGGATTAACAAAAATAACGTGGATTTTGGATTGGTTTTTCTTTTTTGCATGAGTATTAAAACCGATCAAACCTCCGGAAAGTGTTACAAAGCATATTCAAAGTAATCATCGAAGAGGAAATAAACAGCCTGAATAGGTCGAAAATTTTGGATTCTTTTAGAGGTATTATTTAGGGTCCAAATTTAGAAAAATCAAAACCAGAAGGATGGTTGTATTCTGATGATTAAAGTCTGAAAGACTTATTAAAATTTTAAATAACCTGGAAGACCGAACATATTTCAGCACTACCAAAAAGGTCCAAAGGTTGAAACTTTTTTGCAAAATTAAATCGTTCGTTATCTTCTGACCACACTTATAAGTTCTAACTAGACGATATCAGAGCAACGAACATTCGAAAAAAACTTCCAAAGCCTAACAAGACATTCGTAACAATTAAACAGAATTTCCAAAAAGCTAACATTAAACGCTTTCAGATAACTTTTTCTAACTAAATTCCGTGGGTAAAATGTTTTCGAGTAACTTTCCAGACACGCCAGTTTAAGTATCAAACTTATCGTTTGGGTGTTTGTAATTTATTAACAGATACAAAATTGACGTTATTGTTCGAAGAAAGTTAAAAAAAAATCCGCAGTGTCTTGGGTTTTACTTGCTTGAAAATTGTATTAATTTTCATAATCCACGCCCTTTTTTTATCGACGTTAAAATTTAAATAATATTTTAGTGTTTTACGGAATACTTCATTGTTTTATTTGGTTGAATTTTATTAAAGTTTAAACTTGTAGACCCTTTGTTAATTACGCATATGGTTTCGCAATGCTCCATCTGCGAATCAAAAAATCAGATCTAAAATTTACTCTAAATATTTTTACATATTATGTTAAACTCAAAATTCAAGTTCGTCAAAGTAAAATACCTACCTAAGAGAGATGTTGTACAATTAAATTAGACTAATTAAAAACTGTTACAATAACGAGTTTAGCATTAAATCTTTATAATTTGATTATTTGAAATATTTAATTTTACCTCTGGATTTAGCAAACAAGTTTGCATGTACCGGCTAGAAAGTTTTTTCTATGTAAATGCGACCTTTAAAAAGAAAATTAAACTTTTAACAAAGTGAAACTTAGTCATTCGTTAAGGTAAAAAAATTACACCTTACTTTCAACAGCTTTGAGGAATTTTCTTTCCTTGTTAATTTACTATAATATGCCTGAATTAGCATCGAATTTACTTAAAACAATTAAGAAGTGATTTTGATTTTAATTAACTAGTGTAACTCTTGTTTAGTTGTTTAGTAAAAGCTTCAAATATAAAATTTCAAACCTTATTATGGGCTCATTCGCACCAAATTACCGATTAAACATTTCAAGAGTATCCTACCTTATATAAATTTATTGGCAGACTTGGCGTGGAAAGAAATTAAAAAGTTTTTCCTTGCACTTTTCAGTTTATATTTTGTTTAATTGTAAGTTCTGCTTTGAAAACTCCACACATAATTTCGGTCTTAGTTATAAAAACCTACTTTTACAAAGTTTAACAGTTTGAAGCACACTTTATGGATGACCAAACTTTTTTTCAAAAATATTAGGTTTTTTCGTTATCACCCCCAAAAACCTTTTAGTTCGTTAAAAAATTACTGAAAATATTTTCGTAACAATTTACGACCCTTTTAAAAATTTAAACCGGTAATAAACGCGCGAATTTGACGACGATAGGTCGCGTTCGGTCGTTCTCCATTGACCGAAAGCTCCGAAAGCTGCGAATCCGTGGTGAACACTAGATTTGTTCTGTTGTAGAGTCAGTTCGCAAGCTCAGGATCACGAACGAAAAGAGAGTACCGAGAGATTCTGCGCCGGGCACGTGCTGCAACACCGATAAGCCATTCATAAATATTATTTTATGGTTTTCAAAATTATATTTATGAAAGGATAAATAGGTACACTTCACGTTGATAACGATTATAATACGGTTGCCGAATCAGGTACCCGAAAAATCATCCCCCTGAGAGCATAAAAATTTTTTGAAGCTTTGCTTAACTGGAAACGGGATAAAAAACCGATCTCGTGACATAAAAAAAGTTGGACGTGATATTTCCTTACGAAAAGATTTTGCAAGATAAATTTAACTTTCAAACTTGGGTTTTGTATGACTTTTTATACCACTAACGGGTTTTATAGGCTTTAGTTTTTAGGTTATCAAGATGGAAAACGATGTTTATAGTTTAAACAACGAGAAAAGATAACATCCTAACTCACTCGGGCCACTGATTGAATTTAAAGGGGCACAGCGCAGGAACAATGCCTTTCATCGATTTATCTTCTTTTATTTGGTAAAGTTTGATATTTTTTTGTTACATTTTTTTCCGGAGTTACCTACTAAGAATGCATTTATTTGACTTATATTGCAGTTTCATATTTTAGAAACAACATTTGCTTCAAGGACTTAAGGAATATCGATGGAAATTTTAATTTTCAAGAGACTTTTGTTAAGGAATACCTTTCATCGTTGTTTCTTTTATTAAATTTTTGGCCGGAATTACTAAAAATACATTTCTTTGGTTTATATTTCAGTTTTAAATTTTAAAAAGCACAATTGCTTCAAGTATGTCAGCAATATCGTCGTTTTTTTTTTAATTTGTTTTTAGAATTTCTTGTTAGAATTTTGACCGAAATGCTTTATTTTCAGTTTTAAATTAAAAAAAAAACAAAATATTTGCGTCAAAGGCTTCGGGAATAACGTTGAAGCTTGTATTTTTAAGGCATTTTGAGACATTTTAAGACTATTTGGTACGGTTCAAGGAAATTTGGTGTATTTGCAGCAATTTTTCCTCCTTAAATTAAAGTGGCCATATTTTATTATCGTATATTTTTGAAAATCTCCGGAGTGGCCGAGTAGTTAAGGAATTCGTATCAGCGCGAACGGTCTCGGAGTCAAACCCGAGTCGGATGCTCGAAAGGTGGCCTACCCAGTGACTGGAAATAATTGGGAACCGAAACACGGTTGGGGAGGAGGGAAGGCAGGCGGTTGTCATAGACGTAGCGCTTAACACATCATCCCGGTCGCATAGCGTTCAAGGCATCGGAGCTATAAAGGTAACATAGGAAGCTTTAACTCTCCATATTGCCGGTCATGTTAAATTTTTTTGTCGAACGTTACTGAAGATATACCTTTTTGGTTTATTTCAGTTTTAGAATTTGAAAAGTACAACATTTACTTGAAGGTCTTCGGGTATATCGTAGACAACTTGTATTTTTCACGAAACGATTGATAAGCAATCCTTCCCTCGATTTATCTTTTCTTTCTTAAAGTGTAATATTTTTTGTTAAATTTTTTTGTCGAAATTACTGAAAACACATTTCTGTGGTTTATGTTTCATTTTTCGATTTTAAAAAGTACAATATTTGTTCCAAGGACTTCCAGAATACCTTACTTGTACTTTTAACTAAACGATTAATAAGCAATGCCTTTTATTGGTTTATCTTCTTTTATTTCTGAGAGTCTGCAATCGTTTTGTTTTTGCCTGGAATTGCTGAATTGTATTTCAGATTTAGTTTTTAAACGCTACAGGATTTGCTTTAAGAGCTTCAAAAATATCGTTGAAACGTGTATTTTTACGAGACTTTCGATAAGCAATGCCTTTCATCAATTTACTTTTTTTTATTTGTGAATGGATTTCTTGGTTTAATTTTGATTCGGAATTACTACAAATACGTTTCTGTGGTTTATATTTTAGTTTTAGATTTAAAAAGGTACATTTGTTTCAAGGAATATCGTTTGAAACTTGCATTTTTAACAAAACTTTTGATAATCAATGTCTTTCCTCGATTTATCTTTTTTATTTGTAGAAATTTGATACCTTATTGTAAAATTTTTGACGGAAATTACTGAAAATACATTTACTTAGTTCATATTTCGGTTTTGAGGACAACATTTTTAACAAAAGCTTTAATAATAAAGATGCACACCCGCATGTCAATGACTCTTTCAAATCGAAAAGCTTTCGTCTGTTATAATTTATAATCTACCAATTACGCTTTTATAAAACTAAACACGGCCTTTATTATTCGGCCTCTTTTATTGGAATTCATTACCGTCAACATATCTAAAAATATATTAAAATGACGTAACCGAAAAATTGTTCTTTGCATTTTTCTGTATTTTAAGACATTCCTCTAAACGTCTAAACTTTTTTTATTCTCCCCTAAAGAAAAAAAAATCCAGTGAAGTTAAATCTGCGAAACGAGCTGGCCAAGTACTTAATCCAACCTCATCCTTTCATTCATCTCTAACATCATGAGGTTGATGTATGAGAAGTTTTATTCCGCATACAAATTGTGTCATTCACTTTTACAGCCAAATGTTTTCCCTAAAATTATTTAAATTAATTCCGAAGAAGTTTTTTATCTTTAAGCGGACCGTAAACATTTAATCCTGCTTGAAATATTTAAATAATTTTTGATGTTTCGTTAGACACGCATTTTTGAACTTGTAAGTGAACTTGACAAATAATACTTGTTGGGCATTTTAATTGCTCGGCGGTATTAAAAACTTTCTATTTTTTGTAGAACAAAAATCTTTTCGGTTTCGGTATTATAGTTTCCAATTAAAGTAGAATCTAACTTCTTGGCCGTTGTAAGTTTCTAAGGTGTTTCAATGGTCCCGGTGCGTTTGAAACTATTTTCAACTACGATCTTGAGGTCGACAAGAAAATATCGTTCTATTCAAACAGGAATACTCAAGAGAACCTACACATTTGTACAATATAAATCCATGTTACTACTTTTATCCTGTATGTTGTAAAATGAGCACAGGAAAATGAAAATTTGCCAAGCTTTAACATTCACGCTTAATTTTGTTGAAGTTAGATTAAGATAAATTTGAAAAAATGAAATAAAGCAAACATGTTTACGTAGACCTCTTTTGTGTTGGTTTTCCATATCTGCACAAAGCTTCAAGGAAACGTGATGGTTTGAAAGTGAAAATTAATCAGGTTTTTCCCTAAGAAAACGATAATGTTGAAATATTATTCACCTAACATGCTGTAAATCATCTTCTCATTTTGATGAGGAGAAAGTTATTTTTTTGCATAAAACTAAAATTTATAGCAGGCATGATGTAGTGCCCTAATTATTAAAAAACTAAGGCTCACTTTTCATAGAATTTTTCAAGATTAAAATACAAACCCAAAGCACAACTTGCTGATATTAATCTCAAGACCGGAACCTCATATCTTATTATTATTTATAAAGTTTGATCCCATCATAATGGAACCTAATTGAGAAACGCTTAAGGTTATGTTTCGTCCGATCCTCGATACCCCCAAATCCGGAATTTTAATCGGACCCATTATCTTGGTATTAAATTACCGACTTACTCGTCATCAAAATGGCTCGAATAATTTCGTATTTCAAAGCAGTCTTACTTAGTTCAAACCTTGCTTTTATGTATTAAATTACACAGAGATTACCTTCCCTTAAGACATTTACCGAAATTTCACCAAAAACTTTGCGTTAATTAACTTCTACAGACCTAAACATGGGATTCAACTAGAAAAGTGATTCAAAATGTTCCAAATAAAACTGGTTGGATTAGTTTAGTTTTTATGCAAATAATTTTCAGAACTACCATTAAAGCTAGGCCATTTGAAACATTAATAGGATTTAAAGTGTTTGTTGCAGTTCAGCTGTGGCTCTGAAATGTTTTCGATAATAAATTATTATGTCAATGGTTTCCCTATCAAGTGTTTAATCAGTCTTTGACAGATTACTCAGTCAACCGATTGTACAGCAGAAACTATTTAATAATACTCTAACCATTCCACTAATGGATTAGTCAATAATTCATATTCGGTTGGTGATTACATGGATGATAACACCACAATATTTGGTTAATCCTATACCAAATAAATCAACGTTTATTTACAGATTTTGCTGTTAAATTAATTAATTGTGGTATTGCCTGGGTCGTAACTAAATTAGTCTCCACAAAAAACAAAATTTTAAATTTCTATCAAATATAAGCTTTCAAACCCGATTTACCCAAGTTTTGATCAAGGGAAATAACAGAAATTCAGTTTGGGTGATAAAATTGGTTAAAACGCAACTTTCGAAAAATTTAAATCGCTACACTCATAACAACAAAGGTTCTTTGCTATGGAGATTTTTGCATTAAACTAGGCTTAAATAAAGTAATTTTGATGTGTATGCCTTTTAATAAGAATTTTTGTACGATATAGCGAAAAAATTAAATTAAAAAGAAATGAAATGTTTGAAAACTAACATTTAATTAAGAATAATTCAAATCTTGCTCTGCACAAGTTTAGTATACCTCTCGCGTTAGATAAATTTTAGGTTAAATAAACCACGAATTTTCAATTAAACAGTAACTCACAGATGTCAAAGCGTCTAGCCTAATCTGAAATTCGATTTACAAAATCAAGTAATTGATAAAAGAAATTGTTTGGACATTATTTCTAGACAATATGTTGCTGAAAATATTTTTGTTAAACTGTAGAATTTTTTCCAATTTTAGATTAAAAGCTAAAGGCTATAGTGGAGAATTAGAGTCCTTTGACGAATGTCAAAATTTGGAAATCGACGAAGGTTTTATTCAGGGCAAATACTGCCTTGGAAATCCTTACCTATCTTTGAAGACTCAGACTTTCACATTTACTTCAAGGACTATCGTCGAGAATTCAGGTTTTTAACGAAATTTTTGATACACAATGGCTTTCATTATTTCATCTTTTTTTTAATTTTTGGCCGGAGGTACTGATAATACATTTTTGGGTTTATATTTCGGTCTTGGTTTTAAAAATATTTGTAAGTACCTCGGGAATATCGCTGAAAATTTATATTTTCAAGGAGACATTTGATAAGTAATGACTTTCAGAGATTTATGTTTTCTTTTTTAAAGTTTAATTATTTATTAAATTTTTGGCCGGAATGATTGTTTGGTTTATATTTTAATTTTAGATTTTTTTTAAGAGCCCAATATTTACATACATCAAGGACTTGCATTGAAAACTTTTGATAAACAATTCCTTTCGTCATTTTACGATTTTTCATTTGTAAAAGTTTGATATTTTTTGTCTAAATTTTGGCAAATTCATTTGATTGGTTAAGTAAGTTTTTATTTCAGTTTCAAATTTTAAAAAGCACATTTGTTTCAAGGACTGCGGGAATATCCCTGAAAATTTATATCTTTATGAAGACTTTTGATAAGCAATGCCTTTCACTGCTTTATCTTTTTTTATTTTATATTTGAAAAAGTGTATTTTTTTTGTTAAAATTTTGGCCAGAGTTACTGAAAATACATTTCTTTGGTTTATATTTCAGTTTTATACTCCTATTTTGAAAAACACAACATTTATTTCATAGACTTCAGAAATATTGTCGAGAACTTGTATTTTTAACCAAACTTTTAATCAACAATGTCTTACATTGATTGATCTCTATATGAATGTTTGATATTTTTTGTAAATTTTTTTTCGGAGTTATTGAAGGCTTCGGTGCCGGCTGTGTTGGGGAATGCACGCTTTTGCGAAACGCTCTTCGGTTTTCGTTAGAAAACGCGTTTCTATTTAAAACCAGAGCATTAACAAAGTGGCAGTAGTTTTAATCATAATAAAACTAGAGAATAAATTAACTAAAAGTGGGTTTAGTGTAAATAGTGTGTGTAGGTAAACAAGAAAGGTGGGAACAAGGCGACGCAGGGCACAGTGAAGACCTGAAAATATCCGAACATATAAAGTAAGTAAGTAAAAAATATATTCAAAAAAATAGGATACATCCTAATATTAACATAAATATAAACAATAAAAACAAAATTTCATTCTTTCCCCAAATTACATATACTCATACTTATAAGTGTTAACATCTATAGGTACTTGTAATAATTATAATATATTTATATCACTTAAAAAAATTATTCCCTCCTCTCGTAATGCCTCCAACAGTTTAATCTTAAAGGTACGCTTATTATTGGCTTCTTTAACATATGTAGGTAGTTTATTGAATTCATTGAAACACTTAAAAAATAATGATCTCATGGTGCTTTTATATTTTGTCCTTATAATATGTAAATCCTCTCTCCCTCTTGTATCATAGCTGTGTACATCCCTATTATGAAAAACAAATTGATTTAAATATGTTGGCAGATTACCCTTTGTTAATTTATGTACAAACACCATACTAATAATAAACAATCTATCAGCAATGGATACCCAGTTTAACATACTTTTTATAGACTTATATCTATTGCATCGAATGATCACTCGCATTGCACGTAATGTAATTCTACGGCGAGATCATAGATGTAATCAGAACATAAATCTGAGCAAAGATACATGTAACATTGTAATTAGCATTTTAGCAATAGATAGGTATGTAGTTAGGATAGCATAGGCCAAATTCTAACAACTGTTACTATTTCGTCCAACGGACCCGGAGCAAGTAGATTGCCTGCAAACCATTTGCCGATCCCTTCGGTAGAAAGGAAAAAAAACCCTAGGGCTATAAATTATTTTTACAGGTTCAAGAGGACAAGAACTGGTCGATACCAGAAAAGCGTGTGTTTACAATATTTAAAATTTAGGTATAAGTTGTAGTCGAGATGCGCAAAAGGTAGAAGAAACAAAGAAGAATTCAAGAAAGAAGGCCCTGGACTTAAGAAGAAAAATCTCAAATTATGTGTGGGAAACCAAGAAGAAATGCAACTGCAACTGGCAGAAAATATCGAAGGTACAACCTCCAAATACGATCACCTAGATCACAGCTTCGGCCCCGATATGCAAACCAACGCCTATGTAGAAGATTTGGGAACGAAATAATTATGAGGGGGGGGGACAGCACTGAAACAAGATATAGAGCGATCGGGCATATTACAACAAACTTAGGAAGAATGGTCAAGAAAAATGATGAAGAAGGAAATAAACCGGATATATGACTCAAGAGGAGAACCAGACAACGAGGAAGTAGAAGTAGTGGAAGCAGATATAAATATCGAAGAATAATGCAGAAGAACGGCGAAGGAACAAATATCACATGTGAAGTACAATAAAAATAAGAATATTAATAATTCATTAATAATGATAATAATAATGATTAGGCTAAACTAGCATGTAACATGTAACATATAACATGTAACAGAGCAGACATGTCTGCGTGAAGGCGTTTCATATCATAGACCTAGGAAATTAGCGGTAATACTAGAAATACTCTCAGTATAAAGTGATAAAACATGCTTAACCATCTCAGTCACCTATCCAACTCCCATTGAATGTGTGACATACTAACTACCTTGCACTGTAGAAGCTGTGTCTAGCCGCTAACGTCACAGGCATATTAACGTTATACAGTGCTCCCAATCCCCACCTATCATAACAAATCCCTTCACACCTTATTGACATGGGGTGGGCCTGGCGTAATACAGGATTGATCCACGGGGATCTGCTCCATCTCAATTGATGATGATGATTTTTTTCCGGAGTTATTGAAGTTACATTTTTGTTTGGCATATATTTCAGTTTCAAATTTTGAAAACCACATTTCCTTTAAAGACTTCAGGAATATATTTTTAAGAAGATTTTTGGTAAGCAATGCCTCTCATCAATAAAATTAATTTATTTTATGTCATACTCGTTTCTAAAGCAACGTTTTTCGAACGATTTATAGGACGAAAAGTGACACTTTAAAGTGCTAGTATCATTTTAAAGTCCTAGAACGAAAAGTGTCACTTTTTGTTCTATAAATGCTCGTTGCTAGGAGATATGAATTGTTGCGCCTTAGATTAGTTACTTAAAACTAATGCTGCTACAAATTGCTGGAGATTTCTTTTAATGATTTAACAACTTTAGAAACAGTATGACATAAAATTATGTATGTACCTCAGACGAAAAGTGTCTTTAAGGTACTCGCAAGTAATTACGGCCTCGGCTATCCGCCTCGGCCGTAAACAACTTGCTCATACCTTAAAGACTTACTTTTCGTCCTAGATACATAAAATACTATTATTTGCGAAAATTTAATACCTTTTCGTTAAAAATTTTGGCTCTAATCACAGAAAATCCATTTCTTTGGTTTATGTCTCAGTTTAAAATTTTAGAACGCAAACACTTATTCCAAGAGCTTCAGGAATATTCAATTTTTGACCGGAATTACTGATAATATTTTTCTTTAATATTTCAGATTTAGATTTGGAAGGCTTCAGGAATAAACGAAACTTATGAGAAGAAATGCTTTAATCGATTTATCGTCTTATATTTGTTTAAGTTTAATATTTTTTTGTTATAATTTTTGGCTGCGCTGGAATTACTGGGAATGCATTTCTTCCGTTTATATTTCAGTTTTAGGTTCTAAAAAGCATACATTTTGCCCCAAGGGTTTCAGAAATATCGTTAGATACTTATATTTTTAATGATCCTTTTGATAAGCAATGCCTCTCATTCGTTACCTTCTTTTTGTTAAAGTTTAATATTTTGTTATTCAATTGTCGTCCGGAATTATTGAAAATGGTTTTCTTTAGTATATATTTCAGCTTTAGATTTAGAAGAAGAGCACAACATTGACATCAAAGGCTTCAGGAATATCGCCGAAAATTTATATTTTTAAGAAGACTTTTGAGAAGCAATGCCTTTTATCGATTTATTTTTTTTTTATTTGAAAGACTAGGTATGATATTTTTTTGTTAAACTTTTGGCCGGAATTACTGAAAATACATTTATTTCGTTTGTATTTCAGTTTTAGATTTGAGAAAGCACAACCTTTGCATGAAAGACTTCAGGAATCTCGTTGAGAACTTGAATTTTTAACCAAGCTTTTGATAAACAATATCTTCCATTGATTTATCTCCTTTTATTCGTAAAGGTTTGTTGAAAATTTATAACTTCAAGAAAACTTTTGATAAATCATCGACTTATCTTTTGTTATTTCTAAAAGCTTGATATTTTTGCAGGAGTTACTGAAAATACATTTGTTTCACTTATATTTTGGTTTCAGATTTTAAAAACGACGTTTATTTCAAATACTTCGGGGATATTGGGATATTGCTGAAAATTTATATTTTTAATTAGACTTTCGATCAGCAATCATAGATTTATTTTTTTTATTTGTTTAAAGTTTAATTTTTTTTTATGAAAGGGTTGGCCATACAAGTCTTGGATTTATATTTCATATTTGGATTTTGGAGACCACAACATTTGGTTCGAGGACTGCAAGAATATCATCGCAAATTTGAATTACATTTGTTTGGTACCTCTATATTTAGATTATAAAGACTGCAACATTTGCTTCGAGGATTTCAGGAACGTAGTTGAAGACGTATATTTTTAATGAAACTTTCATAAAAACGAGGCTCATATCCGAATATTAACGCCTCTTTCAAAACGAAAACTGTTATAATCTGTCGATTGTGATTTAATAAAAAATATAAAATATGGCTTTTGAAATTCGGTCACTTTTATTGAAATTCAGTAACAGTTGCAGTTCACCTGTAAAAATCCACAAAATCCTAAAAAAAATGTTTTAAAATATTATAAATTAATCGAAAACTTTTTTTTCTGGAAAATTTTGTAGTTTAAGACATTCCCATAAACAACAAATTATGTACTAAAAATATTTTATCCAATTCAGTTACGAAATGTCAACATTTCGACATTGATTTTAGTTGTGAAAAGTGGTTCATTTTGTAACTAGTTACAAAATATGCTCCCATTTTGTAACTAGTTACAAAAAGATGATTTTAGTTGCGAAAAGTGGTTCATTTTGTAACTAGTTACAAAATACGCTCCCATTTTATCACTCCCATTTTATCACTCCCATTTTATCACGATGACCCAACTCCTTTTTTAAGAAGATGTGGCATTTACATTTTGATATCTGAATTGGATAAAATCTTGTATGAAACACGTTGCAAAACGTGTCTTTTTATCACATGGCGTGTTGTTCATCTCGGCTTCGCCTCGACGAACAATTTCACGTCTGGTGATAAAAAGTCCATCATTTTGCAACTCGTTGCATAAATAGCTATTTATCAAATCGCAGAATTTTTTCCAATTTTCGATTCAAAGCTTAAGGTTTCTGGGAAATAAATAGAGATTGAGGGTCCTTTGGCGAATGTCTAAATTTGGTAACAGAAATCAGCGTAGATTTTATTCATGGTAAATGGTGTCTTGGAATATTATCAAATCAAGTCAAGCTATGAATTTTCATTTATTATTAAATAATTAAGATAACGAAACAATTTAATAATTAAGCAACAGGAGTTCTTATAGGTTAAGCTTTCAATCAAAGGAAATAATACAGCAATACAGTTAGCCTGGTTAAAACCTAACTTTAGAAAAATCAAGGTAAATTAAATAATTGCACTCATAAGGATGACATTCATACAATATAATTTCAAAGTTGACTCAATAAACAGAATAAACAGACAAAGCAAGTTTGTTTCCACGAATCTAGACCCCACATCTGAATATTCGAACGAGAACAGTAATTTAAAGGTTTTGTATGCATTAATTAAAACAAATGTAGTTTAGTTTCTATACAGAAGTTCATCTGTACGGGTTTCACGTATAAATCGTAATCGACCGGTTTAAGGTTTCCTTTAATTTGCAGTTTTAAGACTACCTATCTGAGAGCCAGTGAAGGTGCAAGAAATTTATAAAAAATATGGATAATTATGGAAAATCTGGGCTAATTTTTAACAAAAAATAAAAATTGGAAAGGCACTGCGAAAGTTTTGGTTTTGCAGTAGTTGCTGCACATCAGGCGTGCCTTACTATTTCGATTTTTATAAAACACATAATATGAACTGGTTTTGTAAACGAACAAGTCAAGAAAATAAAACCTTAAGCTGAAAAATGTGCGTCACAATATGTCGAAAAATTCTGCAATTCTAACAACACCGACACATAATTTCGTTGCTGGTGTTCAGTGAAACCGTAAAAATTAGTTTTCAGCAGTTCGTTGGTTTATCCCCGCCCAGAGTTAAATTAACCAAAAGAATTCTAGGTGGTTTCGCTATTTTATAAAGGCAAATATGAGAAAGTTTGCAAATCGAAATTTGTTTGCCGAACTTTTATTATTTGCCAACAAAAACGAACGCGAAAACTTTTAATAATTTCGTGGGACAAATAAATATTACGAAAAGTTGCTTTTCGGTGGGAAGAAAATCTTATAACAGATTATTTTTCACGCTGTAAACTAAGTTAATTGCTTTAAAATTACCACTAAGTTGCTTAAAAGGCCATAAATTTCGAGGACTAACGAGAATTTAAGGACGTTTTACAAAAAAGGGGCACTTTGATTACGGAATTTAAATACGACAAAAACAAATTAATGTATTTGCAACGGTCGATTTGCTAAAATAAATTAACTCCAGTTTTACAATTAGTTCGGCACGAAACTTTTAAAATACAGGAGCAATTTAGATTTAAAAGTGTTCCATTTAAATAGTCGAGAAGTTACACGTTTGAAAGTTGCTACAAATAAATGTGTTATATTTAATTTGCAGAAATTCCTTTGAAATGAAAGAATTTCCTTCGAAATGAAAGAATGTCGCTTTATTGAAGTTTGCTATTTAAAATTAGGTGAAAATATAAGGTGAAGTTATAAGAAAATGACATTGGCTCCAGTTCAACAAACCAGATTCGAACGACAGGCGTTCAATTAATCTCAGAAAGCAAACAAAACGATTTTAAAACCTTTTAAAACTATTTCCAAGCAAATACAACGATTGACCAGTTCAAAGATTTGTCTCTGTCAGGGAAACGTCAGAAGGGTTCTAAAAACAAAATTGACTTTAGTGACTTCGGTTTTTAGTAAAGCCCATTGTAAACACAAATCTTATTAATCGAAAACAAGCAGAAATATGGCCGAAAATAGCGTTTTTCATAAACCCAAACTAAAATAAATTCCCAGAGTCAATGTAAAATATTTAACAAAACGCCATTATCTGAAAAATGTATTTTGTATCATGAGTGGTATTTTGCATGAGCCTGAATTTTGATACCTTAGTTTTGGGAATACGAAAATGTTTATATATGCACGTATAAACACAGATAAAGCGGAAAACAAACAGGGGATGTTATTTGCTACCATAAATCGTTGGCCTCTGTTGTTAAATGTCTCCTGTGAAAACTCTTTTCTGTTTTATTTTTGCAAATTAATTGCCATTATTTTGATTGTTTGAACATTTTAGATTTTGTAATTTTAGCTTTGTTAAAACATGGCGAGGTAGTAATTGATTTAGTTCATAATTTTTTGTGCCTAAATTATGAAAGATCTGAAACAGAAGCACCAGTGATTTAAATTAATAAAAATCTATAATTTTGATCTGTAATATTTGTAGTTATAACCTTTACTGATTTAGTTCGTTATATTTTATGCCTAAATCATTAAACATCTGAAAACACATACACCAACAATTTAGCCCTTAATTATTATTTGTTACATTGTCACCAACGTTAATTTCCAAACTTGCATGCGTGTACACTATAACTTCCAACAAATATATTTTATTTCTACAAACGCTAAAAGTTTCTAATTCTAATAACAAATTCCTAAACTTAACATATTCCAAATTATAATGAAAACCAAATTTCAAGAAAAAGAGAGTGAAATCATAAAAATTAGAAGGGTTAAAAAATTTAAATTTTTTGCCTGCAATTTTAACAGTATTATATTTATATTTTACCCTAAGCGTATAGCTTAAGGTCAAAGGTCTTCCTATTAATTTTAGACGATGGAAGGACATGTATAAAATTTTCATCAGTAAAATCATTTTGTTTGTCTTGTTTCATTCATTCTATTATAAATGTCTGAACATCTTTTCCTATTAAAATGCTTTCTCTATGGTCGCCAGGTTTCATACACGAGATCGAATGCTCGCTAGACATCAAAGAAGCATCATAGTGCGCACTCTTGGTCTGTCAGTACGTTTTCTATTCTGGTAACCAACCTATGCAGGTCAATCTGTGGAAAGCTCACGGATAGGCATGCTGGTTTCTGTGGAATGGTTTCTCTTTAAGGGATCCATCCATTAAATATTTGTCTATTAACTTCTTCCGTTTTAAGAAAAAAAGATGTCAAACTAATTGGGCTAAATGCTTTGAAATGCGTATAGTCAGTTTTCCCTGTTTTGGGTATAAAGGCTATCTTTGTCACCCTCCATTGGCTTGGAATATAGCGTAATAAGACAATACTGGCTGTAGATATTTTAATTAAGTATGGCATTAGGGTTGTAACGATGCGGGTATTGAAAATTCAATATTTTCTTTAACTGTGGAAAAGCAGAAGGTTTGGGCCCTCTTTTACTTCTATTGTTTATGTGTAGCGCCGTCTTTGATAAAGGGTAGGAAAGTAAAGTCACAATCCAAAGTATAACTTTAAGCTTTATTCACATAAACGATAATAGTCATGAACAGCAGTAATCTTAACAACTGGTAGTCGAAAGGTGGGTGTCCGTAACCAAGTTGAAGTGTTTTGGCTGCGAATCTCCTGAAAAGAACGATATAACAAAGGATGTAGGAACCTAATAGGACACTCTCGTACGATTAAAAGAGTTACGGAGTTTTGCAGGAGCCTAATGAAATTTGTGAGATCTCAAAGTAGCTCTCGTACAATTCAAAGGTTTTGTGGCGACCCATGCGGCTCGCACACAGCCGCCGTGACGCGGCTGGTACACGGCCGCCGTGAGGGAGTTACGAAAAAAACAAAATAATATTAAGGAATTAGAAAAGTCAGATTGATTTGTTGATATGATAGTGTATGTTAAATAGAATAAATAAAAGTTGTTCTACACATTAATTAATAATAATATAATTAATAATAGAGGGGGTTCCTTTTTGTTACGGTAGGAATCGCTCGCTTTCGTATTTAGTTAAATTATTGGATTTATATTGATCTGGTTATTCTTTTATTTAGACTTTCCCAATTCCGTAAGGATTGTATAGTTGCATACGTCATAGGCGCATTTTCACTTAGTGGTTTTAGAAATTTTAGGTTGGTTCTTCAGAGAATTATGTTGGCAGTTCGTTAGTTTTGCTTTCTTCTGCGTTAAACATCGGTCATTGATGGATGTCAACTTTGGTTTTAGAATTTAATTATCCAAAATTTAGTTGGATAATCCGAGGTTTGACATAATTGGAGATGCTTTTAGTTTGCCTATTGGGCCTTTAGTGAATTTAGAACGGTAGTCGTTTTGGATTGTAAGCATTCTTCATTACCTTCATTGGGATTTTTAAACCGTCAAACGACCATTTTGTAGAAGCTTTACGAAGGGCATTTAAGAACTTTTGGGTATGTAACGCATTGATTTTACATGAAGATTTCTTACGGTATTTGTTGTATTTCAGCCCTTTTTCTTCTTAGTACGTTCTTTTCGTACGTTTAGTAATTTTGTGGTTGGTGCTGGTTTTTTTGTGCAGCACGTGTTCATAGAAACCACCTGATGTTTCAACACCACGTTGGTTTGGAAATTGTTTGGAGTTAATTAACCCGAGGGAAATCATCCCGTGATATTTAGAAGATACGTTTATTAGCCTGGAATTTTCCTGATCTGCAGTTCGTTATCTATACGTTGTACACCCCACATTTAGAGGTTGAAGGTCAGATAAACTTAAGATTTGATTTGGAGGTTATCTTATGTTACTTAGTTAAATTTAAAGACGTTTAAACATTTAGTAGGTTTAATTTTGGTATTTAACTATTGTTAGTAATTTGATTAAAAGCATTTATTAGTAATATTCACAGTAATTAAATTTCATTGTAATTCAAAATATTAGTAAAATTTTTAATCGTCATTTAGTAAATCGTACTCCGTGCGATTATTTAAACATTGTAGTTGCGGTCACAGCAACGGGAATTTATAAACTGTAATTTATTTTAAATTTGTAAAGGAGTATTCAAATTTCGTGGTTCAACTTAGTCAATTATTTTTCTTTAATTTATTTTTTTTATATCATATCGTAATTGAATTTGTGGTTACCGGCAGGTTTTGCAAGATATTATTATTATTGTATTATGAATTATTGTTGTCTATAATCGCAGGTCACGACGAGAACTGAGCTCATTTCTGCGTATGCGTATTTGATAGTTTAGTTTAAGAATTATCCTTGCGAACCCTCACAGGGTCTACGTTCGTTTAATTACGATCTTAGTATTTTGATTGATGCATTTTACTTTTGTTTAGTTACGAACTTCGTTTGTTTTTGAACATTCCCTATATATATATTTTTTTTTGTGTTAATTAGCTCTCGTGATATATATATTTCATTTAGACTTACATTTGGTTACGATCTTAGTAATTTCTTTATTGGTTATTTGAATTAATAACTTAATTTTTAGCTTTCAATTTCAATTTTGTGTATGTGTTCTTTTTATTACGAGTTAATATATCCTATTCGTTAGTTACCAAGTCTTGCGTTTTATTGTCAAGTCAATTGACTTTTGGAGGTCTATTCTTCAGTAGGTCCGGACTGAAGCTGTTTACGTTATAAGTAAGGACTGGCGCCCAAGCAACATCGTTAGTTGAGTAATTAGTGAGCACTACTATTTTCTTTAGGAACCTCACGCCCACGCAACAGAGTAGCGAGTTTATTTAGTGTTATCACCTCCGGATAACAATTGATATACTTCACCTAGTGCTGGTGTAGCATATTTTTGACGCCCAACGTGTTGGGGCTCGATTAGTAACCAGCTCTTTTAAACTGGTTAGTTAGTAAAGTAATTATCGAATTTAGGATATTGTTAGTTAAATTAGTCAGGATGTCTTTCAAATTAGAAGTAGACAGGTTATTAAAGGATGAGTTGGAGTACGAACTCAAAGTTAGGGGTATTCATAAAGTAGGTAGCAGCGTGGATGAACTTCGTAAGAACCTGAGTGGTGTCTTAGTATTAGAAAAGTCAGGTAGCGTAGTTGTGAGTTATGTTAAATTAGACGCTTGTTGCTACCGTAGTGGTTCGATTAGTTAGTGTGGTTGTTTTATTTATTTAGCGGGTTTGGTTGGTTGGGTGTGTTATGTGTTAGTCTAATTAGTTGGGAGGATTTAATTAGACATTTGTCCCATTAGGATTTTCCATCTTTTCCTAGTTGTGTTGTTTATTTTGTACGGGTATATCCCTCATATTATTGTGTCCGTTATCCTACATATATATTTTGCTCTTTTTGCTATTATCCTTCTGCCCTAGTCATTTCGGGGTCAGCTTTAGTGATGTAAGTCGGTCCTGGGCTTACACACTTAACCTTTAGTGGAGAGTGGTGGTGTGTTAAGATATTTTTGTTACTGTAATTGAAGTCTATCTATATTCGTGACAATCCTTTCGGGGACTCACGCTGGATTTTCGGATGTTACAGTAACCTCACATTTTTTTGGCCTTTTTGAATTTAGAAATTTCTGATAATTGTTTATGTGTAGACAACCACTCGAAGCTAAAACCTCCTATCCATATCCTTCTTCTGTGATCGTTTACTATCGTCTTTACTTGATTCCCATCCTTTCTCAAATTATATCTTTTCCTTCCGAGATGTAGTCTTGTGTTGGCTGCTATCTAGTGTTAGTTATTGTGAGTTGTTCGAGCGGCGCGCCTTAGCCATCCAGCGCGACGAACAATTCAGCTACCTTACAATAGTTAGTCTCCCGCACAGTTCAACATTCTCTCTTTGTCCGTCCCATTTCACATACTTTTCTTTAATTCCTTTTGTTATCCTTTTTCATTATCATTGTTTTGGGGTTATTTACTTAGGTAATTTTCTGGGTTAGTTGTCCTCTTATAATCCTATAGATTTTGGGAATTCTTTAGTTACGCATCTTGGCAGATGCTTGTTAAGAGAGGGAGGGATTTGTTACGGTAGGAATCGCTCGCTTTCGTATTTAGTTAAATTATTGGATTTATATTGATCTGGTTATTCTTTTATTTAGACTTTCCCAATTCCGTAAGGATTGTATAGTTGCATACGTCATAGGCGCATTTTCACTTAGTGGTTTTAGAAATTTTAGGTTGGTTCTTCAGAGAATTATGTTGGCAGTTCGTTAGTTTTGCTTTCTTCTGCGTTAAACATCGGTCATTGATGGATGTCAACTTTGGTCTTAGAATTTAATTATCCAAAATTTAGTTGGATAATCCGAGGTTTGACATAATTGGAGATGCTTTTAGTTTGCCTATTGGGCCTTTAGTGAATTTAGAACGGTAGTCGTTTTGGATTGTAAGCATTCTTCATTACCTTCATTGGGATTTTTAAACCGTCAAACGACCATTTTGTAGAAGCTTTACGAAGGGCATTTAAGAACTTTTAGGTATGTAACGCATTGATTTTACTTGAAGATTTCTTACGGTATTTGTTGTATTTCAGCCCTTTTTCTTCTTAGTACGTTCTTTTCGTACGTTTAGTAATTTTGTGGTTGGTGCTGGTTTTTTTGTGCAGCACGTGTTCATAGAAACCACCTGATGTTTCAACACCACGTTGGTTTGGAAATTGTTTGGAGTTAATTAACCCGAGGGAAATCATCCCGTGATATTTCGAAGATACGTTTATTAGCCTGGAATTTTCCTGATCTGCAGTTCGTTATCTATACGTTGTACACCCCACATTTAGAGGTTGAAGGTCAGATAAACTTAAGATTTGATTTGGAGGTTATCTTATGTTACTTAGTTAAATTTAAAGACGTTTAAACATTTAGTAGGTTTAATTTTGGTATTTAACTATTGTTAGTAATTTGATTAAAAGCATTTATTAGTAATATTCACAGTAATTAAATTTCATTGTAATTCAAAATATTAGTAAAATTTTTAATCGTCATTTAGTAAATCGTACTCCGTGCGATTATTTAAACATTGTAGTTGCGGTCACAGCAACGGGAATTTATAAACTGTAATTTATTTTAAATTTGTAAAGGAGTATTCAAATTTCGTGGTTCAACTTAGTCAATTATTTTTCTTTAATTTATTTTTTTTTATATCATATCGTAATTGAATTTGTGGTTACCGGCAGGTTTTGCAAGATATTATTATTATTGTATTATGAATTATTGTTGTCTATAATCGCAGGTCACGACGAGAACTGAGCTCATTTCTGCGTATGCGTATTTGATAGTTTAGTTTAAGAATTATCCTTGCGAACCCTCACAGGGTCTACGTTCGTTTAATTACGATCTTAGTATTTTGATTGATGCATTTTACTTTTGTTTAGTTACGAACTTCGTTTGTTTTTGAACATTCCCTATATATATATATTTTTTTTGTGTTAATTAGCTCTCGTGATATATATATTTCATTTAGACTTACATTTGGTTACGATCTTAGTAATTTCTTTATTGGTTATTTGAATTAATAACTTAATTTTTAGCTTTCAATTTCAATTTTGTGTATGTGTTCTTTTTATTACGAGTTAATATATCCTATTCGTTAGTTACCAAGTCTTGCGTTTTATTGTCAAGTCAATTGACTTTTGGAGGTCTATTCTTCAGTAGGTCCGGACTGAAGCTGTTTACGTTATAAGTAAGGACTGGCGCCCAAGCAACATCGTTAGTTGAGTAATTAGTGAGCACTACTATTTTCTTTAGGAACCTCACGCCCACGCAACAGAGTAGCGAGTTTATTTAGTGTTATCACCTCCGGATAACAATTGATATACTTCACCTAGTGCTGGTGTAGCATTTTGTCAAATCAAATCAACTTCCCCACGACAGTTTTGAGCTTGACGGCATTATAAGGAAATATGATATCGGTCTACTTTTAATATCCCGACGTCCTAAGACCATAGCCACGCCCTTCCAATAAATAACCTAAAAATATGTATAAACATCTGGAATAGAAATACACATAACGAAGCGTTTCGTTTTACGGATCATAATATACTTCCTAACTAAACTACATGATTCCTATCCTAAAATATTATAAGTGGTTGAACATATGGTATCTTAAAGTAAAAAAATATATATAGCAATTAGTCTGTTTGTCTTTATTAACGGAAAAATAGTTTTTTCCGAACAGGGTGCTTAAACTTTAGATTTCAATAGACTTGTGACCACCTCACGATACTTCCAAGCAGTTCCTGGTTATCTAGTTATTCACACAACTTTGAACCTGGGAAATGTGTCTCTAACATTGTCTCCTAGGTTTCTGCAACTGCCTTTGTATAGCGTCCATCCGGTTTGTGGACTCCTCCTATTTGTACATCTAGATCTTTTCGAAGTACTCT
The DNA here is from genome assembly GCA_963082815.1 of Melanotus villosus. Classification (NCBI taxonomy): domain Eukaryota; kingdom Metazoa; phylum Arthropoda; class Insecta; order Coleoptera; family Elateridae; genus Melanotus; species Melanotus villosus. Next base: position 50,609,902 of record OY720422.1, read on the forward strand.
CATCAAGGGTGATGTTTCTGTATAAGTAGTTATCTCTTCACAGAAAATTGTCCACGTCTTCCTCCTTAATGATATAATAATTTTATTTTTATACTCCCTTAGTCTCGTTGTATTTGTCCCAGTCTTCGTTGAGGTTTGACCTAACTGTCCTTCTGTAGGTTTGCCTGGTCTCCCTTCGTAGCCTGGTTAGTTCTGTGTTCCACCAAATGGTGAGCAACCTTCCGTAAAGGCCTTTGTAATTGCTTAACAATTTTGGTTGTCTCAGTTTCTAATATGTATCTACTCTTTATGTCATTTCCTATATTTAAGTTTAACCCTTGATTGAGTTTCCCCAAATATACTTCCCTATTAGTCTTCCTAGTATTTCTCATTAGTTTTTATTGAGGTATTTAATTCCATATTCATTGTTGTGCGTCTATGGTTTGATAAAGTCCCCTCTAGTTCGTAATTCTTTGGGCTTAAATTATTGAAGATCTGAACTAACAACGACCAACTATTTAACTTAACAAAATTTTATGTTTGGTTTGTAATATTTCTGGTTATATTAGATCAACTTTATTGTGTTAGAATTAACTAAGTTTTTAATAGTTTAACCACGAAATTTATCTTATGCAATTTGTGGGCTTTAAATGCCGATTCAGATTTCTTAAATTTCAATTTCTTTTGAGAACGATGAAATTAAAAACAAATTTTGATTCAGTTTAAGGTATATACAATATTCAGTTCTTCTTTTGAGTAATTTCTACCCAGGGATTTAATTATTTCTGTATTATATATTATAATTAATTAAATAATTTTTTTAATGTGCTAATTTTTATTTGTAATCTGTAAGCAACACAATACAAGAATATGGAGCGTCACATACTGCGCGAAGCACTTTGTTCTGAAACCTTTCTATTACTTGGATGGTTGAGCCTGCCGCTGCTAGCCGTATCATAAGTCCATATTGGTTTGAATGCTAGCTTATAGGTAGGTATACTAACAACTTAGTAGAAAGTGATAATTTTTATCTGCAATCGAGTAGCCAGTAATATTTGCTGAATTTGAGGACCCGTTCTCTACGTTTCTTCCAGGCATTGCTTGTCCATGTCAGTCCCCTGTCTAACCGCATTCCCAAGTATTTGTCCTTAACCTGAGTCAAATTCGAGGGGGGGTGGGAGATTCTTCTGCATTTGATAAATGTGATATTGTCAGAATTTGCTCCGTTAATCATAATCTTCAATTTTTTGATCCATATTTAGGCTTCATTATTCGTTGTAGGAGTGTAGTCGGTACCGTTGGGTTTTGGTGTTTTACTAGTACGGCCTTGTCATCAGTAAAAGTGAAGTGCTTGTTTGTGGAAAAATCTGCTGTAAATAATAGATATAACATTGGGCTCAGTATACCGCCTTGAAGGACTTCTCCTTTTATTGGACACAGCTCGGATGTTTCTTGGCTATATTACACTTGGAAGTATCTATCCGCTAGAAATGATTTAAGGGTGGTAAAGCAGCCTTGTAGTACTGATATCTTGAGTTTGTACAGGAGTCCTTCGGGCCATACATTTGAGGAGTTCGCTTGTGATGAGATCGTAGCCTGGAGATTTATTGGGATTTAAGTTGTTTTTAATCGCCTCCTTGGTTTCACTAGGCGTTAATAGGTTTGGAAGTGGCGAATTTGGTAGGGTGCTTCTAGTGCTTCTGTTACTACGCGTTCCTCATTTGCTACTATTGTTGATGGTAAAGGTTGAAACACTGTTTGAAGTTGTTTAGCAAATATTTCGGTATCTTCTTCACCTCAGCTTGCCCAGAATCCGCCCACTTTTTGTATGGGAGGGAGAGGCTGTCGTTGGCATTTCATATCTTTGGTGGCTTTCTAGAAAGCAAAGTCCGAATCCGTTATAGTACTCAGGTTTTTTAGATACTCCTGAAATGAATTGTTTTTTAGCTTTTCTATTAGTTTTTTGGATTTCGAAGCGCCTTGGTTGTACCATCTTTTGCCTGAGCGATAATGCGTCGAGTAAATTCTTTTCCATCTTCTTGTTTCAGCAACATTCTTTTAGGATTTCGGGGGTTGCTTCTCAGGCGGAGTCTTGGATTAATTTAGTAAATTTGTAGTATGCTGATTCTCTTGTGTTTTTTAGCGGAGTCCTCACTTCCGACTGGTTGTCTAGTAATGACCTATACTAATCACAGCCGGTTCTTTTGTTAAATTTTTTTTATTAATGTGTACTTTTCAATTACGGAGATGCTTACTGTAGCTATAACAGGTCCTAACATGAAGTGATCGATAGATACTATAGGTAGCCAAGTGCAATTTATTTTGTTAGGAAGAAATCCAGTAGATCTTTTCCGAGAGCAGTGGGTCAATAAGTGGGTTCGCATGTGAGCAGGTGTCCAAGTTGTAGTTCTTGCAGAACTTTATATTGGTTTTTGCCTCTACCGGGTGGTGAAAGCCTAGAGTCCCATAGGATATGTTTCGAGTTATAGTCTCCTCCTGCCAAAAATCTGTTACTCAGTGTTACACAATAAGCTGAAGTGATTAGTGAAGCCTTTTTTGTTTCCGGGGTAATTTGATGGGTAGGTAGTGGGCGGCTGTAATTCATTAGGGGTCATTGCCAGTTTTCTATGCTGATGCTCGTTGCTTGCAAGAAGTCTTCTTTGAATTCCGGTAGTTGGTGATGCTTAATTTATTTTCTGATTAGAATGGCAGAGCCAATTCTAGCAAACCTTTCAAGTATCTTTAGGAAGTTTTTGTTTGAAAGCTAAGTTTTAGAGATAAGAAATATGTTTATTGCGTTATGTTTCAGGAATGTTTCAGTTTCTTGTTTATGATTGGGGATACCGTTTTTTCACAACGCTATTTTAAAATTATTTGGGCCGTTTTTTTTATTTAAGTCAACTTTGAGAAGTTCGATTTGTGTTGTTAGATCTATGGTCTGTTGTGCTCGAATGGTTTGTTGCATTGCTAGTACAATTGCTGTTAGGTTATTTGTTTATTGGTCTGATGATTGTGAAGGTTTATGATAAATTTGTGGTAAAGGCGAGAAATGGGCGTAAGATGTTCCTACTTGTGTCTGTCCAAGCTTTTGAGACTGGTGGATGTTGTTTTGTTCGGTTACGACTATATTTTTTGTGATCGTTTGGGACTGCTGCTGTCTTTGGTGGGAGGTGGTGAGGGGCCAATACTTGGTGTTTTGTATTGAATACGAGGCTAGTTGTTTGTTTTGGAATGCGCTGAACTGAGGGTGGTTAGGAAATCATCTGTTTAATGTGCCAAGATAAACTTTACAGCCTTTGGAGTTTGCTGGATGATCGACCTGCCGCAAAACGCATTTGGCTGATTTGCCGTCTTTTTTATTTTTGGAGCAGGAATGGTAGTCGTGTGCGAGTAGTCCGGCGCATTTTACGTACCGACCTGAGCTTGTGCAGCGGTGGCAGTGTTGACTTGTTGTTTTCTTTTTGGTTATTCAAACTCGTCCACTGCGTTTCCTATGCGTTTAATGTTAAATATGTCTTTGTTGTTAGCTTTACATAAAATGTCAATTACAAATAGTTCTTCTTTTATTTACTCTCTCTATCTATTACGCTCATGTTACTTTCGACTTCATGTCCTTTGCTAATTTACATTAGTTAGTCATTAAATAGATTTACTGTGTTCCCTTAAATTATGCACTTTAAGTTTCCTCAATGTTTGTTGCCTTTACAAACAGAATGAAATGAAATAACAAAACCACAAATTGTGAAAGAACTTTTTAATAAAACACTTTTGCGTGGATGTAGTGTTTTGTAAGTATTTGTTGACATCAACAAACAAAACTCTTCTGCACTGTTTACTTAAAATGATAGTTTTCTAAGTAAATATTTTTAAAAACATCAGAATTTATTTTGGATTTATCTTTGCCAAATTCATTTTTTCTACGCATTTAATTTTAATATAATCATAGAATTGCGACAAATTAGCTCATGGTTTAATAATAAAATAACAGAGAACAACAAAAAATGTTAGCTTATCAGAAAAAGTGTAACTTAAACAATAGATTTTCAGCAAACAGCCTGGATAAATGCCAAGCAGGATATAACGGGGACCTTGCATTGTCATTCATCCCATACTGTGTGAAATAACGTTAACTTCAAGGGTGGGCATTCTCTGACGGAATGTCCAACAACGTCCATTAATAAGGTTAATAGGGGAACATTAAAGCTTTCAACATTGTGTGGGTAAATATAAATCATGGAATCTTAAATGTTTATTACTAAATAAACGTTAGTTGCCTTTTCATAATTTAATAGTGTAGGGAAATAACAATAATAATAAATTCCTTTATTAACCATAATTAAAATTGTGTAGAACAAATTAAACAGCAAACTAAAATATGGTTTCTAGGCTTCCAAAAGTTTAAAATCGGGTTTCTTCCCCTTTAATAACCAACAATAAATGAAGTCATTTTGAATTTAAAAAAAATTCATTAAACATAATTGAATGCAGATAAAGGGGATGTGTGTTTCCACAGCACTTCCCGTTGCTATTTATATTAAAGTTTTAATACAAATAAACGAATGGTTAAAAGGAAAGTTTCAGATTTAAAGTTTACATCGACAGAAGGGATTAATCTACAAGCTCTTCCGTTGAACTGCAGAAAGCTTCCGGTATGTTAGGATATTTGATAATTTATCTTATTTTGTTTTCTTCTGTTTTCTATATGCCCTGAAAATAATAATCTACGAAGACGAGAACCCCCTTTTGACTTTTTTTTAATTGACTTGTTTTAATCAGAGAGTTACGTACTGAACTGAAACAAAAAGATTCTTAATAAAAATGTTTCAAGTACGGCAAAGATAACCTTGCAAAATTTTTATTATTGTGTAAGAATTATAGTTAACATAGAATTGTTCACCTAACATAGAAAAATTGTTAATCACACCTGATAAAAGATACTTAATCTAGGAATCGCCAGCACTTTCAGTCGCCAATATAATATAAACAAGCTTAATAATCGCGATTGTTTAAACTTTCCAGTAGTTTAACTTCACCAAAATGTCCGCCATTAAAAGTGGTCCTATATTTTTGTTGTTTGCATTACTAGTAACAGTAGAAAGTCTTCAAACTTTTACAAATGTTATGGAATTTGAAAAACTTGCTGATAACCTACAAGAAATTTTAACACAAGAAGTTAGTGATCTATCACAGTGTTCCATTCAGTTCCGACGATATTTGAAGGGTTTACGTACGAACGAATTGTGGGCATTAAAGAGTAAGCTTTATCACTACTTAAGATCGAACTAATTATGTATTACCGAAATGTAATTAGGGTTATCTGCACTACTCGCCTTTAAAGTTTAAACTTGGTTGGTTTAACTTTAACCAAAGTGTAACAAGCTTTAATAAAAAAATTGGTCCTGCTTTTGCTTCCTTCAATAATCACAATGATGATCTACATAACGGAAGATTAATTAGTTATTGCTTTAAATTTGATATCACAAGAATATTGATAATAACATAATTTTTTGTATTATCTGTTTGCATTATACATACTTGAATTTTGATATGATTTTATTGATTTTGTTAAATGATTAATTTAACGAACTGTTAAATTGGGTCATAGGGCCTAGTAACAAGTAATAGTTTTCGAAATTAAATTTGTAGGAATTCACTTTATATTACTATAAAAGTTTCATAATTTGTAGATACGTTTACATTAATAACCAATAATTCCAATTTTTGTAGATATTTAAAATAATCCAAGCAGCTTCTATTAAGAGCTTAAATTTCCAAATAGCTTATGTTTAAAATTTTTAATAAATTTCCAAGGACGAAAAAAAAATTTCATGAAAATACCATAACTATTGTAATGTTTTGTTTTCCAAGGAAGTTTTAATTTAATAATAATAATAATATATAATTAAAAGTACCAAACTTAACTTCAAATGACCTTCAACTAACCTTAGTCAACCCAAAGAGATAAATAAATCAACTTTTAAAACAAACTTTTAAACCATAATAAAATCATAATTGATAAAAATGGTGTCAGGAGTATTTGTACGGAATAATAAAAATTTCGTTTCAAACAAAATTTAAATATTGGAAAGAATAAAATTAAATTATAGATAACGTTTGCTCTGCACAAGCTTAATATAAAGAATTCCCTCATCATTGGGTAAATTTTAGGTTAAATAAACCACGCATTTTTAGTTAACCGATATCTTTATGACCTCAACAATACTAATTCATCATAGACTGTTTTTGTAAAGTATCTAATCTGAAATTGGTTCGATAAAACTGAGTGTAATTGATAAAATAAATGCATTTTTGTCTGAACAATATTTCAAGGAAACAATTTGCTGAAATATTTTTATCAGTTTTCTGCTGCAGGAAATAATACAGAAATATAGTTCGAAAAATCAAAGTAATTGTAATAATTACCTTCATAGCAACAAAAGATCCTTCCTATGGCAATTTTTGCATAAACTAGGTTTAAGTTAAGTAATTTGGATGCTTGCGACTTTTAATAGGTTCAAGAATTTCTGTACGAAATAGCAAAATATTAGATTTAACAGACCCCAGTAGATTTTGTATTTGTCGCCTTTTTTATCTGGTAATAGATCAGATGTTCAGGTGCTACTTACCGAGAGTATTACTTTCAAAAACTCAACCTAAAATGAACTATTTTGGTGTAGTATGTTTTATATTATTAAATGTTAAATAAAATTTGGGGATCGACGGGCACCATGTCATCTCGCGTGTTTAAATTTTTTGATTAGTTAGAATGGCCAGTACATCAAGAAGCGTTCAGTTTGGTGACGCTAATAATTTTGAAGAAAGTTTACTGAAGTAGTATAATGAAATTGAAAGCGATTTTGGCCATGTAGTTTTAGATTTTACACAAAATAGTGACTTTGGCGTGTTTAAGTTTCGATAACGCTGACGACCGGACACTAAGAAGGGATGACGATACTGTAGCCGCAATACCACACCTTTTTGATCAACTTGTAAAGAACTCTCAGAAGTCATACTCTATTGGTGAATTAGGTTGTGTGGATGAAAGGTTGGTAGGTTTTAGTGGGCGCTGCAGGTTTTGCATGTATTTACCAAACAAAGCCACAAAGTACGGAATAAAAGTTGCGCTGTTATGCGATGCGTGAACAAATTACTTTTACAATACGTATATACAGGGTGTCAATGAAATCCGGGGAACACCAGCGAAAAACTGAAAATTCTGCGAAGCCCTGGCTATACATATTTTCTAAATTTTTATGATAATTTATTTTAGTTAAAAACAATATTTACAAGTTAACTTTAGCTGCATCTTATGGGCGCTATTTCCATTGATACATTTACAATTCTTGTATGTATAAATGGGGAACAACAGTGTACACTAACATAGTTACGAATACAATTCTGCTATATTCCGTTTTGAAACTCCCCACCCGGTATACAGGAGAGGACAATGACGACAAATTATTACCACCAAAATCGTACGACATTGATTAACGACCAATAGAAACGTTAATATCGGGCATGGTTACCACGGTCATGTCCACATTTCTAAAATTTAAATATGTATGGAATTATTATTGCGATACCGGTACGATTTGCTTACCGAATCTACACTCGAGCATTAATTCATGTCCGCGAAATTTTTAGTACTTAGTGCATTTCAATAATGTAATCGGTCCCCGCGTTCAGCTTGTGCCGATTAATACGTTCTTGGAATGCACACCTGACCTCACCTCAAATCTTGTGAGATTATAAGTGAGAACACAACATGTTTCTATAGCCAACACAGGCAGTTTTACAACTTACTTTACCCTTAGTTAACACTAATCGCTATGTAACTGCCAACATCTGGTTCTGTTAAACTTGTGGAAAAACTACAGAAAGTAGACCTGACATAAGTCGGGAAATCTTCTCATCGTTTCTTCCAAACAGGAGCAGGTCAAAAGGAAGTAACCTTAACCTTTGCGGTTTTAGGAAAAATATCACGTTGGTTTCTAATGTAGCAAAGAAAGGGGAAGCAACAATACTTCTCTCACCAATGCATCACATACATAGATGCAACTGATTCCGAAAGCCAGAAATTATTGTATTTTATAATAATACAAAGGGAGGAGTGAACACGCTTAATAAGAAATGTGCTACCATTCTACGTACGAACAAATGGCCCATGGCAATCTTCTATGCTGTGCTTAATATTGCTGGAGTTAATGCATTCATATTGTATGGATTACGCACTTAAAATAGCGGGTGTCTTAAAAAGAATTACATCTAGTTACCTTTAAAATTTGTTTGCATGTAAACTTTTATATTTCACTACATTGTCTCAAAGCATACTAGATGTATTTCATTTTAAGACACTTCGAACTACTACGCAATGTAGACCAGAGTGGGTATACAGTAAATGCGAACAAAACATTAGAGATACACAGTTTGGGTACAGAAACAACTTGGGTACGCGAGAGGCGTTGTTCTTCTACAACGTCGCAAAGACGTAAACAAGAACGCTCATTTATGCTTTTTGGATTACGATAAAGCTTTCGATACTGTAAAATATGAAAAGTTGTTATCCATATTAAAAAATGGTTTACGCTTAGACAACAGAGATATTAGACTAATTAGAAATTTGTATTGGAATCAGAAGACTAATATTAAAATCGAAGACCAGTCATCAGAAGAATTTGACATATTCAAAGGTGTTCGTCAAGACTGTGTACTGTCACCGTTTTTATTTAATCTCTACTCTGAAACAATATTTAAAGAAGCACTCGAACATTGCGATAAAGGAGTCGTGATCGCAGGAAGACGAATTAATAATCTGCGATATGCGGATGACGCTGTACTACTGACAGAAGAAGAAGATGATGTACAGAAACTACTGAATTTAGTTAGTCAAAAAGTGCAAAGTATGACTTGACTATAAACATCAATAAAAGTAAAACTATGATTATCACAAAGCAACAAGTGGATAACCCTTACCTAACAATAAATAACGAAGTATTAGAAAATGTGAGATCAACTAAATACTTAGGCTGCATGTTAGATGATCAGTGTACCTTCATGGCAGAGGTTAGAAGTAGAATCGAACAATCAGGCATTTATAAAAATGAACAACGTTTTATGCAATAAAAACCTAAACCTACATTTAGAAATTCGCCTAGTACGATGCTACATATATTATTTTCTACACTCTTGTATGGTGCAGAGTGCTGGACAGTTAATAAAGCTGAAATGAGAAAACTAAATGCCTTTTAAATGTGGATTTTTGGTAGAGTCCCAAAAATACCATGGACGAATAGAGTGGAAATGAAGAAGATTAAACAAAGATATCGAACTAGAACTTACTATCAAAAGAAGAAAATTAGGATACTTTGGACTGGACTGATGCGACACGAACGATACAAAATTATGCAAGGCAAACTAGAAGGAAAAAGAAGTGTAGGAAGAAGGACTCCATGGCTGAAGAACCTACCAGACTGGTGTGGAAAAAGTAGTGTTTTCTTATTTCGAGCCGCAGCAAAAAAAGTACAGATGGTGCTATTGATTGCCAACCTCCCACAGGAGAGACATTACAAGAAGAAGAATTGTATGGACGTTACCCTAATAATAAAGACATGGAAAGATCTCTTTTTTGAAAGTACTGACAAAAGAGCTTGTAGAAGCTCTCATGAGTAGAAGATTGCTAAGCAAAAGGCTTCCCAGAGAACTCCGCAAGTCAATTGACAGAATTTTAGGAAAGCCATGTTTTTGAAGGTTTTTATATTACAAATGGGTTTTCTTTCGAGAAACAAAATACTTGCAGACAAAGTACAGTACCCGACTAAAACAAGGTTAACCATATCATCTACTTCAATATTTTGTTATTTCTCAAATTAATGCAATTTTGGTGGCCTAATAAAGAACGGGGTTTAGAAGTACCACGTCACCTGATAAGTTAAAACAAAAGCACGTCACCTGGTAAAGGTTAAATAAATCTTGAAAGGTTTGAAGAATAAAATTGAATCATAAATAGTTCTGCACGTGTTTAATATAATATCTTTCACATTAGATACATTTTAGGTTAAATAAACCTCGGAAATAAAATTTTAATCAATCAGTGTTGTTGTCAAATGATATAATCAATCGCGGACTGTTTTTGCAAAGCGCCTGCTCTAATCTGATTTGTTTGATAACATGAAGTAACTGATAGGATAAATGCATTTTTCTTCAAACGTCATAAAAACACGACAGTCCTTGGATACACACAGTTAAACATTCATTTTTACTCCTAGGAGTAAAAATGACCAAATGAACCAATGACAACTCGTAATTTTTCTGTTTTTATAACCAAACAATCCGTTGCAATGAGAGCCTGGTATGATGTTCATTTTGGACTTTTTTTAAATTTTCTTGCTAAATTGCTTTTAATCTATGCTCGCCGTTCAAACGCCATGCTCGGCACACAAAATCACACTTTTACTCCTAATAACACAATATACTATTTTTCGACCACCTGATTAGTAAGTGGATCATTATTGATGAAAAACTAGAACAGTAAGTGGAATTTCCCGTTTGTTTATTGTTGTCATAGTAATGAATGTAATAACAGTACTATAATGTTAACTTACTCAAACTGGTAAGTGAACATTATACTCCGCCACGTGACTTCGAATTTTATTGTGACAGCTGTCAATCATGTTAATTTAATTTTAATGTTATTACGTTTTTTGATATTTTTTCCTGGCGGTCGAAAAAATAGTATATTATGCGCCTTGTTCCGTAAGTATTTTTTTGACCTCGCATGCTTAGAAAACCTCGGCTATGCCTCGGATTTCCAAACTGCGTGCTCGTCCAAAAAAATACTACTTGCGAGCACTTGGCACGTAATATACTATTGTACGGACAACATTTCAAGTAAACAAACTGCTACAAATATTTTTATCATACCGAGTTTTTTTCCAATTTTCGATTCAAAGCTGCTTGTTTCTGCTGCAGTGTTCGACGCTGGATCTAAAATCCCCACTGGAATTTTAATTGGAAATAATGGTGATTTAGGGTTCTTTGACGAATGTCTAAATTTGGAAACAGAAACCGATGTAGGTGTGATTCAAGGCAAATACTGCCTTGGAAATATTTCCCTGTCTTTGAAAACTCAGACTGCCGATTTCAACACGATTGTAAGTCAGGTTCACAATTTTTGTTATCGTTAAATAATTTAATAAATAATTAAGACATAGTTCAAATAATTTAGATAACTACAAAATTTAATGATTAAGCAATTAAAGGCAAAACAATTTCAATATTTACAGGCTCAATCAAGTCCGAGTAGCGCTTCACTGAAACTTAAATTGGCTACCTGTTTACCAAGTGCATGTTCTGCAGCTGATATAGAAAGAATTTATAGAAAACTAAGAGTTAATATAACATACGTAGAGAGTGCATGTCAAACTAAAGCCTCACAGCCTGAACTTGATGGAATTGCTATTGCCACGATGTACGTAATTTCCTCAAATGTTATTACCAACTATCCCTAATTAAGAAAATTTTCAGAGCCCTTTTTGGAATTATTGTAATTATTATGATTAGTTCCACTATTTACGACGTTTATAATTTTTATACCGAAAAAAGTAAGTATTATGTAAACATTTAACTTGTTTGCATTTTAGGGAAGTACGTATGAATGAACAATTTTTGCCTTTAAAATTAATGTAAGCTCATTTATGATGCATACTTTAATTATTTCCTCTTAGGTCAAGAACAAAGCTAATTTTATAACTAAAAATTGATTTAAATCTGAAATAGAGCCTGGTCTGATTCAATGTAACTCTTCTGAGCCCTGAAAACCTTAAAAAACTATTTAAATAATGAACTGAGGATGGCAACGTAGTTATCGAAATACCTATTTAGTTTTACTTTATTGTGGTTTTCAGGGCGTTCTCTCCGCTCTCAGCATCACACTAATTCGTTTCAAACGCATCTTATAAGTTTCATGACGAAACGTTTACTCTGAACGATAGATGGTAAAGAAATAGAAATTTAAAAACTTGGAAGCTTCTGGCAATACAGTGGTCTCCATAATAAATAGTTTAATCTAAGTTAAATACGTCAGCAGAGAAAAATTGCCCTTAAACTATTTTTTATTTAACATAAATAAAAGTCATTAAACAACGTATTTTTTTATTTCCCTTTCTTAAAATGTATGTGTTTGGACATTAATTTGTGAAGGATTAAAATCTTATAGTTGCGACGCCTGCATTGCTAGATACGCTTGTTTTCTAGTATCAACCATTGACATTTTTAATGAAAATAAATAATTTACAGAACTTTCATTTGGTACTGTTACTTCATACAAACATGCCCATGTAATGATTGAGGCCTTGAGTAAACTGAATTGAACCCATTTATCCGCCTTAAAGCGCAAACTTTCAATTAGTCTTAACTGTATGTAAAGGCTGTACTTCAAAATAAGCAACTAATACCTAATCAAAAATAAATGACAACTCTAACCTTACTTCACAATTAATTAATTATGAACTAATTCTTACCTTCAACATTTTAGAATCAGCCCATATCTTACTAACAGCTTTCTCCATCTTTACAAACGGTAAAAAATTATTAGCAATAAGCAACAACCCTCAACAAATCACCTGCCTTCATGGTATTCGTACCATTTCGATGATGTGGATTATTTTTGGGCACAGATTAAAAACTAGCCTTGAAGTTATGCTTCTTAATGAATTGGAAGTTGTTGATGTATGTTTGGAAGGTATTTGAATGATTCTTTCGTTCTAACACTAAGTGATTTTCAGTGGAAGCAAAATTTCGTTAATTCGTACATGCTAGGAGCCGCTGTTGCTGTGGATACGTTTTTTCTTATATCGGGATTGGTTATTTCTTACGTTTTTATGAATGCCATGGATAAAGGAACTAAATTCAACGTACCTATGTATTATGTCCATAGGTATCTCAGGTACAATAATGCTATTCTTTTACCTATAAAGCGGCGAGAATTGTACGATGTTTGCATTATATTTTAACATAGTTGGCCACGATTTCAGTTTATTGTTATAATAGTGCAAAATTTACTGTATAAGTTCTGGGTTATTTGAAGGAAGTTTGTTACGAAACGTTCTTTAGCCTGCTTTCAGGCTTTAAGGCTCGTCTGCATCACTTTGAGTTAAAATTTCTAGGTCCTAAGATACACTTTAAGGGCACGTATAGACAGGTGGTTATGTTGACGTATAAACTAGGCTTTTTTGATAGAGCTCATTGGAATAATTGTGGTCAAAAATAACACTGACTAAGAAATTAAATTCAACTACATTTTTACCAATATAATAGACTTATAGAACTCGTTTGGACAAACAGTTTCGTTGGGGCAAACAACGCTTCTTTTGGTAAAGCTCACAATAATAGTGGCGAAAACAGAAATCCGCAACAATAACAAAATAGGGTTGATCATACAAATCTGCTTTTGCCAACAAGACCAGGACTTATAGGACTTGTTTGAGTAAGTAGTTTCATTGATGTGAACCAGGGCCTTCTTAACTTTGGCAAAAACTGAACCTGTAAAAATGCTAGAATAGAATAAATTGACCGTGCAGAATTGCTAGAATCAGAGATATTCATTTTATATTATTTTTGCCATAACTATTGGAACGACATCTACCAGGACAAGTCTTAGTTGCCCCAATGAAACCTTGTGCCTACTGTGTTTTCAAAAATTATGAATGCGTTGTAAAAGTAACAGAAGAGACTATATACTTTTCTCTGGATAAAGTTCTTCTGATTGATTGGAAAGATTAGCAAATTTACAAATGATCTAAGCCTTCAAAATTGCATTCCAAATCATTTGATTTTAGTCCACATCTGACAGAAAAACAAAAAAGAAACTTTAGACTTTTAAACATTAGCACTTAACAGGCAGAATGCTATTCGAAAATTAAGACGTATTGGTTGCAAAAAAATTGTAAGGGCTGATCACTATCACTTGTTACACTGAATATGCCCCTGCCTGAGCAATGTCTTAACAAACTAAAATAGAGTACTGATAGGTTGACTCCTGCGTATGCCATGGTTATTTTGATAAATGTTTCCTTAATGAAACACCTGGCATCTGGTCCCCAATGGCCTGTATTGGTAGAGAAACAACTAGAAGCGCCTTGTAGACAATACTGGTGGTCAGCACTGCTTTACGTACAAAATTATGTTAATCCAGGGCAGCCAGTAAGTTGTTGTATCCTTACATGCATATTTTGGCAATAAATAATTATATAAATTGCAGTGCATGGGTCAAACCTGGTATTTATCAGTGGACACTCAACTCTTCCTACTGTCTCCTTTACTTCTTATCCCTTTTTATAAATGGCCCAAGATGAGACCATTTGCTTTAGTTGCATTGATTCTTGCTACAACATTAACAGCATTTTTCCTTTCATATTTTGAAGAATTATCCTTGGCACTTTCCTTTACTAAGTGAGTACAAATGCATTTGATTACAGTTGGCATTTTAAAAAATTTATTGTAGTCCTGAGAGGGGCAAGGAATACATAAAAATGATTTACTATCCCACCCACACCAGGGCTGCCCCATGGCTAATTGGGTTGGGTACTGGTTACATAATACATGCAACGAAGAACTCCAAATTTACTTTTCGGATATTTGGGGTAGGTGGCCTTGCAATTAAGTAACCCAAGCTAACACTTCAATATCTTCAGATACAGCACCATTTAATTAATATAATCCTATGGGTGGGTTCATTAGCAGTGCTGTTTGCCTGCGTTTTGGGTTCATATGATGTAATTAATGGAAAATCGAGCACGTTCGCGCAAGCATCATTTACAGGTTTTGTCAGTCCTGCTTGGGCTATAGGCTTAAGCTGCATAATTTTAGCCTGTGTGCATGACTATGGAGGTAAAGTTTGAAGCCCATACATTCTGCATTTCGCTTTATAACTATTATTTTAGGACCCGTTAACTGGATTCTTTCAAATCCCTTTATGCAAGTGATTTCCAAGTTAACTTATAGTATGTACATTTTGCACAAACTGGTACTGTCGATCTACATTTACAGTGCAAGGACATGCCTTATGGTGAACAATTTTGAAGCGGTAAGTAAGTCTTTGACCACCTAAAGTAATTGCTACGGATCTAGGAGTTTCAAGGTGTTGCTATTTTCGGTTTATTCTATGTTAGACTGTAATACAGTTTAAAAGTTTGATATGCTGTGATTGTATCAAATGGATAAACAGTTGGCGAGTTTAACCCTTTCTCAAAATAAATATAAGTTTTTTCCACTGTCGATTTGATAAGTTTTACTTACCATGTCATCATATTTAAAGAAGGCAAATCGGTTTATCCTGGTTATAATGGCATTAGGGAAGTACTTGTATCTCTCTAGGAAAGTAAGTGAAGTTATTAAATTATTCACAATTAAAAGGCAACCAAAACTATTTAATAACTTGACAACAGTCTCTTTCGGCAGTGCAAAACATCCATTGGACTAATATTTGACGCGTCTTTGAAAGGTAACTGTATTTACCTACCTTGATATACAAATAACCTGTCGATTTTGTTTAGTACAGTATTTTTATGTAAATATTTACTAAATGTTCCTTGTGGGGCGTTTCTTGACATACTAAAATCACCAGTTGACCAAAAAATAAAATTAAAGGCAAGTATCTAAATTTAACTACTTAAAAATAAAAATTTTCTGCAGATGCACAGTTTTTGGGGAGATTTTGTCTTCACACTTGCATTGTCAGTTTTTTGGGTGTTTGCGTTTGAATCTCCTATAATCGCTCTTGAGAAAGATATTTTTGGACATGGTAATGGTAAGTAATAATACAATACTTCATTAAAACTAATAAATATTGATTAATTTTAGATAAATCCACAGCTGGGAAGAAATCAAACGATGACAACCGTCCATTGGAAACAAATAATGCCATTGAAAATAATAACAAAGTTTAATGTCGCGTTTGCTTTACGAAAATTATTATTTATTTTTAGTTACCTATGTTATACTTGTTAGCTACTCATTAAAAGTAAATAAATAAAATGTGTGTTTTAATAAATGGGTGGCGATGAATGAAAGAAATGTGTATTTTACAGCCAGCGCCAATTAATAACAACGACATCTTCTAAAATCATTTACGATGCTTGTGAAAATGATTATACAGGTTGTTCCTTCCATGTCAGAACCCCTGACCGACTATGGATAGGCAACACACAATGCAGATCGTGGAGAAACACGTAGAAATAGTATGGTTGATTGCCTATTTAAAACGAATAAGGAGCTATGATTGAAAATTGTTTTTTCTACAACCACCATGGAAAGTGGGATTTTCAGACTTCGTCTCCATAGATACGAGTATTGAAAATGAGTGTTTGCCGAACAAGTGAAAATTAGCGTGCGGAAAGTTTACTTTCCGCACGCAAATCTGATTTGCGTGCGGAAAGTAAACTTTCCACACTCAAATTTTGATTTGCGTGCGGAAAGTAAACTTTCCACACGCTAATTTGTTTACTTTCCGCACGCAAATCAAAATGTCATAAATGACATTTGATGAATGTCAGATTTGATTTTGTAGAAATATTTAAATTTTTTGTGGTTGTAGAAAAAATAGTGTGTAATACATGTGTTGAAAGCTTGTATTTGCCACACTCATGTGACTGCAGCACTCACTATCGTTCGTGCTGCAAACTTCACATTCGTGTGGCAAACGCAAGCTTTCAACACTTGTATTACAAATAACTATTTCGTTTATTTTGAGTCTATCTGCCCGTGGATCTTCCGAAAATTGTGTAAAATTCCTCAAAAATAGCACGACTCTGTAGATACCTATTAAATGCAACAAATAAATATAAATAGAAAAGCATATTTCTGGGTGTCTCATCAAAAACTATTCATGGCAAAATAAGTGGTGGTGCGATGGAGAGGCTCTAGTATATCGCCCTTTGTCCGTGGGCTCGCAATAGTTGCAATGAGTCGTTTAAGACCAAACATCACTTGCATTTTGTATGGAAGTGAAACAATAACCACAATATAGAAGAAAACAAGAAAGCTATTGTCTTTTCGGTAATATTGAAGACCTGAAATATAACATGTTACCTACTTATAGAGGAGTCATGAAGTTCTTGTGCGTGTAAAGATTTTCGACGGTATTAAGTGCTCAAAAGAAATAAGAGTTGTGAAAAAACAACAGTGTTTTTTGACGGATCAGAGGAAAAAGGTAATTGGTGATAGACTTTTCAAACATTAAAAGGAAATAGAGAAACGAAGGGATAGACACCAAAAACCGGAGCTATATTTCAATGGCAAATAAATCGGAAGGCAAGAAGAAAGATACTGAAACAGACTTTTAAACGTTGTCAAAAACATGTGACCTATATGGGATATCGGACAGCTCTCCGCAGCATTCGTATCTACTGTTCTTCACGGCATTCAATCAGATTTCGAAATTATAAACAAAGCTAAACTGTGAAGTGAAAGTGCAAAATTATTCTTAGTTTTCCAACTTTCTACTTTGACGATAGAAAGTACAAAACCTCAAAAATAGTAGAAATAGGCACCAAAATGCACTGGCAAGTAAGGAACACATATCTGTTATCAAAGAACCATACTTTATTTATGTCAGATTCCTATGCTATGTCAAATTACGGAACAACCAAGAGAATTGAACTTAGTATGTTTGAGTTATTTTGTTCTCAAAACACTTCTGTCACGATATGACAGCAGTTGACTGCGATGGAACTGTGACAAATACCGGAACGTAAGGTGGTATTTTCGACTATTAGAAAACCGTTCGTTTGAATTGATCTTTACAATAGGTAATAAATCGTATGTCTTTCACACCAATAAATTGCCTATAAGGCATCTGTTCTCATCTTTAGATGGAGCGACCACTAGACTGACTTCCTATGCAGGCACTATTGCAATTCGTCATGAATGTAAAAACCATCCTGATGGTTTTTGGTTTGGAACTAAAATCCACCCTTCATGTAAATACGGGTAAAGTCTAAGCATTTCTGGAAATTTCTTTCCAACTGTCGATACAAAACGCTTTCTTTGCAACATGATAACATTCAATTGTCCATGCTCTCAGGTTCGAGTACTCGTTACTAGAAGGATCTTAAAAGCAGTTTAGAAACCTTGTTAAAACTTTTTATGTACTTACGTAGAGAAATCGCTTATTTGGATAATGCTACGTCTTTTTTAAAAATTTAATTAAATTTGTAATCTTATCAGGAACAAAAACTAAAGTAATCTAGGAAATTTCTGATAACAACATATCATATCTTAAGTTAGATTCACTTTATGTTCATTATCTATGATAACAATAAATTCGGGATGAAGCATTGCCTCCTCTCGCTCGAATTACTACTTGACCGGTTCTTGACATACTTCAAATTAGCCTACGAATCAAC
Source organism: Melanotus villosus (assembly GCA_963082815.1). Lineage (NCBI taxonomy): Eukaryota > Metazoa > Arthropoda > Insecta > Coleoptera > Elateridae > Melanotus > Melanotus villosus. Next base: position 50,628,282 of record OY720422.1, read on the forward strand.
GAATCACATCCTGTGGGAAGCGCTGCCATTCTTCTATCAGAGCCTGTTCCAACTGAGCAGGGGTTTTTGGGGGGGTTTGGACGAGTGTGAACAGCTCTTCCCAGCATATCCCACATGCGTTCTATACACCAAAGGCAAACACAAATGGAAGCAGTTAGTCGAAGATACCCATAGAAGTGTAAATTAAGAAACCTAACTCAAAAGACGGGTTTGAGATATAGTTATGGGATTAATGTCCGAACTACATGCTCGTTGTTTTTTCATGAAAACAAAATAGTTTACATAACTGTGGCCTCTTTCAAGTTTCATCTATACGGCAGAAAAAAGAGGCCATTGTACGGGTAGATAGGAAATACTAATAAAATATTTTTAATATATGTAATATATTTCATTCGCAATCTGGCAGGATGTGAGACTTTGATCAGTGATTACTATTAGAATTAAAAATTTGAAAATTAAAAAAAAATCCCATATAGAACAGATCTACCTTAACGGACACCCTGTGTATATTTGTACAACACTAATATATAATCATTTCCTTAGCTTCCCCGAAGTTTAAAAATAAACCTTATTTTTTTATTACAATGGGTAGGTATAAGAAATGTTTTCAATATTAAAAATAAATAGACACAAAAAGTTATTCAGTTTAATCAAGGCTTATAACTTATAACGCATTCATTAAACCATAAAAAATTTCCCATTTGTGATATTGTGGAATTAATTTTGGAAATTTAGTAAGCAACTCTGTACAGTTACCAGCGATCCTCTTCCGATAAAGGCACACAGTATGCATCAGACTGTAGAGTTATCCTTAATTTCAGGTTCTGCAGTAACTTTCCTATGCAAATACACCTGCAGTTTCCTAAAACGGTTGCATCTCGGGTAATCGTCAAAGAATTTCGTTATTTGGTATCGAATCAATATGTAATTATGTACAAAGCATTCTCATCATCGTTACAGTTGAGGCTTTAGTTGTATTACAGTTGCATTACCACGCTCTTGCATTAACTATCTTGACGATTTAGTATTATTACTTGAATTAAACCGTTAATATTACTCACTTACTAATAAGCAAAAATTTCAGGATTGCTGAATTTAGAAACAAAAATGCGCCCTGATAAAAGTTTCTGTAAAAATTTTCAACTTTTTGTGATCTTCGAAAATATTCTAGGGCTTTATGAAGTTATATGTTTCGTTTCCAATTTTTAATTAATTCTTTTCGACTTGTTTCACTAAACAAGGAAATCTTTAAAAGCTTAATATTTAAAATAATAAGCTTAACGTATCGGCATTTACATTCCACGAGGGAGTATGGCCGGCAACATGGAGAATTGAGACTCTTTTACGTATGGTTGTCTCGTACGCAATGCGTACGGAGTGATATGGTGAGCATCGCGCCATCGAGAATCGGTTACTTTCCCTACTCCGGCATTGTTTCGATTCCCAGTTTTTGCATTGACTGGGAGGCCACCCGCCGAGCATCCGATTAGGGTTTTACCATTTGGCTACTCCAGCGTTAATCTAAAATAATAACCCCCTTATTGAGTTTAATTGAAAATGAGAGATATCTTTTTAAACATCTAAATTAAAATCGCGCTTTTCCTTTTTAAGATAACTGAGAGATAAGATTAGTTATAATCTCCTCATTTTTATTCCCTAATTCGAATTTTAGTACCTTTCGGTCCTTTAAAGTGATTGAATTTTTAAAAATAATATATACGAGTCGTATAAATCATAAGCGTTAGAAACAGAGAAACTGTGTTTCTGAATACAGAATGCTTAAACTAATTTGGGCGTGGGTGACTTTACTTACGCTCATAAAAATAGGTAAATCCTTCGAATTAATCAAATACGAAGCACCAGAAGTCCTTTCGAAAAGTTTAGAAAATTACCTAACTAGAAATGATATCGATATATCCGAAAAATGCCACCAAGAATTTTCAGAATACTTTAAAGCATTAAGAACTGGACAATGGTGGGCTTTAAAAAGTAAGATAAAATAAAAGTATTTGCTTAATTCTTAATTAATTGATAATTAGTGTTTGATGCATCGTCAAGATTTCCATCGGGGATACTTTCCGGGAACATAGCAGACTTTGGCGATTTTAGAGAATGCTTAAATGTACAAAATGGTACGATATTCGGCAAGTATTGTCTAGGATTAAAATTTCTTCCACTGAGTTTGTCGAAAGAATTGCAAACAGAAGTACGATATGTGAGTATTATACTGTTACATTTTTTGGGGCTGTTTTTAACAATAAAATTTTGATTCTAAAATTTTAAATATCCAAGCTTTAAATTTAGGAATTTCTAAATTTCAAATTTTGAAAAAATTGTGAAGTGTCAGAATTCCTAAAATTTAATTTACAAAATTGTAGAATCCAAGTTTCGAAAAACTAACTTCGAAAGAGGAATCGAGAGCTTTTTTGGGATGGTCTGTTTGTGCCCCAAGCGCTTGTTCCGCAGAAGAAATACAAAAATTTTATGCTTCACGTGGTACTAACTACTTTCTGACAGAATCTTTATGCCAAGATAAACCACATAGACCCGATTTAGATGCCACTGCAATTGCAGCAATGTAGGCACCTTTTTTTGTAAATAATTTAGGATATTTTCTTGGATGTTTTACAATATATCTACTATATTTTTGATTTGTTTGTAGAACCTTAATAGGAACAGCATTAGGAATAATGGCAATTTCAACAGCATACGACATTTTCTTGCATTTCAAACAAAAAAGTAAGTTTAATTTTTTGACAGTTTATTTAGGGTAATAAAAGTATTTTGATCGTTTATCGCTAATTGGTTTAAGGTAAATATATTCCTCTTCTTTGTAAAAGAAAAGGTCGATTTTCCCAAAAATAACGCATTTTTATATACAGGGTAATTGTAAATAACTAATTGTGCTACTTCATAGTAACCATCTTTACTTGCCTCGCATTAAGGTGTACAACTAACTAAACAAGTATCGTTTTAGATACCAAGTTTTTAGGAATGCTCTAAAATACAGTAAAAGTGTCATTTTGTTAATAAACAAAGATATAAACAATTCCCTCTAAGCAATGTAAAGTGTTTTATTGTATTTTTAACGTTAAAAATATATTAAAGTATTTCCCCAAAGGAGTGAATCCTACTAAAATTTAATTTCTAGAAAATAAAAGTGTATCCATGTGTTCATGGAAAATAGGTTAGATATAAAACCCTTATTTTTTTCAGTCACCTTGTATATATAATCTTTTAGAACCTACATCACCTCTACTAACAGCATTTTCCGTATTAACAAACGGCAGAAAGCTATTGCAACACAGTAAAGATCCCAATCAACTGTTATGCCTGCATGGTATTCGTACATTTTCCTTACTGTGGGTCATTCTTTTGCATAAATTCCAAGTTTATCATACTATACAACCAGCTCTAAACTTGATAGACTACGTAAAGGTAATGGTTAAAAAGAAGCATAGGCGCCCGGTAATCTTATTATAATTTTCAGTGGCTTAGGAAACCTTCAACAAGATATGTAACAGCTGGAACCATCTCCATTGATACATTTTTGTTACTATCTGGATTACTGATTTCTTACATGCACATGAATTATTTAAAGAAGGGTGTGAAATTTAACGTTATCGTTTACTATCTACACCGATACATCCGGTAATCATTTTAGGCTTCCTCTAATTTATTATTATTTATTATTAATATTGTTGTTAATTAATAATCCTGTCAAAATAGTTGGGACATTGCAATTATTTTTTTATGATGGCCTATTGTTACCTATATGTTACTTTTCTTTGCATTTATTTTTTATTTTTCTTTTGATTGTGGTAATTTTTATAGCGTATAATCCTTAAGCGTAACATAGTAGACTGGTCTATTTGATCTTATAAAAGAGGAACATAAGAAGCAAAAGAAAATCAATACAGGATATACAATAAAAATTCCTGTAACCTTAACGATTTCTAATTACAATTAAAATAATTAAGCTTGTTACCTATAACTTTTGCCTTTTGTTTGGTTTTGTAATAAATTTCGAATATTTCAGGTTAACTCCTATACTGGGCGTTATGATGCTGTTACATGTTGCACTGTATAATTCCTTAGGTAGCCATTTGATGGCAAGCCCTCTTATGCCCATTATAAACGAAGTAGTAAACAAACCCTGCGTCGAGTATTGGTGGTCAATTCTGCTTTACGTTCAAAATTATGTTAATGACGTGGGTGCTTTTGTAAGTTAAGAAACTCGTTTCATAAATTAAATAACTTTATTTATATTTAAATTTTAGTGCGTTCCTCCATCGTGGTATCTGTCTATAGACATGCATTTGTTTTTATTATCACCTCTGATTTTAATACCTCTTAGTAAAAAACCCAAGTATGGGTTTTACATTCTCGGATTTTTAACGTTTTGCTCGATTTTATCACCTGTTCTTATCGTATGGTTTTATAAACTTCGCCTAGGGGCATTATTTAGTATGTTCTCGTAAGTTTTTTGTTTTTTCTAATTGTAACGATCTAATCACATATTCATTTTGCTTTGTTTTTTTTTTTAGATTCGAAGAGCACGGTAATTATAACAAATATTATTATTTCAACACTCATACACGTGCTGCGCCTTGGCTGTTTGGAATTTTCCTAGGTTACATTCTCTTTAAAATAAAACAACGCGAAATAGTTGTTCCAGTTAAAAAGGTAAATGGGTTTCGTAAATTTTATGTTTTCCTCAATCCACCATTTTTCTAATAAATGTTTATTATTAACTTGCTATAATTTAAAAAACGTTAAATCAGTAAGCAAACGAAAAATACATTCGTAAAACAATTACTACTTTTAGTTTTGAGTTGTTCCGGCAAAATTGTTTATAATCGGTAATGTATTTATTAATCGATTCTAGTAGTAATCGATTAGTTAAAAAATTAGGGATTAAGTCGATTAATTGAAATTCCACCTAATCAAACCAGCAAGCAAAAGAACAATACATTCGTAAGACAATTATATATTTTTATTTTGAAAAATGTAATACAACCTTTTTCATAAGAAATGGCATTACTAGTGCTGGCAAAATTGTTCATAATCAATAATCGATTAACCAACTCTAGTACCAATAGATTAGCAAAAGAATCGATTAATCAAATAATTAACGATTAAGCCGATTGCACGAAAATTTGCGAATGACCGAATAATCGGAGTTAATCGAATAATAAAATCTATTCGACCAATGGATATTCGACTAATTTTTATTATTCGATTAATCGGTTATTCGATTAATTGTTAATCCCTACTATTCTATTCATTCAATGAAGTGATATGTATTTAATGTTTTTGTTTAATTTATATAATATTAGATACCTACAAAACCTATGTTCTAAGCTATATTTTAGCATAAAAAATTAAAAAAGTAGTAATTGAATATATAATCGAATACTCAAAAAAACAATTTCATAAAAATTTAAAATGACGAATATCGAATAATCGATTAGGTGATTTAACACTAGCGTTGCTAACCTTGCTAATGCGTTTACTGATTATTTTCTTATTTAGTGACTTTGTAAATGGCCAATTTAACCTCGATGGCGTCAAGGTTCACATATTTGCCTGTAAACCAAAGATCTCGGGTTCGAATCATTTCCAATCCCGGTTAAAGAGATTCTTAATGCGCAAAAATAATTATCTGAAATCATGTAAAATCGTAGATTCCGTGTCAATACGCTAAAGATTCCTTCTCGGGGTGGAAATCCCTTAAGTTAGGCAAAATTCTAGTTGGGTAACTAATAATCATAGTAGTTGGAGAGCATTGAAATTACTGGCACCCGCATTTCGCCCCATAAATAAATAAATAACTAATCAGTTACAGTTTTGGAATATTTTTAACTTAACAGTTGTAATCAGTTTTACCCGATGCTACTATAAACAAACGAGTGAAAATTGTATCATAAGTAGAAATTTTTCAATCCGGCGCATTCCATCGGTACAAATAACAAATTTTCTAGGCTATCAAAAAGCTGCGATGCCCAATTTTATAATAAATTGCATATATTCAGCTAGATTTACTGCAAAAATTCTGTTATCAGTTAGATGAAAGATTGTTGCTTGTGTAAGAGCTGCATAACGAACGTATTGAGCGTTTAAACTGAATAAAGTAAATAAATACGAATATTTTTTCATTCTATTTAAGTATCCTATTTAATTTTAAAATAGGTATGGCAACATCAGAATTTGTCATTCTTGAAAAGAATTGTATATTTTCAAGTGTTTTCTAAATTTTCAGAACTACTTTCGAGTATTATCTGTAGGCATATGGGGACTTGCATTGGCAGTGATGTACGTCTGTATATTTCGAAGTCACGATGCCATGTTCGGAGAATATAACAGATTCGAATCCACATTTTACATCGCAATGGTTCCTGTTATATGGTCTCTTGCAGTTAGTTGGGTTATTTTTGCTTGTGTAACAGGATTGGGAGGTAAATTACACTTACTTAGACATTCTGAATATTTATTTGTGTACTTTCAGAACCAGTAAATTGGTTTTTATCACTGCCAATATTTCAATTTCTTTCGAAAATTTCCTTCACCATGTATTTGAGCAACTATTTCTTGTTGCTTCTTTTAACTTTACAAAATACAAAACATAACGTTATGTTTTCTGATTATAGAACGGTGAGATTATTGCTATAGATTATGGGTGTTGTTAATTATGTGTAAATTGTTTCGTTTGCAGATATACAGGCTAGGAGCAGATGTTATATTTACAGTTTTAGCTGGAGTGGTGTTAACGCTTGCGTTTGAATATCCAGTTGCTGTAATTGATGGTATTATTTTCAGTAAAAAACGAAAGAAGAACAATTAGTTTATGGAGGGTTATCGAAAAATATGGAATTGGTTAAATGTCAGTATAAATTAAAAAAAATAAATCTGAAAATATAAATTAAAGAAAACGAAATTGGTTTGTCTTGGGTCATGAGTTCGAAAAGTTTCTGTATTTGTATAATGAATAAAGGTAGCCAAAATACGTCAAATTTTAATACTTAAAGAGATGTTCGGCTTTAAGATTTTTGCCAGACTAGAAGACTATAAGCAAAGCAAAAATCATTTACTTTTATTTTTTCGAAATATGGTGAATATTTTCATTTTTAGTTATTTTTAACTCTTTAGTTCGGTAAAACACTATTCCTTGTTTCTTCATAAATATTTTAAATTTATTTCTATAGTGATGATTAAAACTAAAACGGAGCCCTTGGTATGATCCATCAGAATACTGAATAACCCGATAAAACTACAAAATCACCTTGATAACACAGGAAAGAATATATAATTGGAATTTCAGCCTGAACCAATTTTACTCTAATAATATAACAATTTTGTCCGGAAAGTCATCCACATAAGACGAAACCTTAGCTACATAAATACGTATTGTTTTATTGATTTTTGACATTTTATAGGGTTATTCAATACTCTATTCTTTATTAATAAAATAATACAACAAGAAAAATAAAAATTCGTTTAAAAATAAATAAATTCGAACACAATAGGGGTCAAGCGTTTTCCTCTAACAAAATTATTAAAATACGTGATTTTCCTGAACTTTTCAAATATTAAATTATTCTTGCTATTGTTAAGAGGTCAGCTTCGTAGTAAAGAAATTGTGATATAATCTTGATTTTCGATTAACTATTGCCTAATATTTGAAGTCTAAACACAATGAAAGATTGTATCTGTCAATTGCTAGATACATTAATTAATTTAAAAAGCCTTTAGCACGACTTTATCTGTGGCATTTATTGATATGCTATTGTTTCTATGTTATAATCCTTTAGATTTGAATCTAATAATACATTTACAAAAAATTTAGATATAAACAGATACAATCAATTTGTCAAAAACGATGATAACTACTGATAAGTAACTAGAGAAAGGCACAGCCAGTTTAAAATCGATCAAATATCTAAAACTTAGGTAAATTAGTTTTAAATGGCAGTATTTGATTGGAACAACCTGCTTTCCTAATCAAACAATAGTATTTGTTGTGTTGATAACAAGGGTTTAAATTTTAAGGATGACGTAGAGGATTTGCTGCATTATGATGTTATTATTAGTATTGTTCTATAATCTTCAAAATAAATTATTCTGATTAGTCTTTCGACGTGTGATATTCAGGGCAATGCTTTCAATGATTAGATAAAAAGGATGAAATATCGTATAAAAGTCTAGGCATAAACAGATACAATCAATTTGTTAAAAACGGTCATTACTAGAGGAAGAAATATCTAGTGCATATATTTCTTGCTGAAATATGCGCAAATATATTCACACTATTTTTTAATTATATGCAGTAAATATTGAGAATATGCAATAGCATATTTATCTTAAAAAGCGACTTTAAAAACCATTTATGATCAATTTAAAAAAGTTAGAAACAGATTCACAAATAAAATAACAGCAAAACATTTTTAATGCGTTTTATTTTATCAACAAAATTACAGTAAATGCATAATAATTAATTAGATAATAATTATACTTATCGTTATCAATACAAGTAAACTATTAAACTAGTACTTAATATTATGAACACAACTAAATGTTTTTAAAAATTTTCAAGAAGAAATGTATCTATCGGTAAACATGTATTTGTACACCGAAAGATATCGTTCAACATATGTATATACCGATGTGTATGGAGCATTTGCAAATGTTGGAATTATATTTTATTAAGATCTAGATTTAAATCTTCAACAAGTTCGCCATTGAAAACTCTATTTATATCTTTCAAAGCAGCATAACCAGAAATTTTTTTCATTGCCGAATTAAATTTTTCTAAAGCTATTGCCCCAATTTCACCTCCTACATTTTTACACGAACTTTCAAAGTCGGTTATAAGCTCCAAAGGTTCTTTTAGTCATTCCTTGTTTTCTTGTTGAATATGACATTTTGCACACCTTGAAAATTGTCTGCATAAAAAATAGCAGCCTCCAACCATGTACCCCATCGGGTTATAATTGGTTCGGGAGGGAGAGGAGTGTTTGGAAGTTTTTCTTTGTAAAATTCAACGTACAGGCTTTGTCAGTTCTGCTTGGTCTATAGAATTAAGCTGCATCATTTTAGCCTGTGTGCATGACTACGGAGGTAAAGTTTGAAGCCCATACATTCTGCAAATCGCTTTATAATTATTATTTTAGAACCCGTTAACTGGATTCTTTCAAATTCAACCTGGTACTGTCGATCTACATACGTTTCCAGTGGAAGGACATGCCTTACGGTGAACAACTTTGAAGTGGGAAAAAAAATCTCCAGCCACCTGTGAAGTGCTATGGTTATAGGAGTTTTAAGGTGTTGCTATTTTCGGTTCATTCTATGTTAGACTGTAATATAGTTTAAAAGTTTGATATAAGATGCTCCGATTGTATCAAGTGAATAAACAGTTGGGAAGTTTAAATTTTTGTCAAAATAAATATGTCTTTTCCACTGCCGATTTGATAAGTTGTACTTACCATGTGATATATCCTATTTAAAGAAGGTAAATCAGCTTTTGCTGGTTATCATGGCATTAGGGAAGTATGTGTATCTCTCTAGAAAAGAGGTTATTAATTATTTACAATTAAGACGTAACCAAAACGATTTAATAACTTGATAACAGTCTCTATCAGCAGTGGAAAACATCCATATCTTGGACTAATATTCGACTACTCAAAAATAAAAACTTTTAGCGGATGCACAGTTTTTGGGGAGAGTTTGTCTTCACACTTGCTTTATCAGTTTTTTGGGTGTTTGCATTTGAACCTATAATCGCCCTTTTGACATAGTAATGGTAAGTAATAACACAATACTTTACTAAAAGCAACAAATATCGATTAATTTCAGATAAAGCTGTAGCTGGGAAGAAAATAAACGATGGGAACCGTTTATTAGAAACGAATAATGCCATTGAAAACAACAATAATAATACGAAGGTTTAATGTCGTGTATAGCTTTACGAAAATTGTTATTTATTTTTAGTCATTTATACTTATTAACTACATATTAAAAGTAAATAAATTGAAAACATGGTTTAATAAATGGGTGGCGATCAACTAAAAAAAATGTCTTTTATAACCAACGCCAAATAATCATAATAGCAGCTTCTAAAATCATTCACGGTCCTTTGATACTGTGTAAAAATGATTATACAGGTTGTTCATTTTATATCAGAACCCCTGGCCGACTAAGGATGGGCAACACACATTTCAGATCGTAAGCAAACCTCATTGAAACAGTATGGTTGGTTGCCTGTTTAAAACGAATAGGGGGCCTAGAAGCAGTTCTGAAATATTTTTCATTTACTTGGAGTCTATATCTCCGCGAATTTGAAGAAAAATATGTAAAATTCCTCTAAAGTGGCATGATTTTATAGGTATCTGGAAAGTTATTTTCTGTAATATTAAATAGAATGAATTATAAATATTATTAAAGAGGCATATTTTTGAAAGTTTCATTGAAAAATAATCGTAGCAATGAAAGAGGGGGTGCAGTGGAGAGGCTCCAATATATAGCCTTTTACCCGCGGGCGCCCAGCTCGCAATAGTTGCAATAAGTCACTTAAGGCATTATTCTCATTTCCATTGTGTTTATCTGTTGAGTATGAACGTGAAGCAATAAATTCCAATATGAAAGAAAACAAAAAAGCTATTGTATAATACTGAAGACCTGAAGGATAACATGTTACCTATTTTTATAGAGGGGTCATGAAGTTCTATGATTTTACTAGAGTACGTGTTTTAAACTTTAGCTTAAAACACATAGTCGAAAAGAAGCAGCTGTTTTAAATTAATTAATTGTCGAATGATAAAAAAAAACTCATCAGCACTAGCAATAACATACTATTTGATGTTCTTGCAAATACAAAGATCTTCCAAAGTAAGTGCTCAAAAGAAGCAAGTGCTGCAAAAAAAGAACATCAAAACTTAAAAATTAAAGCTATATTAGGTATAGTTCAGCAATAAATAATATTCAATGCAAGAGGAATAAGGTTGAACTTATGAGTTATTACGTTTAACGAATCTGAAACCGAACTGACGATTTTATGCTATCCTTTTCATCTGAAAAGCCCCAAGTATATAGAAAGACGTCAGTTCTTAGCTTTCCAATTTTGTCAAAAACATGTGACCGATATGGGATAACCGACAGAACTGCCGCAGTAATTACATCTATTGTGTTTCATGGCATTCGATCAGAAGCCGAAATTATAAACAAATCCAAATTTGCCCGTGAAAGAGCAAAATTACAAAAAAAGGACCACATTTAAACTTCATACTTTAACGGCAGAAAGGACAGGCCCTCAAAGATAGTAGAAATGGGTACCAAAAAACACTGACAAGTGCTTGTAGAAGAACACATCTGTTATCGAAGAACCAGACTCTATTCATGTCGGCTACACTGTGCTAAGTTAGTTGGCTGAGATGGAACAGAGACAAATACTGAAAAATCCGGCGGTGTTATTCGACTAATATTAGAAAAACGTTTGAATCGAATTTTACAATGGATCGTATTTCTTTTACACCTAAATAAATTGCCTCTAAGGCATCTGCTTTCATCTTTAGATGACGCGACGACTGAGCAGCACCTAAGCGGGCACTATTGCTGAAAGAATTACTGGACGAAAAGAAAACTATCCTGTTGTGCAATGTGAAAAGTAGAAAGGGCGTGTCCAGAGATCAACGTCATTAAAGACTTAACTTGCGATCAATGCTACTTGTAAGATAGTACACCAGCTGTTATACCTGGCAAGTGATTTAGCAAACAGAGCTTCAGAAAAGGTGTCTCGCACTCCGTGGTTAACGAAGAAAACAGCACATTTGCATCCATCTGAACATCTTAAACAGCTTGCGAGATATAAAGTCATAGTTTCTAATTCTCAATACCCTCCAGCCACCTTAACTGAAAGAAGTAATCCATCCTTTCATTGAGAGAAAACCCTCTTTGCAGCATGTGCTCTCAGATTCGAGAACTCGCTGCTAAAAGCACCCTAAAAGCAAGGCATACGGCTCGTTCTACAAAGCTTCTTCGTATTTTTGAGGCCCGTAATATAGACTTTAATGCCAAATCATACTTATGTAGACCTCATAGATTGACAACAAAAGTATTTTTAACCTCGTACAATGTAATTTTTACAAAACTCAATTGCAGGAGGCCGTATTCTGTATTAATAACCTTAGAACTGTCTGTATTAAGTCAGAATACAGCCTGCTGCAATTGAGTTTTTAAGAAATCACATTGTATCATTCGATGCATCACAGATGAAAACATACTCTTCACTAGTAGAATCAGGAGCTAATAGGGAAATTTCCGTTTTGGGAACTCCCATATCACACTTAGGTCGTAGAACGTTCAGTCAAAACAGAAACATATATTTCGCTGGGCACATGTGATAAAATGTGCAGAGAAGGTCTCATCAGGACGAAGATACACTTGATAAAATTGATGAAGAAATTTGGAAACAAACTAGACTTTAAGGTTTCAGCTGCCTAACTTTAATATAGAGGCTTGGAATTTTAATTGTGGAAATACGACCGTAGAAATACAGTGGAATATAACAAGAGTATGCCACTTATGTCACACGTTAGTTGGATACCCAACTTAACTCAAGACAAAAATAGACTCTTTCTTCCCACTACATGCACTCGCAGAGGGGGAAAAAATATGGCCTGTATCTATTCACCGATCTAGTTTCGTCTAGTCACCAGCAATTTAAATAGCGGAGCTAAAGCTTCAAACGACAATGTCACTAAGGAAAAAAGCAAAAACACTTTCTGCAGAACCCATCCAACATTTTGCATGAGAGCGATCTAGCTGATACTGCAAGCGCTTTGGTTAAGTCATTAAGTTCATAGGGCTAGGAAGTGCTCTAACATCCACCTTACTATCCTGACTTAAGCCATTGTGACTTAGGTTTGATTCTAAATCCCTAAAATGAAAGAACCCCTTCACGCAATTCGATTCCGAACTATTCCAAGTAGACCGCTGTAATCGAACGGTCAACCAAACAGTCGGTGCTTGCAGTATCCAACAACTTCCGCATCGTAGAAAATGGGTATAACACAACGCTGGTGACTACAGCGAAAAGCAGTTAAACTTTGAAGCATATAATTATGTGTTCTGTATTTGTAGTAATTATATAGTTGTCTCCTTTTAACTTTAAAAATTCCAACTCTCGTATATGTTTTTCATGTTTAATAAATAAATATTATTTTCTCCTTTTTAGTTGGTTTTATTCACTGAAACCAAATAGTTTATATAGATTTTAATAACAATGGCCTCTATCAAGTTTCAGTAAAAAGTGTTCAAGGTCAGTGAGCGGGTAGACGGGAAATCCTAATAAAAAAAATTTAATTTATTTCAGAGGCAGGAGTTCACACTTTGATATTAGAAATAAAAATTTGAAAAAAAAAATCCCATATAAGAACGACCCATTCTAATGGGCACCATGCGTGTATTTATACAATACTAGTATATTATCTTTTCCTTAGCTTCAACGGAATTTAAAAATATATTATAGCCCATTGGTGATATTCTGGAATTAGCTCTGGAAATTTGGCAAACAACTCTGCGCAACTACCACCGATTCTCTTAAGATAAAGACACACCATATGCAACAGACTGTAGGTTGTCTTTAATTTTAGGTTCTATCGTAACTCTCCTATGCAAATACACCTGCAGTTTCCCAAAACGGTTGCATTTCGAATAATCATCAAAGTATTCCGTGTCGATTCAATGTGTACAGATCGTCAAATGAGAAATTTCACCTGAGTCTCGGTTGCGCGGTAGCAAAATCGAATACTTGGTGGGGAACTCACTTTGCTACTGTGCTTCGAGTTGTACACATCTAGTACAGTCAGGTAGAAAAGTGTTTCTTCGTCGCCGCAATGGTATTTACTTCTAGTGAGAACTTCTAATGAGAACAGCTTGTTATGCGGAGTGTACCAGCAACGAGTGGGGCTGCAAACTATGCTACTACTACGCTGCATCTCCTTTACTCCTATTGCCATCCTAGTTCTTCGTGTACGCATCTCAAATGAAACTTCTCATTTGACGACCTGTAATTATCTACAAATTCTTCAAATTCCCATCGTCGTTATAGTTAGGGCTTTAGTTGCTATCACAAACTCTGCAAAAGGTAACGGGAAACCACTGCAGATTGTATTAACTATCTTGGCCATTTAGTATTGTTACTTAAATTAAACTGTTAATAACTATTACCCATTTGCTAAATAAATTTCAGGATTGCTGAAATTAGGATCGAAAACATGATCTGCTTCTATGAAAATTTTCCATTTTTGTAATCTTCTAAACTATCTTTTTGTATGAGTTACTGGAGGTATGCGTACGGGGTGATGTGGTAAACGCCACACCTTCGACAACCGCTTACCTTCCCTACTCCTTCGCTGTGTTTCGATTCCCAGTTATTTTCAGTGGCTGGGTAGGCTATCCACCGAGCATCCGACCCGGGTATAACACCACGCTGTAATCACATACCTTTACCACCTGGCCACTCCAGCCATAATCTAAAATAATTACTCTCTTGTTGAGAGTTTAATTACAAATAACAGACATAGTTTTTTAAAAATTTAAAAAATATAGTTTTCAAAAATTAAACGAATTCTAACATCTAATTTTAAATCGAATTTTTCCTTTTTAAGATAACCTAGAGATAAGATTAGTTCTTGTTTAGTCTGCTCAATTTTATTTCCTATTTCAAATTTTAATACCTCTCAGTCTTTTAAAGTGTCTGCCAGGATATTAGAGTGGCTGACTATTTACAAATAGATACGAGGCGTGTAAACAGTAAGAAATTCTGTTTCTGAATACAGAATGCTTAAAAAAAGTTGGTTTTGGGTGGTTTTACTCGCACTCATACAAATAGGTAAATCTTTAGAATTAACCAAATATGAATCTCCAGAAACCTTTTCTAAAAGTTTAGAAAATTACTTAATTGGAAATGATATCGATATATCCGAAAAATGCTACCAAGAATTTTCAGAGTACCTTAAAGCATTAAGAACAGGACAATTGTGGGCTTTAAAAAGTAAGGCAAAATAAAAATATTTGCTTAATTTTTAATAAATTCATAATTAGTGTTTGATGCATCATCGAGATTTCCATCAGGGATACTTTCTGGGAATGTAGGAGACTTTGGTGATTTTAGTGAATGCTTAAATGTACAAAATGGCACGATATACGGCAAGTATTGTTTTGGATTAAAAATTTTTCCACTGGGTTTGTCGAAAGAATTGCAAGCGGAAGTGCGATATGTAAGTATGATTTACTGTTACGCTTTTTGGGTTGTTTTTCATAATAACATTTTAAACACAAAAATTTAAATTTAAAAATTTCTCAATTTCGCACATTTAAAAAATCGTTAAGATACAAAATTTCTAAAATTTGATTAAAAAATTATAGAATCCAAGTTTTGAAAAACTAACCTCAAAAATCGAATTGACTGCCTTTATGGTATGGTCTGTTTGTGCCCCAAGCGCTTGTTCCGCAGAAGAAATACAAAAATTTTATGCCTCACGTGGCAATAACTATTTTCTATTAGAATTTTTATGCCAGGATAAACCACATAGGCCTGATTTGGATGTCACTGCAATAGCAGCTATGTATGCAAATATTTTATTTATATGATTTAGGATATATTTCTCTTGATACTTTATAATTTGCAATATTATTTCATTTATTTGTAGAACCTTAATAGGAGCAGTTTTAGGAATAATGGCAATTTCAACAGTATACGACATTTTCTTGCATTTTAAACAAAGCAGTAAGTTTCACCTTTCGAAAGCCTGTTTAGGTTAATAAAATTATTTCGGTTGTTTAATAAAGAGAATGGTTGATTTCCTCAAAAAATAGCACTTTATGCAGAAGATGAACGTAAATAACTAATAATGCCGCCTCATAATACGAGGGCGGAATGATAAGTGGTTAGCCTTGACGTAGGGGGCGCTGGTAGGTAACATATTATTTTAGTTTGAGACTTCGATCTGTTAGTTGGCAATACTGAAAATATAACGCCTATCTTTCCAATAGCTTATTGGTATTATTTAGTTGCTATGCAAAGGAAACGCATTTTCTATTTGTTTTGGAATGATAGCTATAGAACATCGCACTGTTACTAATTTGTTTTATTTAAGAAGCTTAAAAAATGTAGACATTTTCGAAGAGATGAAAAGTGTGTTGGCTGAAAGTGCTCCATCATATGTGACCGTAAAAAATTGGGCGGCTGAGTTTAAACGCTGTCGTACAAACATCTAATACAAAATTCCTCTGGACACCCAAAAAGTGTCACAACAATAAAATGATCTATCTGGTGTTTAAAAACTGAGTAAAATAGCGGATGCTTCAAACCTAGCAAAAGAGCTGATGTACAACATTTTAACAAAAGAACTGGGTATGAAAAAACTTTCAGGAAGATGGGTGCAGCGATTGCTTACACCATATTAAAAACTTCTTTGAGTGCAAGTGTTTGGACAGCTAAAAAAATTGAACGATTTTATGTGTTGATTTGTAACTACAGATGAAACCTGGGTTCATTACTACAGCCCAACTACAGCCCAGAGATGAAACTTCAATCAAAACAACTGACAGAACCCAGTTGCTCAGCTCCAAAGAAAGCAATAGCTCTACAATCAGCTGACAAGGTAATGGCGTCAGTTTTCTGAGAAGCCAAAGGGATTCTGATGATAGACTATCTCCCAAAAGGGCAAAATATAAATAGTGAATATTACGCTAACCTCCTGAAACGATTACATCCAAGAAAAAAGACCAGGTTTAGCACGAAAAAAAGTCATTTTTCATCAAGATACTGCACACCCCCATACTAGTGTTACTGCAATGGCTAAATTAGCTTATTCGACAGATTTGGCTCTCCATCATTTCCATTTATTTCTTAAGTCTAAAATATCCTTGTGAGGGAAGAGATTTCCAAATAATGAGGACGTCAAGTCCATCAGAGACGCCTATGTTGCTGATCTGGAGGAAAACACCTTTCATGATGGAATCAGAGCATTAGAGCAACGTTAGACGAAATGTATTGCGCTGTCAGGAGACTATATTGAAAGATAAATACCATTTTAAAAACATACAACTAGTTTCTCATTATTAAGCTAACCATTTTTCATACCACCCTCCTAATTTTTTTATTGGCCTCGTATTAAGAGGTGTAAAACTAACTATACAAACAACTTTTTAGAAATTTGATTTCTAAAAGTTCTATAAATACGAGGGTTCTTCAATAATTTTTGCCTTCCGGGCTGCAACTCTCCTACCAACTGATGCAAGTGAAAGATATTACAGCGTGCCGTAATCAAATTTCTGAGAGAGGTGCCTTTTTCTGTCGCATTGTCACTGGGGATGAGTTATGGGCTCATCGCTATAACCCAGAGACTAAACGCTAGTCCATGGAGTAAAAGCATGTTACCTTTCCCCGTCCCAAGATGTTCAAGACATAGCTATGGTCACCATCTTTTGGGACTGTAATCGTGTGGTGCTGGTTGAATTTTTGGAACGTGGCGCAACTGTCAACTCAACGGGGTACGTGCAGACGCTAAAAAAATTACGTGCACATCTGCATAGAGTTCGTTTGCAGAAAAATGCAATCATTCAACAGGACAACGCTCAACCCCACACACAAGTCGGGTTGGAGAAGCTGCAGTTCAGGATGATGATGACCTGACGCCATGTGACTTCTGGTTTTTCCGAAGCTGAAGAAAAAGGCCACGCGTTTTGCAGTGCGTTGTTGGTGTCGTCAACAGGCGGTCACATTCTTCTCCGATGGCACGCAGAAACTTGTGCACCGATGGCGGAAGTGCATCAACTATCAACTCAACGCGGTACGTGCGGACGCTAAAGAAATTGCGTACACATCTGTATAGAGTTCGTTTGCAAAAAAAATGCAATCATTCAACGCAACAACTCTCAACGCCACACAAGTCGGATGACAACGGCCGCGTTGGAAAAGCTGCAGTTCGGGATGATGATGACCTGGCGCCATGTGACTTCTGCTTTTTTCCGAAGCTGAAGAAAAACCTAAAGGCCAAGCGTTTTGCGTCCGGCGAAGAGGTCGTCAATGCAGTGCGTTGTTGGTGTCGTCAGCAGGCGGTCACAATCTTCGCCGATGGCACGCAGAAACTTGTGCACCGATGGCGGAAGTGCATCAACGCCGGTGGGGACTATATCGAAAAATGATGTACTCCTCGGAAAGGGGACATTTAAGACTTTCGTTTGAGTGTAATATCTTTCACATTCATCAACCAATAAACGAGTTACAGCCCAAGAAGCAAAACTTATCCAACAACCCTCGTACATTAAATAATTCTTGTTTAAGCAATATAAAGTGCATTTATGCGTTACCATAGCTTCGGTTCGTACACAATAGTTTAAACAAAAAACTCATACTTTTTCCAGTCACCCTGTATATAATCTTTTAGAACCTGCTTCACCTCTACTAACAGCATTTTCCGTATTAACAAACGGTAGAAATCTCTTGCAACACAGTAAAAATCCCAACCAACTGTTATGTCTGAATGGTATTCGTGCACTTTCCCTACTGTGGGTCATTGCCGGACATAAATACCAAGTTTATTTTACCACACAACCAGCTATAAACTTGATAGACTACGTAAAGGTAATTGTTATAAAGTAGCATAAGCGTTCGGGTAATTTTAGTATAATTTTCAGTGGCTTAGGAAACCTTCAAGTAGATATGTAACGGGTGGACTTGTGTCCCTAGATACATTTATGTTACTATCTGGATTATTGGTTTGTTACATGTACATGAATTATTTAAAGAAGGGTGTGAAATTTAACGTTATTGTTTACTATCTACACCGATATATCAGGTAAACGTTTTAGGCTTCGCTTAATTTAATATTAATTACTAATCCTGTCAAAATAGGTGGAACATTTCCCAAATTTTCTTTCTTTTTTTTGTGTTATGGCCTTATCTACATTATTTTTCTTTTCATTACATTTACCTTTTATTTTTCTACTCATGGTGGTCATTTTTGTAGCGTATACGCCTTACCCTTAGTGTAACGTAGATTCTCCTATTTTATCTAATAAAACAGGAACATAAGAAACAACAGACACAACATAAAAAGAAACTAAATACAAGATACTCAATAAAAATTCCTGTAGTCTTCACGATTTCTCCTTACAATGAAAATAATCAAGCTTGCTACCAATAAGTTTTACATTGTGTTTGCGTTTTCAATAAATTTCGTATATTTCAGGTTAACCCCTTTGCTAGGCGTTATGATTCTGTTACATGTTGCACTGTATAATTCCTTAGGCAGCTATTTGATGGCAAGCCCTCTTATGCCCATTGTAAACGTAGCTATAAACAAGCCTTGTATTGATTACTGGTGGTCGAATCTGCTTTACGTTCAAAATTATGTTAATGCAATGGATGGTGTTGTAAGTTAACAAACTTTCCCTTGTAAGAGTTTAAATAACTTCATTCATATTTAAATTTCAGTGCGTCCCTCCATCATGGTATCTCCCTATAGACATGCAGTTGTTCGTTTTATCACCTCTGATTTTAATACCTCTTAGTAAGAAACCCATATATGGCCTTTACTTTCTGGGATTTTTAACGTTTTGCTCGATATTATCACCCGTTCTTATCGTATGGTTTTATAAACTTCGATTATGGGCAATATTTAGTATTTTATCGTAAGTTTTTTGTTTTTTCTCATTATAACGATTTAATCACCTATTTGTTTTGCTTTGTTTTTTTTTTAGATTTGAAGAGCAATACAATTATAACAAATATTATTACTATTATACTCATACACGCGCTACGCCTTGGCTATTTGGAATTTTCCTAGGTTATTTTCTCTTTAAAATAAAACAATCTGAAATAGTTATACCAGTTAAAAAGGTAAATGGGTTTTTAAACTTTATTTATTTTCCTCAATCCACGAAACCAAACGAAAAATACATTCGTAAAAACATTTACTTTCTAGGTTTTATTTGTACTGGCAAAATTAACTTAAGCAAAAATTAAGCCACTAAGGAAATAAAAAATACATTTCTAAAACACCTACATATTTATTTAGTTTTAAAACAATCGCATAAAATTCTTTTGGCAGAAATAGCTTTACTTGCATTGGTAAAATTGTTCATATTCGATAATCGATTAATCTATTTAAGTAGCAATCAATTAGCGTAAAGATTGATTAAACGAATAGTCAAGGAATAGTCAACGAATAGTCAATAATCGAGTAGTCGCAATTAATTGATACATCGACTAATATGTATGATTCGATTAATCAATCATGAAGCGGTTTTTAATATTCGATTACTCAATTACCCCTAGTATTTTATTAAGTCAATAAGTTAAAAAAACTCAAACCAGTAATCAAATGAAAAATATATTTCTAAAACACTTATTTAGCTTTGAAAAAATATAACAAAATGTTTTCAGTAAATGCTGGAAAAATAGTAGTAGTACTAGATTAGCAAACTAATTTTTTAATATGCGATTAATCGATTATCCCTAGTATTCTACTAGTATAATATGTTATAAAAATCAAACCTGTAAGCTAATGAAAAATACATTCGTAAAACGATTGTTTATTTCGTTGTGAAAAAATCTATTAAAACTTTTTCAGCAGAAATAGCATTACCACTGCTGACAAAATTGTTCATAATCGATAATCGATTAACCAACTCTAATAGTAATAGATTAGCAAAAAAATCGATTTATCGAATAATTATTGATTACCCCGATTGATCACAAAATTTACAAATAACGGAATAACCGCGATTTGCTGAATAATAAAAATTAGTCGATTAATAGATTATCGACTTTTTTTATTATTTGATTAATCGATTTTCCTGGTATTTTATTAATTCTACTATTTTTTTAGTTTTAAAAAAATTTAACAGAATATTTTGGCAGAATTTACATTACGAAGGTTAGTAAAATTGTTCATAATCGATTAATTAATTTTAGTAGCAATTTATTAGCGAAAAGATTGATTAATCAAATAGTTAACGACTAAACCCATTAATCGGAATTTAGCGATTAATCGAGTACCCAATCGCAATTAATTAATGATCGATGATCGACTGATTTATATAATGGGATTATTCGATTATCAATTTTAATATTCGATACCTTTTCTATTAATTCAATTATTCGATATGTGTTTAACGTTTTTGTTAATTGTTAACAATAGATTCCAATAAAACCTGTGTTCTAAACTATATTTCAGGGTAGTATTTTATTCTACGATTTTCTAGAAATAATAGCAACTATATAATAAAAAAAGGTTTGAAGTAGCTCATACCTGAATATTCGAAAATCGATTAATCGATTTATTTCACAAAAATTGAAATCCCAATATAATCGATTAATAAGCGTAATAATCCCGCTTCGATCGCGCCAAGGTTACCATATTTGCCTTATAAGCTAGAGATTTCGGGTTCGATTCCCGGTCTAAATCGGTGAGATTCTTAATACGGAAAAATATCTGGAAGTATGCCATCCCTCGGGTACGACGTAAAACCCTAGGTTACGTGCCAATACAATGTTTTTCTGGCCATAAAAACGCCTTCCAGGGATGGAAATCCCTTGGGCTCGGCAAAATTTCAGTTGGGTAGTGCTAGTAACCATAGTGGTTGATGCGCATTGAAATCCCTGGCACTCGCAAACCTAGATTTCGCCCATTAAATAAATAAATGGCTAATCAGTTACTGTTTTGGAAAATGTCTTGCTTTAACAGTTCCAATCAGTTTTACCCGATGTTACTATAAATAAGCGACCGGAAATTGAATAAACAGAAAATTTTCTAGCACCAACCGACCCACTCGCCCGATTCAAATAACAAATTTTCCTAGATTATCAAAGAGCTGTGATGTGCAATTTTACAATAAATTGCAGATATTCAGCTAGATTTATTACAAAATTCTGTTCGCAGTTAGATGATAGATTGCTGCTTGTTGAAGAGCTACCTGACGAACGTATTCAGCTTTTAAGCTGAATGTAATAATAATAAATTCCATTGGTGTATGGATACGAATGTATTTTTATTGAATTTATTTTGTTCTATTTAATTTAATTCAATAATTTTCTAGTAGTTACGACAAGCTTAAAATATAAGTTTTCTTTTTATGTATTTACTAACTTTTCAGACCTACTTTCGAATACTATCTTTAGGCATATGGGGAGTTGTATTGGCTGTAATGTACGTCTGTATATTTGGTGGTCACGATGCAGTTTGGGGAGAATATAACAGATTCGAATCGACATTTTACATCGCCTTGGTTCCCATAATATGGTCTCTTGCAGTTAGTTGGGTTATTTTTGCCTGTGTAACAGGATTGGGAGGTAAATTACACTTAAGTGAACATTCTGAATATCTATTTGTGTACTTTCAGAACCGGTTAATTGGCTTTTATCACTACCAATGTTTCAATTTTTTTCGAAAATATCCTACAGCATGTATTTGAGCAACTATTTCTTGTTGCTTATTTTAACTTTGCAAAATAAAAAACATAACGTTTTTTTTTCTGACTATTCAACGGTGAGATTATGACTATAAATTATATTGGTTGTTAGTTATGTGTTAATTGGTTATTTTGCAGATGCATAGCCTGGCAGGAGATGTTATATTTACAATTTTAGCTGGAATAGTGCTAACACTCGCGTTTGAATATCCAGTTGCTGTAATCGAAACCATTATTTTTAGTAAAAAAATTAAGAAGGGCAATTAGTTTATGTTTATGTAGAATTGCTTTAAATGTATAGCTTTAAAAAAATAAATAAATCTGTTGAAACTATGTGTACACTAACAAAATGTAAATTAAAGAAAACGAAAAAATGCAATCAAGTTTTGGGTCACTGGCTTGTCTTGGGTTATGAGTTCGAAAATATTTTGTATTTGTATAGTTAATTAATAAAAGCAGTCAAAACACTTCAAACAATTACTTGAATTTAATTGACAGTGTCTAAATTGTTATTCATACAGGTCTTTTACTTAATAAATACTTAAAAGGATATTCAGCTTTGAGATAAGTACTCTAATCGATGGTGATTTTTGCCAGATTATAAGTACTCTAAGCCAATAAATCAAAACAGCAAGAATATAGTTTAACGTAAATATTTATAATAAAGCAAAGTAATTTAATATTTCGAAGTATGGTTGGTTAATAGGTACCTTCATTTTTAGATATTTCGGTAGAATATTTGCCCTAGTTTCTGCA
The DNA here is from genome assembly GCA_963082815.1 of Melanotus villosus. Lineage (NCBI taxonomy): Eukaryota > Metazoa > Arthropoda > Insecta > Coleoptera > Elateridae > Melanotus > Melanotus villosus. The sequence continues at coordinate 50,651,514 of OY720422.1, forward strand.
CAAATATTGTTTTCTATAGTGATGCTTAGATATGCTGAATAGATCGTGCATACGCACTGAAATATGCTACAAAAAAGTTAAGATATACTCAGTCAACATGCAATAACATATCCATATATGTGTTATGGACAAAGTGATTAATAGGTCATTATTTATAATGATTGGTCAATGTTATCAATCCGGTCAGTATTAATAATGACCGGTCAATGTGAATAATGTACTTTTATTTAAAAAAAAAACGTTCTTCCTCTACCTCTAACCTCCAATAAACACCTCTACTGTTTTGGCAGAGGCATTTATTGGAGGTTAGAGGTAGAGGAAGAACAGTTTAAGAAAATAAATAAAAGTACATTATTCCCATTGACCGGTCATTATTAATAATGACCGGTCAATGTGATAAATCTCGTCAGTATTATAAAAAAATAATGACCGTGCATTATGCACATTGACCGGTCATTACTAATACTGACCGGATTTATCACATTGACCAGTCATTATGAATAATGACCTATTAATCACTTTGTCCATAACATATGCACTAATAACGTATGTTCATTAAAAAATAAAAACTCGCAGCAATCCCTGGAAATGATTTTCATATGTAACATACAGCCTAAGACATACTTAGAACAAATTTTCAAAGCACCCTACAGTTTCTTTTTAATGAACATAGTTCACATATATGCATTAACAAAGTTTACTTGTATTAGGATAACTAAAGAAAATTCTCAATTTTTTCAATTGTTGTTTATTAACTATTACAACTATTCATGTATTTATAAAATCGATGCAATGAAATTAACAATAATTATTATATTTTATTCAATTTTGACGTTTTAAACAGTCATTATTAACTCCATAGCAACAGCTACAAGTAACTGTTTATTCTCTAGTGATTTTAAAAAAAATTAAATCACTCGCAGAATTTTAACTCACTCTGCAACAAATAAACAGTTACTTATCCCAGCTGTTGCTATGGATTTAATAATGACAATTTGAAACGTCAAAATTATATTATATTTTAATTTGTCAAAATTATATTCATAATGGTTATTTCATCAAAATTGAATAAAAAATTGTATAAACCACGTGAGATAAGAATGTTTATTCACTCGAAGAAATTAACTCGCTCGCCCTTAAAGGCTCGTGAGCTAAACTTTCTTCTCATGAATAAACATTAACTTAGCTCACTTGGTGTATAAATATCTATTATTGGTTATTTATAAATTATAAACCCATAACCCATAGGCCATAACACTTAAAAAATACAGCACACCAATAAAAATTATCAAATTTACAAATTATTACAATAAATAATAATATATTTTCAATTATCTATATAAGTAAATTATGTCGCTTATCTTCTAATATGGATTTGTAACTTTTGAAAAGCTTCTTTCTACGTCACAAGATATAATAGGACAATATCTAAATAAGTGAGCATTTTGAACAGCAAAATTTGTTTCGCCAACGTCATTTGTAAACTGGCCATTTAAAATGTCTCTAATAGATTTTGTAGTTGAAAAACCAGAATTCTTTTAATTAAATTGTCTAATTTGTCGTCGCATATTTTGTACAAACTTTGTTTTTGTCTTTGATTAAACTAAATTTTAAATCTTCTGTTAATATTCAAGATTCGGTAAGAAGCAAATTTTGAGATTCCAATTTCGTAATAATAGTGGGGATACCTGAAAAGTATGCTTTAATGAAGGAGAGCTGAGATGGTAACTCTGGAGCTTGAGAAACTTTTTTACAGTCTGCTACACTTTGAGGTGAATCTGTCTCGAAAGAATTACTAATTACGTGTTTAAAAACAGCAAAATTTTCACAATAAAACAGAGCTGCATTTATCCAAGGTCCCCATCTAGTAAGGACTGGTTGAGGTGGCAAAGCAAGATCTTTCAGTTGTTCCTTGTAAGCTTGGATGCGAAGCGGTGCTTTAACTCTTTGAGGGGCCGGATTTCTCCGTAAAAATAAGCCCAAGTGGGGCCAGTTTTTAATTTGTCACTACGCCGTCATACAAGTAATGGTTCACATTCTTGACAAATGGCTGAAATTGTAGAACAAAACCGACTCAGTAGTTACACTACTATCTAATAGGTAGCGTTTCGTAGATGGTTCTGAAAATATACCACCAGCCCGATAGTAGCTTAATGTTAAATACGTGGTACATTTTATGAACCAACTAACCAGATGGGTACAGAAAAAAGTGGTACATATTTTGTACCACAGCACTTCAAAGAGTTAAGAAATAATTTTTTTCCATTGTTTATTAATTTATTCACCAATGAAAACTCAACCCGAACTGCTTCAGCAATTCGATTCAGCGCATGTGCCAAACAAGTATTGTGAATTAAATTTGGAAAAAATATCTTTAGATTTTGGCCTGCTTTTACCATATACGCTGCACCATCACCATATATAAAATACGATCTTTCGGTATTTGGTTCCGTAAATATTAAAACGCAAAACGTGAAATTATTACATGATTTGTTTTTTTTTTCTAATTGCTTAACAGCAACTAGATAACTGAAAGAAGGGTTGCCATTCAGAACACCAACAACAAAGTTTGCAACGTATCTTCCCTTAGCATCAGTCGTTTCGTCGACACTAAACCAGATGATGTAATTGTCCGAAATGACCTCCCTGATTTTTGAATACCCTCTTCATATAATTTAGGAACGCATGATCTGGAAGCGGTTCGGCGAGAAACTACCTTTTCTTTTGTGTATTTCTCCAAGGTATCTGTGAACTCTGGTTTGTGCAAAATTGTGAAATGGAATATTGCACGAAACCATCATTTTGCACAGATCTTAATTGAAGTTACTGACATTTACAGTTTTGCTCACATAATTAAGTATATTAGTTCTTGTGTTGGTGGGTTTTCATTTTTTTTTTTTTAATGTGAACCCGTGTTGACATGTTGATCTAATTGAAACCTTTTTGTTTACTTTTATCTGTAAAAATATTAATTTTGAAATTCAATAGTTATTCAAGTGGAAAAACGCGTGTTAGCCTACTAAAAGTGAAGTCGAATAGAGCAAACACTTGTATTCACACGTGTTATATGCAATTATTAGAAAAGACACACTAATTTGAATTATTTCAATTTTCTAGTTGAAAACGATTTTAGAAGTCATACATATCTCCTTTTCGCAAACAATACAAAACACCACGTCCATCGTATTTAAAATATGTATAGGTTTTTAACCACCTCCTAATTTAGAGCTACCCACGTTTGGCATGTTGACAACTGTAAACGGCTACAAGTGAATGAAACTTTCGCAAAGAAATACCAGTCTTAAAATGGAAATTCCAAATTATTATTAACAATCCATGAATCATACCAACGTACAATAACTGCAGCGGATTAACGTAGTTTCCAAATAATTGAGCTTTCTAAGAGGTTTTAGAAAGGCTTGGTAAGTAGGATTTGTAAAGATAAGTCTTTGCTTCCGTTAAAAATAATTCCTTGAAGGTTGAAGAAATTACAAGCTTAGAGTTTTAAGAATCCTTTTTCAGTGTGTGGTTTTTGTTTGGGAGCAAATAAATTTTTCAATATAAGAATGAATCGGAAAAAATACGCAAATATGCACTTTTATGCTCTTACCACGTCATATAATATGCGCTAATAACCTAAAACGTCTCATATATGCAAAATATGCAAAATAAAATTTGTGTTTTTTGGATTTAGACGTTGAGAAACGTACATATTCCTAAGAAAAAGCTTCTTATGCCCAATAGCAAAAAATATGCAAATATGCATTTGCCCACCTCTAGTGATGATAAAAAAACCCGGAGCCCTGAATAACCCTATAAAATTACAAAATTACTCTGACAACATAGCGAATTTCAGCCACCACCAACTTACTCTGATAATTTAGACAATTTATAATGCCCCACCTTAGCTGCCTAAATATCTATTTCCTTAATATTTTTTGGTATTTTAGAGGGTTATTATTCTTTATTAATAAAATAATTCTAACACAGTAATGGTCGAGTTTAAAGGCACATTTTCTTCTAGAACTACAAAAATACATAATTTTTCGAAACTTGTTAAGTGTTTAATTAAGTAAACAAAACAAATGTTTGCCTTACATTTTACTTTTAGTAATATCTGAAGTCTAAACGCACTGAAAGATTTTATCTGTGAATTGTTAGATAAATTAATTAATTTGGAAGGTTTTTGGCATTTTGGCCTTGTCTGTGGCGTTTGTATATTAGCGTTGTTGCTATTCTTTACAGGTTTTAAAAATCTGCATGTCAATTAAAAGACTGAGTTTTTTCAGTTAAACTTATTTCTTAATTTTTCAGGAAGGCAATTTAAAGTAACATTTTTAATTTCCAATGATACATCCTGTATCGCCGTTGCAAACGTTCAAACTGTGTGAACCCATATTGTTTTATGTTAACTTTACACATGATTCTAGTAGAAAACAAGTGTTTACCTGAGCCATTGCTGTTAATGTCGGATTAACTATAAACCGTTACTGCAACCAAATATTAAAATTGGTTTAAGTTTATTAAGCCGCAGTACAGGTATTTAAACAGAAGCACTTAAATATCCTTACTTACAAATATCAGCGTTTGTATGATAAATCTGATAAAGTGAGCAAGACATTGCTCTGCGATTGATTAGTTTGGTTTAATAATTTATTAGTTAACTAATTTAATAACGATAGTTAAGATTATTTCAAACTACAATCGTTTTTTTCAACAGAGATTTATATGTATACATGCCCTTTGTATTCTCTGAAAGTTTATTGTAGCTGATTTCTTTAGATTGATTACGTTGTTTTTTAATGGTTAGGTTTACTTAGCTGCTCAAATTTTAATATTTATCAACTGATAGATAAGCTATAAAAAATAGAATTTAATTTAAATGGAATTGATAAATTTAACTTAGGGCTGTCACTTTTTCTTGTTTCTTTTTGTTTATACTATAATGTAAAAATCATAAAACTTTTAACAAATGCAACAAACGAAAATTAACTTCAATTGTTAAATAATTAACTCGATTGAAGGTAGGTTATGAAAATCTCTTTTGTAGCAAAGTAACCACCAAGATTAGATAAAAAGTTTATTACAAAAGGAAAGGATGATTTTATCGCCAGTTATAAACTGAAAAATGATAAAATACCCTGCGTTTGTGATATATTTAGTGCTTCTTTTTTTAAATTGTTATGAGACCTTTTTATTTCCCAAGGATTTAATTAGTAATATTACTACGTATTTATCAAACGATGTAACTGAAATTTCTGAAGAATGTGATGTTCAACTTAAGGAATATGAGAAAGCGTTGAAAGCGCATGAGTTTTGGGCACTTAAAGGTAGGTAAGAGTTTTAAACATACTTTTAGATCCTTTTTTGGCTTTATATTACTATGTAGTTTTGAAACTATATTAGTTAGTCTTAATTAAGCTGTGTTGAATATCTCTGGTTATAATTAAATAGTAAGGAATTTGAATGAGTGTAGGTGCAAGAGAGTAATTAATATTTCTCAGTTTTAAAGAACATTCTTATCTCAAGTATTTGTTAAAATCAACAAAATAACAATTTTGTGATTTTCTATAGCGACAACTAATACCGTAAAACTTAATTTCTTTAGAAACGGACAGTATTGCACGTAAACGTTTTTACGGTACCTAAAGTTAATAAAAATGAAAAATCTATTTTCTCTTTTTTTACAAACAACACATTCTACTAATAAATTCAAAGCTGTCGGCATTAACGCCCCCCTGCAAATGAATATGGCAACATGGAGAGTTAGGGCCTCCTAAGCCCCTTCTGATACATCTACTGTGTTTGAGTTCCCAATTATGTTCAGTGACTGGGTAGGCCACCGATCGAAGAACCGACTCGGGTTTGACACCGAGACCCTCCACGCTGTAAACAAAAGCCTTAACTACCAGGCCACTCCGGAGGTACTTATGATAGCCTAATCAAGGCAAAAGCCTCCCCCGTGATCTGTCTTTTACCTTTATCAGCCAACCTCTTCCTGCTATTTCTTCTGTTTTGTCCACCAATCTTACTCTTTCCTGCTTTTATATAACGTGGGTAACTAATCGGTGGTCCACTTTAGAAGCTTACAACTTTCTATTACGTTCCCGGTTATAATCCGTTTTTCTATTACTTTTATAGAAATTCGGTCCCTTAATTTAATTTTTTAAGGCATTCTTAAAACATTATATTTTGGGTTACCGTAAAACTTTTTACTTTTAGTTAATGCAACAAACATTTATTAAACGCTTTACTTTTTAAGTTAACTGAGATGTCATTTATAAATATGAACTTTAAAGTTCTAAATTTCATCTAATCCTGAGTAATTTTTCTTTTTATTTCTTTTTCTTATATACAGGGTGTGATTCAAAAGTATTGCAATTAAATTTAAAGCTTATCGCGATTTGTTTTATTTTTAATTTTATTAATTTTGAGAACCGCTGGCTAATATGTATTTAAAAAAGCCTGCGATATAAATTTGACCCTGGAAAAATAAATGAAACATTACACAATTATGTAATTTACAGGTTTCACTTTCCTCTCACATTTTTTCAGGCTTGCCACTGGCAGTAAACAATTAGCGGCATGTTTAAAAAGTGATATTAGAAAAAAATTGTTGTTAATAAACACAACACTTCTACACAAACAAAAACTGTCTTTCAGAGCTATTGTAGCATTTTGAAGAACTTTCCCGTAAATTAATATAATTAGTTAATTCGGTTATAGGGTTACAATGTTAGAATGACTTTCCATTGAAGCACTCGAACAGTGCATTTTCCAAGCGAACAATGAACTGAGCACACACGCCTGGGCTTTTATCAGTACGTACAAGAAAGACGATTGATAAATTTAAACTTTGAATGTAAACAGAATCTGTTCCAGTAATCCCAAAACAATTGTTGTATTGATCTTTTAAATTTTTTACCGTTTACTTACTTACTTGCGACACATGGTTTATTGAGATAAGTTCTTCTATTTGATATGCTCCACCTACCCTTAAAATTAATGACAATACTTTTGAATCACCCTATATACTTAAAAGACGTTAGCTATCCTAAATATATCGCTTCTGATACTGTTTCCACCTTCTCTCCATCCACCAATATATCCGCTGTTCCTCAGGTTAATATGTGCATTTTCCAAAATTGATATTTAGTCCTATCTCCTTTCTGTTGTTGTTTGACTCTTTTAGGATTTTTTCCATTTGTTTTAATAACGAGGCGAATAACACTTCATCATCTGCGAGCCTTAAATTTGATAACCACTTTCCATCGACATTGATTCCTTGTTGTTCCCATTTCAAGTTATTAAAAACATTCTCTAGTGTAGCCTTAAATAGTATGATAGATAATGAATTATCCTGGCGCACTCTTTTACTTAGGACTATCTCGTTCCGTTCTTATATGTGCTTTCGTATTTTCATACATTTTCATTATCCAGCTAATATATTTCTTGCTGGTTCTTTGTACTTGCAGCACCTGTTAAATGCATGGGCGTTGAATGGAGTCGAAGGCTTTAGTGTAGTCGACCAAAGTCATATACATAAGAATATTAAATTTGTTACTCATCAATGATCTGAATCGCCCTATGTAAATGATTTATAGTTGAGCAGGATTTTTTGAAGCCGGTTTGCTTTTTATGTTGCCTTTTGTCTAGGATTGAATATATCCCGCTGTGTAGTATATTGGCACACACTTTGTGAATGTTGGACACTTGTAGCTTGTAGGTCTATAATAAAATAAGTTTTCTGTGTCCCCTTCTTTATGTATAAGTATAATTATTATTGATTGGCACCGCTGCTTTGAAATATACTCACTTTCTAGTATTTTGTTAAATAATCACCATAGTTAAATTATTCTCTCACCCCATACTTGACCATTTCACCTGTTACAATATCTGCCCCTGGTGTTTCTTCTTTTTTAAGTTTCGCCTATTTCATTTTTCTCTATTTCTGGTATTACCTACTTCTGATCTACCTCCTTTAGTAGTTTTATGGTTCCACTTGTTTGTTCTGTTGCTTTTGTATAGTTGGCTGTTAGGGTCTGCTATTCTAGGTACCCTAGGTTTCTATCGAAAGCCTTTTTAATATTCTTTCAGTTAAATTGATTTCTTCTACAATAATTGCTTGTATCTTAGATCCTTTCTAATTGATGTTTTCGTTAACTTATTTGTATTCAAAATATTCTGTGTTTGCTCTTATACTAAGTATGCTCATGTCTTTCTCCTTTTTTTCTTTAAATTTCTCACGTTTTTTGATGATGTCCCTAGTGCCGTTTGAAATGCTATTTGACTTGCAGCATTTCTCATTCCTTTCTATAGCTTGTCGTATGCTTGTTGAAAATTCAATGCAGCTAACTCTTCTATGCTAACTGCTGTAACTATAAGTAATCTTTGCTTCTTTGTTTAAGTTCTTCCTGTTAGTATTTGTAAGCAGTAGTGCTCTTTCTTTGTTTTTATTTATTATTATAACTATTCTTACTAATCGTTGATCTGAATCAAAATTGAATCTATTAGGGGATTATGTATTTTGTACCATGTTGTACCATGTTGTACTGTTTGCTATCGCTAACCTATATCTGGCTGCAAACGCTAATAAGCTTTCTCCTTCAGGATTCCGTTCTCCATAGCCATATAATCTCCTTGCATTCTCCTCGCCTTGTTCATGCCGTCCAATCTGTCGAATAAAATCTACTATAATATTTATATTTACTACTTATGGCTTTATTCTACCATTACTTCTCTAGTAAGTTATAAAATCTATCTGTTTCCTGGTCGCTACTTATACTGATTGGAGCAGAGATTTGAATAAATGAATAATGGCAAGTTTTGTACTCTTATTTAAATTTAATTGTTGTACTGCAGTTCTTTCTGAAAAAAAATTAATAATTTGTATATTTGTATTTTATTCTTAAACACCCCCTTTATACTAAATCCCACTTCTCTTTGACCTTTTCCTTGCGCAATGTGATATAGCAGCGTTAGCTTTCCTTCTCTTCTAATCTAATCCAAATAATCTAACATCGGCTAGTTCTAGTATGCCGCACTTAATATTCTTTAGAGCTTCCTCTAGTGTGCCCATATACATTTTATTATAATCTGATGCTACTTGGGGGGCGGGGGGTTCTTAATCCCCTAGTAACCAATTTTTAGGGGAGTGCTTTAACTTTTTGGCTTCTGTTCTTTTAATTGTTTCCGTGATTGTTTCCATATTTGCCCTTAGATCTGTTTTCAAATCTTCTATCATTTTTAACATTAAGGGTTGATATTCTGTTAACTCTTGTTTATATGTTCTTGTTTTTCGTTTTTTATATTTCAAGGATCGGTTTCTGTCATTTTCAAACCCAGCGTCTTCGGAACTTTTATTGTCTTTTGTTCGACTTTTCCATGTTCCTTACACTTACGTAGAATTTTTGAAGTTTGACAATAGCGAATTTGCTTCTTCGCATCTAAAAGCTACTGATCTTTTAAGTTTGTATTTTTGGTTGTATTTATGCTTTTATGCAATCTTGAATAATTGTTATTTCAATAAATAATTAATTTTCGTTATAAACGTGGATTTTAGAGCTCTTTAACTGTTCTGCTAATTATCACTTATCTCATAGAGACGTTGGCAAGAACTTTTCCCAAACACCATATAATAAAAAAAATAACAGAAAAATTATCTAACATACGTACCGTAAATATCGAAGAGTCTAAAAAATTAGAATTTATTTCATTATTCCCTTAAAGTTAACTAATTTAGTGAGAAATAATCGATTTACACTGTTTAAAACTGAAAGTTTTTATATACTTATTGTAGTGTTTGATTCATCCTCGAGGCTTCCATCAGGAATATTATCAGGTCATATAAGCGATTTTGGCTCGATTGACCAATGTTTAAGCATTGACCAACACGGTGAATATGGAAGAATCCAAGGAAAGTATTGCTTGGGCGTACGTTTGTTTCCATTTAACATAACAACTGAACTTATTTCAAACAATTCCGATGCAAATGTAAGTACAAACAGTTTTCTTAATTTTGTACGTACTCATAATTGGTAGTCGTATAACCACAGCAGTCGATATCAATAAACAATTAAATATACAAATATATAAATAAAAATCATTTTAGAACATGGAAACCTTCAGAATAACACAACCAAAAGACGGTATAAACAATATAAACATTCCTGCTTTATTAGTATGGGCTGTCTGTTCTCTAAGTACTTGTTCTGCTCAAGAAATTCAGCGTTTTTATTCTGAAAATAATTTAAACCTCGTATTATTTGAACCTCTCTGTCAAATAAAATCCAATGGGGCAGACTTGGATGGAGGGGCCATTGCAACAGTGTACGTTTATACTCAGAATTTACAATATGTTCAAACTTACAGTAATTATTACTTCACTTTTTAGAGCTTTTTTGGTAGTTATCCTGTGCATATTAATTTTATCCACTGTATATGATGTGTATCTTTATTTCAAACAGAAGCGTAAGTTGCTCTAGCTACTTTTTCTTATTAAAATACGTACAAACTAAATTAACTTAAACAGATATTTTGTTTTGTTAAAGCTAAAATTTAACTATTACCATTTTTACAGACCCCGCACATACGCTTTTAATAGCGTTTTCTGCGTTTACAAATGGGAAGAAAATATTTAAAAGCACCAGTAAACAGAACCAAATTTCATGTATTGATGGAATACGTTCTATAAGTATGATGGGGATCATCATAGGCCATAAATTTATAATACATGTTGGAGTCCCTACAGTAAACTGGCTGGATTGTTTTATGGTAATGTTGCTCATAATTTAAAAGTTAATTTTACTTTATTACGGATGTAAATAAAATATTTTTTATTCCAAATTTTCTAGACTTTAACAAACTCGAAGATGATAAATATATTTAGACGATTGGGATAGTTTTAAATATAAATTTAGATTTCTGGAGATGAAATGATGTTAAACAAATATAGTAAATTAAACAATCGAATAGAAAAGTCTTTTTGTATTTGTTTCATAAAATAGCATTTCTTTAACGACTAAGAAATATCCTTAATAAATAAATTAACAAATTTAAAATAAAAATTATGAATTGCGGCAGTAATTAATTAATTAACAAAATACAATTGATAATTGCAGTGGTTTCGTACCCGTTTCGCTATGGTTATAGCAGGAGGTTACTTTGCTGTTGATTCCTTTTTATTGCTATCTGCTTTACTTCTCACCTACGTGTTTATGAATGCCATGGAAAAAGGGACAAAGTTTAACGTAGTAATGTACTATGTACATCGATATGTTAGGTAAGACAAACTTTTATTATTACATGTAAAAAATTGGGTTGAAACAAAAATTAGTAAATATTTCTGCTATAAATTACTTCGCAAAATGCTACATAATGTTTTATAAACAGTATTATTAAGTCATTTTGTAGAAACAATATTTCCAATGTATATAAAAATTATTTAATAAACCTTAGTGTATCACGGTCGTCTAAATACTTTTTTTTAAACATAGCACTTCATTTAATGAAATTTACGCCTGAAAATTGATAAACAGGCAATACATTTTACTTTTTAGAATTTGCTAATCCTGTATTAAGCCTGTATGGTGTGTTGCGTATTTTTTGACCTTCATGTCAAAGCAGAAGGTCGCGCTATTTATCAATTATTTCAGTAATTATGGTGTTAAAAGAACGTCCCGAGTTGGGAACGTGCTATTGTTGAGAAAAAAGAACTCAACGTTTCGCCCGCTTTCTTAAGGGGCTCCTTCAGGAGAAAAAGACGACATTAAAACACTATGGTTACTAAACGTGACAACCACGCTTGCGGCAAAACTCTTTTAGCAAGAGAAAGGAGGGCAGGGTAACTCAACTTGTAAACCAAGCCAGAGGTGAAACCCTTCTGAAGAAAACAGAAGAAAACAACGGTTTTGTACCGATTGTACCCTGCCAAACGTATCAGACGAAGATGACAAATGGGCAGGATGGGGTGGAACCAGTAGCGATTACAAAGTTCCATATGCGTGACAGCCTGCTGATGGAGTCACGATTCACGTTGTTACGGGTCTTGATGATTTCAATAGCCTCATGGATTTTTCTGTTGAAAAAATGAGGGAAAATGACAATGACCGTTTCCCCAATGTACATTAAACTACAAGCACAAGGAATGCTCTAGGCGCCTCTTGATGACTGGGGTCGAGGCTTATCTTTTACTGAATCAGTATCTGTGAGACTTTTGGAGGGGGTTTGAAAATTGAGTTGTTGCTATGTTTTTTTAGAATCCTACCTATGCGATCACTAACTTTGCAAGAATTCAGACGAGATATTGTTTTGAATATGAGCTAACTCGACATGAAGACCGTCGGGTTGAGACACTGCCACAGCACGATGAACGATATGAAATGGCATGGAAATACCTATCCATGTGTGTAGGTTTACGATAAACTGAATGTGCAAGATGACCAGGCAGTTTGTGGGTTACCAGGACGTCGAGGAAAGGGAGAGGACCATTGATTATATTTTCACAGTGAACTTAATATCAGGGTGTTGATTGTTAAGATTGTCTAGGAAGGAAGTGAGGTGTCCTCCATGGGCAAGATAATGAAAGTGTCATCTACATTTCGGAAAGAGACCTTGTGTTTTAAATCAAATGCTTCAAGGACTATTACCTCAAACAATTCCATAAAGATATTTCCAACCACCGCAGAAAGGGGAGATCCCATAGCAGCGCCAGCCACTTGCTTATAGAATTAGTTGTTAAAAAGGAAATATGTGGAGGAAAGTCACTTTTCAACGAGAAAAACTTGCAAGTTTGTCGTCTTGGACTATAGTAACTATTCTAGTTATTAGAGCTACTGAGTCAGAGATGGGGGAACAGAGAGGTAACGTCAAAACTATATAAAATCGTTGCTTCCTTTTATTTTCTGCTGAAGTCTTGGTTTACAAGTTGATATAGATCGTTAAGGAAGTGGGCGAAACATTGAGTTCTTCTTTTAGCACTGACACTGACTTTCCAAGTAATTATTGTGTTGGTTGAATATAAATTTACATCACTAATCAATTTTTTGCAGATTAACTCCAGCCTTAGCTGTAATTATATTAATACACGTCACATTAATTGATCGCTTCTTCGGAGGTCCATTTAAACCTGGTTTAGGCTACATACTTGGCCAACCATGCAAAGATGACTGGTGGATTAACTTTTTGTACGTTCAAAATTACGCAAATCCAACCTCACTGATGGTACAAAAATAATTAACCATAATTTTCATAAATTTATACTTTTATTGTAGTGTGTAGGCCCCTCCTGGTACTTAGCTGTTGATACCCAATTATACTGGTTAACACCATTAATTTTAATCCCATTATGGAAGAAACCAAAATTTACTTTAGTTGCCTTAAGCATTTTAACATTTTGTTCGGTTATAATGCGTATTGTGATAATGTGGTTCTATGAAATTCGTTTCAATCTTCCAGGAATGCTGACGTAAGTGCTTATAAAATTAATAGCGGGTAGTTTTTATGTTTTACTTGCTTTAGCCCGGAACAGAGCGCTAATTATGACAAATATTTTTACTTTCCCACGCATATGAGGTTAACACCTTGGCTTATGGGTGTGATTCTTGGGTTCCTTATATACAAATTAAGGAAAAACGAGGTTGATATTATAGTTAAGACGGTAAGAATATCACAGACTGTTTTGATGTATTTAAAAAAACAAATTTCAGTATAATCTCCAAGTATTGATCTTAAGTGCCTGGGGACTTATTTTAGCATTTTTTTCTGCTTTTATATTTATTTTCCATGATATAATTTTCGGCGAATATGACAATCTCACCCACTCTATATTGGCGGGAATATTACAACCTTGTTGGTGTTTGGCAGTATCCTGGATTATTTTCGCTTGTACAAAAGGGTATGGAGGTAAGTTTTATTACTATGAAATTTCAAATTTTGTCATTTTCAAAACAACATTGAAACAAACATTACAGGGCCAGTAAATTTGTTCTTGTCGCTACCAATTTTCCAGTTCTTATCAATGTTGAGTTACAGCATGTTTCTGGTGCATTACCCGATATTATTTGTCACATCTTACAGACATACTAGCTTTAACTACAGATTTTCGCAGGATTTACTGGTGAGTTAAACAGAAAGCAAAGGTTTCTACTAATTGAAAATGTTGTTACAGATGTACAACTTTTGGGGAGATTTTGTATTGGTTGTCGTTGCTGGAATAATCCTAACACTTACGTTTGAGTCTCCTATTATTGCAATTGAGAAAGCAATCTTCACAAAAAGACGCAGAACCGAAGAATAAACAATGCAAATAATTATATTTGTATTAGATAAGAATAATGTAAAAGTTTGAGGAAATAAAACTAAAGGAATTATGTGTTGAAGGTGAATTTTCTTCTGTTCCGTGTGATATTTCACATTCTTGATTAGAAACCGTAATGGTATACAATCATATACATACACATGCAATCTAGGGCTCAATATTTTTTTTGTTCTCCTTTTGACCTTCATAAGCCTCCTCCACATCGTCGCTCCTCTTCTTTCTAGGTCTTCCTTTCAATCCTGTGCCTTGTGGTTTCCTGCTGTAAGCCTTTAAATCCCATCTTTCCGTCATTCTAATGATATGACCCAACCATCTCAGTCTATCTGCTTTTACTGTGTAAGCCTTATCTGGATCTTCATATAGTTCTCTGATTTTGAGGTTCATTATAATTCGCCACCTACCGTCCTCCGCCGTTGGATCGTATATTGCTCGTAGGACCTTTCTTTCAAATAATTTATTTAAGAAAATATTATGCAATAAAGCTACAAGATGATGTCCTTACAGACTGCTTATGAACTAATATGTTGATATTTCCTGTTATAATGCTTTTATAGTGTGGATAACAAAGTTTGCAGACTGGAATGACGGGGTGCCCCTGAAATGTAGAAGGAAAATGTTTTCAGAAACTTTAGCAAATGTTTTGTTGAAAGAAAATATTGATAGGAGGGCAAATAAGATCAAGGAAGATGGCAGAGGATTCAAGAGATCAACTTGTGTTGCTATCGAAGCAACTGGGATGTCTTCATCAAAGCGCCCGCGTGAAGTAGTTGAAGCAAAACGCGGCAGATGTCAATTGTGTAGAGGAAATTATAACAAATAAACTGGAAAATGTAAAGAGTGCCATAAATTTATTTGTCCAACTCACACCAAGGTAGTCCAAGAGTGTATAGTAAACTGCGCCACATGTTCAAAAGTTGGAGATGGCGCACCAGGGATTTGGTAACAACTTGTTTGTGTGATATTATGCGAAGTAACTGTACTCTTATTCTTGTTTCAGATTGGCTGTTTAACCATGTTCGCATTTTTTTTGTCCGGAATGACCCCAGGAATATGTATAGTTATTCACTATGACCCTCGAGTTGTGGAACACCCTGTGTAGTCTAGGAACCCCAGCACAACTGCTGCAGGCTCCTGGTGCTGACCCATAGTCTAGAAACGCAGGACAACCGCTGCAGGTTCCTGGTGCTGACCCATAGTCTAGGAACCCCAGCACAACCGCTGCAGGCTCCTGGTGCTGACCCATAGTCTAGGAACCCCAGCACAACCGCTGCAGGCTCCTGGTGCTGACCCATAGTCTAGGACCCCAGCACAACTCGCGCTCAACCATAGCCGAGTCTCAACCAGCTACCAGGTGCATGGATCCAACCACCCCAGTACAACTCGCGCTCAACCATAGCCGAGTCTCAACCAGCCACCAGGTGCATGGAAACCCAACCGAGTAGAAGGTAACAACGACGCTCCACTCCCGGACAACTCCACAACGCCAGAGAAAACCCATCCGAGGAGAAGGCGACGACGACGCTCCATTCCCGTACAACTTCACAACGCCAGAGGAAACACGAACGGAATATACTGCGTCAGTACCTGAGGCGCCCATCCGTTCCACCTCCAGTGGCACCACTCCTGCTGACTCCGACCAAAGACGTACCAGCGAGGCCATCTCCACGACGTACCTTCTGGTCCAAGTCACGTTCACCGCGGAAGACCCTGCCGACTCCGACCAAAGCCGTACCAGCGAGGCCATCTCCACGACGTACTTCCCGGTCCAAGTCACGTTCACCGCGGAAGACTCCGACCAAAGCCGTACCAGCGAGGCCATCTCCACGACGTACCTTCCGGTCCAAGTCACGTTCACCGCGGAAGACCACACCGACTCCGACCAAAGCCGTACCAGCGAGGCCATCTCCACGACGTACCTTCCGGTCCAAGTCACGTTCACCGCGAAAGGCCCTCCAATTTCCGTCCCCGAAGAAACCAGGCCGGCCTCCACATCGTCCGGCAATCAACGTCCTCAGTCTACCCCAGGTGACGATCCAGTGGACAACACCACGCCACCTAGTCGACGCTACAGCCTTATCGAACTTATTAATGGTTTACCATATTATGTTATTGTTTATTAAAAATAATTGAATAAATTAACATTAAACGTTGTTTCCGTTTTCATTCTCCCGATCACTACCAAACACATCCCACACGTTGTTCATTTTTGTAAATAGTTCGTCTCCAGAATTCAAGCACAACATTCTTGTACAGTGTTTATATAAGTTCTAACAAATAAATAATTTAAATCAAACAAAAATCATTATTATTTAATTATCAACAAACATACACATTTTTCCATGGAGTGTGGGACAATTGGTTTAGATACCTTGCCCTGCGTACTTTAGGCGGCTTTTCGAGTTTGTTAATGTCAGTTTTGTTGGTAAGTAATACTAGCCCAGAAAAGCTGCTTTTCTGAGTTTCTCATTCCTCTCATTGTTTCTTTTAAATATTTACTATTAAGGATGTTGTACGCCTGTTTGTAGTTGACATAAGGTTGATGTAAACATCGATGTTATATTCATAACATTTTTCTGTTCTCATTGTATATTTATATGATACGTTGTTGATCTCGCTGTTCTGAATCCCGACCTAAATTTTCTCTGCATATTATGATTTTATTCTGTCAGCTCTTATTGCGGCCAGTACTTTATGTATTACTCTTGAGTGGTATTCTTCTGTAACTGCTACATTGTAGTTTGTCAACTGTTTGTTTGGACAGATTATTGCGTTGCCCCATTCTATCGGCATTTCTTCCTTTTACCAAATTTATTCTAATAGTTTATGTATTTCCGTACCTACTAGCATTATTCCACCACGTTTTACTAATTCGGGTGTTACGTTATCTGCTCCTTGTGACTTTTCCCTTCCAATTTGCTTATTTTCTCTCTAACTTCTTCTGATGTTGTTGGTGTTATATTTCGATGAGGGGCGTAGTATTTAGAGGGGTTTATTTTTTTTTACTTCTTGCACTTCCAGATTATTTGGATTTTCTTGGTCTCTTTTATACACATCTTCAAAGTACTCTTTCCATTGTTCTAATATGACTTCTTCGTTTACTATTAATTATCATTGGTTGTTTTATAATAATATTTGCTTGTGGCTGAAAGGGCGTTCCTTCTTTTAGCTTTGGATAGAAGTTTCTTTAGATTTTCTTCCTGTTTTCTTCTTCTAACTCTTCTATCTTTTCCCTTCTAGTTCTCCTTCGTCATTTATGGTTTTCACGACTCTGTGCTTGTACTGACTTTCAATCTAATTATTCGTTGATGTTTAAATCTTGTATCTAAGCTATTTATTCTTTTAGTCAGTTTAATTACTTCTGTATGTGGTCTAAGTCACAACTTGCTCCTCGATAACTTCCTACATCTGTGATGTTGGAGGCATGTCTTCGATCTATCACAACGTTATCAATTCGATTTCGTGTGAATCAGTCTCGTGGGATCCATGTTTTTTTGTGTATTTCTTTACGTGGGAAACGTATTCTTGCTTATATCATATTATTTCCAGCAGCGAAATCGATTAACATTTTTCCATTTTCATTGCTATCATAAATCAAACCTGGCGAAGGATTGTCGAGTGGCTCTGGAAAGGTTTAGCTCAACCAACTGGGTTCGACTGATATGGGTGCCCGGTCACAGTAGCATTCTAGGCAACGAGGATGTCGACCGCCTGACCAAGAAGGGCTCCTTAGAACCCTTTTTAGGTCTTAACCCGGCCCTCCGTCTATCTAAAAAGGGTCAATCAGTTCATCTCATATTGGGCCCTGGGTTGAAGCAAGCGAAACTACTCATCCTCAGACTTTCAAAAACTAGGTTCTAACAGCTTCTTAGGTTCACTAGGAAGCACCTCAGGATGGTCACAGGTCTCCTTACGGCTCATAGCCTCTTTAAAAGACATTTGTATCTGATGGGCCTCTCTGAGGACCCAAGTTACAGATTCTGCAACGAAGCAGATGAAACCTCCATTCGTGTTCTTTTGTGATGCCCCAGACTACTTCTTCTAAGGCATCGCCTATTTGGTGTCGGTCTTCTAGAGCCCGATGATACACATATGGACAATGTTTTGGTCTTTGGGCTGTATAAAGGCATTCCTTAATTTGAGGCGGATGCACAATGGGCCTAGAACCTGAGTGCTGCTAATTCACACCGCCGAAATGCTTTGAAATCTTTAACTTTTTTGTTTATGAGGAATCCTGTTGTGAACATGTTATCCTTGTTGCTTCTCTTAATACCTAGTCTTTAAAGTATGTAGTCCCTTTCCTTCAAGACATGTTTCTTGTATTGTTTCTTGTATCTTGTTTACTTAATTTTTCTATTACTTTATTAATCGTAGTGGTATATAAAATAATTTTTAAATTGAATAGTAACGTAATCTAATCACTAGGTATAACCAGTTCAAAACCGATTAAATATATGAAACTTATATTTATGTAAATCAGTTTTATGTCGCGGTATGCCCTTCAACCTGCATTTTTAATCAGGCAATAATATTTGTTATGTTGATAATAAATTATTTGTATTTTTAAGTTGATGTAGAGGATTTACTGCTAATTATATTGTTATTAGTATTGTTCCATAATCTTTAAAATAAATTTCTCTGATTAGTCTTTCGAAATCTGAAATTCAGGGCAATGCTTCCAATGATTAGATAAAAAGGATGAAATATTGTATAAAAATCAAAGCTAAATAACATGAAAGTTATAATGTAAAATGAAGTTCAACAAGGCTTGGTTATTCTTATCCTTATGGTTAGCTGTGGTTGGTGGATATAAGATTTCCAACTTTACGAAATTTGCATCGCCTAATAATATGGCAGATAGAATTCACGAATATCTAAAGGACAATTCTGAGATTTCAGGAAAATGTGCTAAGGAACTCGAACAGTATATGCAAGGCCTAAGGAGAGGCGAGCTTTGGGCACTTAAAAGTGAGAATTTTTGGGTTTTGTTTGAATATTTTTGTCTACGTTTTTCTTTTAATATTTTACTACGGAAAATAAAACTAGAGAAATATCAAAATTAAAGCGAATTTGAGATATGTAATATTCAAAAATTCATGTAATAATAATTATTGTTGAAAAATTTGTTGCTATAAAAATTACAATTTTAATAACCGTAGTGTTCGATTCCGCATCCAGGATTTTATCAGGAATGCTTTCTGGAAATCTAATTGATTTTGGAGCATTTCACCAATGCCTTAACATTCGAAGTAATACTGGTTTAGATCCAATATATGGAAAATATTGCTTAGGGATTCATTTTCTTCCAATCGACATCCCTATTGAAATTCCTTTAGGAAATAAATCCGTAAGTACATGGACTACATTTATGTTTGTACGATTTTTCTGTTTAACCTCTCGCTTCATTGTAATTTATTATTAATCGCTAAATTATTTTTTAAGTTGTGGCTGATGTAAAGTTTCCAATATTTTGTGGTGGTAAAGCTGTGTCGGCTTAGCATTGCCAGCCAAGAATAATAAAGTCCGAGTAAACATTGCTAAAAATCCCCATATTACTTTATTAAAACCCTGCTAAGTTCGACAATAATTCCATGTTGTTTACAGAACTATGATTTAATAACAACCGATCCCGCAATACAGATTACCATAAATCCATTTATGCCATGGGCTGTTTGTTCTCCAAGTTCATGCACAGCTCGTGAACTTATGAAGTTTTACGCAGAAAATGGGGTTAAATATCTATTATTAGAACCACTCTGTCAAGATAGGGCTAGCCCTTCTACATTAGATTCAGGAACCATTGCAACAATGTGTGAACAAACCGACTAAACTAACTCCTTTAACATTTAACTCGTTTGCTTTTAGAACATTCCTGGCAGTTATTTTGATTCTAATGTTTGCTTCGACAGCCTATGATCTGCTGCTTCATTACAAAGAGGAAAGTTAGTAAAATTTCTAAATAAAAAGGTAATACCTTAATACAATCACTGCGATGTTTGTAGGAGCAAAACATAGTTTATTAATAGCTTTCTCAGTAATAACAAATGGAAAAAAGCTGTTCACATTGAATACGAACCCTAATGACATCTCAAGTCTACATGGAATTCGCACGATTTCCTTGATATGGATTATGTTAGGGCATAAATATTCGATGTATATAACAATAAAGCAAATTGGTAATTACCTAGATGTTTTGAAGGTAAGTACAAAACAAAATTTTCCTTTGTTTATTTAAAACAATCCATAAGGAGGTCCTTTTTTCATTTTGTGTTTTTGGCTTGATCTTAAATTTTTTGAAGTGAATTTTAAACAGCTTTGTTATAGCATCCTTTTTTAGTAAAAGTAAACTAGCAAATAATTTTAAATAAGAAATATGAAAGAAGGAAGTGTTCAACAAGACATTTTTATCCTTAGAGAGTTCTGAATTTGTATCTTGCGGGCATTAAATTTAAAAAAAATATTGAAAATAAATTAAAATTTTAAGAAGAGTAAGCTTTGTTTGCAAATCAATTCTATCCTTAAACATTTATCTCCTTTACTAAGATTAAATTTAAAAAAATTAAACTTGAAAAATTTTAAATAAAAGAAAATGTCCTTATTCCTTGACTATAATTTTTAGGTATAGAAAGTTTTGAAATTATGTTTTGCATGGATTAAATTAAGAAATAAAATAAATACAAATTTAAAGAAGAAGAGAAAACTTCATTTGCAAATCACTTTGTCCTTAAAGAATTCTGAACCCTTCTTTTACTATGATTCAATTTTAACAAATTTAACTTGAAAAAGATTAAATAAAAAAGGAAAACGTTATTAACCAATCATTTTTATTCTTAGAAAGTGCTGAATTCATTGTTTTCAGAGGTTAAATTAAATAATAGCATAAAAGTAAATTTAACTTAAAAAAATTCCTGCTAGATCATTTTTATTCTTAGGAAGTTTTGAAATTGTGTTTTGGATTAAATTATTTTTATCCATAAATATAAATATAAATATAAATTAAATTAAAACGAATAAATAAGAAAATAAAATTGAATTAAACGCAATTAAACTTACATATTTGAGATCGTTTATTGAAATAATTTCAGTGGATCTTAAAAAAAGAAAGTACTGCATTTATACAGAGTATAGCACTAGCCGTTGATACATTCTTACTTCTTTCTGGTTTCCTCCTATGCTTAATTTACATGAAAACTATGGACAAATCCCGCAAATTAAACATTTTCGTTTTTTATTTTCATCGGTATCTTAGGTAAGTAGACCGCTATTAATTATTAAATTTTTTATTTTTTACCTATTTAATATCAAAACGTATTATTTTTAGGTTAACCCCTGCATTATGCGTTGTAATGTTGTTTTATATTTTTTTAATGCCACATTTTGCATCAAGCCCTACTTGGCCGATTATTTCTTCTGTTCTGAATCAACCGTGTAAAGATTATTGGTGGTCAACTTTACTCTACGTTCAGAATTACGTAAATCCGTCAGAGTCTCTGGTGAGATCTTTTTAAGTCTTTACAAAACAGTAATTATTAATACTAATAATAAATGTTATTTCTTCTCACACATACATATACAAAATTTTTCTAGTGCAATTTACCTACGTGGTATCTGTCGGTGGATATGCAACTGTATTTATTATCACCATTAGTTTTAATTCCTCTGCAAAAGAAGCCAAAATACGGCTTGATTTTCTTAGCCTTACTGATTTTTTGTTCAGTGCTGTCTCCTTTCCTTGTTACATGGTTTTATGGAATACATTTGTGGGGATATAATACTTTGACGTAAGTTTTTATTTTTACAGTAAATTAGGAATACGTTATCCAGGTTTAAGGGTGCCAGGTATCTCCGCAGTTCGATGTACCAAAATATCGATACATATGTATTGAGTTAATTATTGTCAGAAATATATCGATTTAATCGATATTTTTTATTTATGGAATGATTCAATTAAATCTTTATTTCATAAATAAATTTTCAGATTAAAGAGTCTGTAAGTGTTTAAAGTGCTTAAAAACCAAGATGTAAAAGAAATAGACACATCCATTATAATAAAAAATACTATGAAAATCAATACAGCCTGACAGCAAACCCCCCACTAAAATAGAAAATTTGTCAAGAAAAGCAATAAATGTAACTCAGAGGACATACCAGATATTACCAGCGAAGATATAGCCATACAGGAAACCAAACGAAACATAGCTACGAGCGATGATAGAATATTGCAAGAGTTTCTTAAAGGAGGGTGGATCAAAGTTATAGACCACTTAAACATTCTGTTGAATAAGTGCCTAACGGAAGGTAAAATATCTGAGAAATGAAAGAATGCCAGAACAAGGTTAATATACAAAAAATGGGATTCACCAAATCTAATGAACTACAGACTTGTATCCCTTCTATCGGAAATATACAAATTATTCACCAGAATCATCAGAAATCAATTAACGAACAAATTTGACAATTACCAGAAAGTAAAATAGGCAGGCTTTAGGAAGGGATGTGGAACATGCGATCATCTACACACTCTGAAGATACTAATAGAGAAAACTTACGAATATCGCCTTCCGTTGTACCATGAGATCGAAAAAAAGATTATTCTGAGCAGGCCTTGACTAGTACAACACGATTGGCAAGACTGATTTCAAAATGTGGCAGTAAGTTAGAGGTTAATAAATGTCAAATAAATTAAAACACAAAACAGTATTTATTTAGGGAACAAACTGAAAACTAAGATGAATACATGTTAGAGGAGAGTAGGTGTTCAAAATGTGATCCTTCACTAGTATTACAACGATAAACTTAAATAATTCTGGAAACAAGATTGCAAAACTGACTTACATTTGAAATGTCACTGTCACATTATAATTCATAGGCATTCTAGAACCAGTGTAACCAATCGTGTTGTACTAGTCAAGGCCTGCTCAGAATCATCTTTTTTTCGATCTCATGGTACTTTCGACAGTATACAATTATCAATTGTCAAAGAAACACTGAACGATAGGTAGATGTCAGGTACAGGCACTTGATGGCAAGTATGCCATTGCACTTAAATGGCGAATTACAAAGAAGTCGGAGCAAAAAAGAAGTGAGACAAGGAGATAAAATCTCACCCAAGTTATTCCTTTTAGCCTTGGAAGACTTATTCAAATCGTTTAACTGGGGGAATAAGGGAATCAACAGTAACGGTAAACATCTCAACCACCTCAGATATGCAAACGAAGGATCATAATTTCATCCAATTGGAATTAGTTACAAAGCATGTTAACTAACCTCCATGAACCCTCAATCCAAAGAAATCTTAAAATTAATTAAAATAAAACAAAAGTGGTGTCCATACAAACAACCGCTTTACAATAACACTAAACATAACAACAATAGAGCAAGTCGACAAATATATAGGTCAAGCTATTAAAGCAAACAAAGATAACCAAGCCTCTGAGACAACAACAAAAGTGGGAATGAGGTGGGCAGCATTTGGCAAGTTGTCATACGTATGTTCTAAAAAAACTAAAAAATTCCCCTACACCTAAGAGCCAGGGTCTTTGATTCCTGCATCCTATTGATCCTTGTATATGCAAAGGCAAATACAGATAAAATATAGAAAACCTAAAAATCCATGGAAAGGCAAATACTTGGAATATCGCCTAAAGATAAAAAACAGAATGGGCGGATACGAAACAGAACAAAAGTTACCGACGTGATCGAATGTGCAGCAAGTCTAACATGGAAATGGGCAGGTCATAGCGAAAGCATACAAAACCAAAGATGGAACAATCAAATCAAAGGATGGCGCCCATACGCCAGCAAGGCATCGAGAGGAAAACCACAAATGAGATGGAAAGACGACCTCACTAAACATGCAGGCTTGATGTGGCATAGAACATCCCGTAACAGGGAGAGATGGAATCAGTTAGGGGAGGCCTATATCCAAGTATGAAAGGATATATAGAAGGCTAAAAAAAGAAATCAACATGTAAAGAATTTGATGAATCAACACAGCAATTTACTTCACGTGCTGAATCATTAAACGAATAGAATTATTCGATATAACGATTGATTTGATAAATACCTCATAGAAGATTTTGGAAAAAAACTGAAAAATATCGATTACAAATTTTAATTTACGACTCGTCCATTTTTAATGTTTCCTCTAGAAAAGTACTGAAATTTTTCAATGAAATTCCAGAATATTCGGTATAATTCGTATTATCTTGTTTACTCATTGTTTTTAATAATTTTTTTTAAGTTCTCGGTACATTTTAATAAACATTAAATTACTATTGCGCGAAGCAATTTATTTCACTTGCCGAATCATTAAATGTATCGGATAATTCGATACATCAGTTCAATAGGATGATTTAATAGTCATATCGATTGATTCAATATATCGATAGTATCCATATTTTTTTTCGAGACATAATCATTATTCTAATTCTAATTATTAGAATTAACATTAAAAAGCCCCAGAACATAAAAATACTAAATAAGGTATTTTCTTAACTTAAGTAGATTGATTTTTCTTTTCTAGGATTAAAGAACCAATGAATTACAACAAATATTATTATTATCCAACGCATACACGTGCATCAGCTTGGTTAATTGGGATTCTACTTGGATATATTGTTTACAAAACGCAACACACCAAAATTAACATAGGATTAAAAAAGGTGAGAACCTTGAACCAGTCTTTGACTTGGAACTTTCCTACAAAGCATTTAATATTTTACAGTATCAACTACAAGGAATAGCTATGGGATTTTGGGCATTAGCGTTTGCTATTATGTTCACATGTACTTTCGAAGGATACGATTTAGCTTGGGGCGAATACGACAAACTCAAAACCGCATTTTTTTTAAGCCTGGTACCATTCTCCTGGGCTATAGCGGTTGCTTGGATTATTTTTGCTTGTGTACATGGATATGGAGGTAAACTATTACGTATTTACATCGCAAACTTATTTTTACTTTGTGGTTATTATAAAAACATATTTTAGAAGTATTATTATTTACTTCATATCATATTTTTTCGGATGAGCCAATTATGGGCTGCTATAGTTCTCAAACCATTGTGGTGAATTAGCGATATAATTAAAAGTGTAAAAAGTGAAAATTAATATGAGGGCGAAATCTGAAAGAGAAATGAGTTAAGGAAAAGAAATGAAAAATTAAAGCTTGAAAATAGTGATAATACAATAACAATAAGCGCATGTTAAACGCAAGAAAAATAATAGTAGAAAATAGCCGAGTGAGCGGGAATAAAAACCTCAGAAAAAATAGATAAATAACAAAAAGATACAGAAGCGAAGATACAATAATACACGACAGAAAAGTTAACATGGATAAGATAATTCCGGAAGAAATACAAAAAATGAGAGCGGAAATACAATAATAAAAGGGATAGTAATAGATAAAACGAACATGACATGATAGTTGAAGAATTTCTAACAAAAGAAGTAAGAGCTAGAGCAGGAGTAACGGATGCATTTAAAATAGGAAAGGGTGTGGAAGGGAAAGCAATTATAGTAAAGAATAAACATGGGAGCAAGATGAGATATAATGATGAGCAAGAATATGCTAAAAGGAAAACACATAATTATTGATAGCAATCTAACAACGAAGGCGATGATAATACAAAATAACATGGAACAGGTGAACAAAGAAATACAGTAAAAACCAAGGAGCAATAAAGAAGCTGGCTGAAGAGTGACTTCAAAAGAGACAATTGGATACAGGAGAACAAAAGAAAGGATTATTTCAATGAAAAATATGAAGAAAGCGTAAAACAAACAAAATACAATATTGAAATAGATACAAACGAAAAAAGCAGAGGATGTAGAAATACATAAAGAAGAAAAAGGCAAGAAAACAAGATATTATATAAGAAACGGTGGAAGGAATGGATAGAACAGACAATAGAAGAAATCGAAGCAATATAAATAATAACGTTAGAACAATGTACCAAGATATAAGACAAACGAAAAGAATAAATAGAATTAGGATAAGGGAACTGAAGAATGAAACAGCTTGCACAGAGCACGATAGAGAAGAAGTTAAAGAAATATGGCAGAAGCATTTCTCACAATTATTAAGTGAACAAGAGAATAGAAATAAAGAAAGGTTAACCAAAGATAAGTAAGAACAGAAAAAATAAATGAACCAACATATGAAGAATGTAAACAAGTAATAAAAAAAATCAGCAACAAAAGCAGCGGGAAGTTGCAGGTACAACGGTTAAATGATAAAGTATGGGGACGACAAGCTATGGAAGGGGCTATAATATGAAACGATAAGAGAAGTATAGAAAAATGAATGAATACCAAAGAAAGAGATAGAATGGAGCGAGGAAATAATAGTGACAATTTTTAAGAAAGGGAATCCAGAAATATGTATTAATTATAGTGGAATAATGTTGTTGAATATAGCCTACAAAGTAATAACGACGCTTATCCAAAGGAAATTGGTCGAACAAGCAGAGAAGATCATTGGCAAGTGCCAGTGTGGATTTAGGGCCGGTAGAACAACAACGAATGCAATATATGTGGAAACAAACATTAGAAAAGAGTTATGAGAACAATATACAAAGACACGTACTATTTATGGATTTCAAACAGGCATTCGGCAGAGTAGGAAGGGAAGAAGTGATGCAAGGTCTAAGAAAGTTAAATATACCAACAAAGCTAATACAAATGATAGATATGACTATGAAGGAGACGACAACGATAGTACGAACATCGGAACACCGGACTGGCATACGACAAGGCGGTATATTATCGGCATTATTTGGGCTAGCGTTGGATAGCATAATAAGAACGGCAGATGCAGAAGGGACAATTGACAACAAATCGTAGCATATGCGGACTATTTAGCAATAGTTGCAAGAAGTAGAAGAAAATTAGATGAAGTGTTCAGCCAAATAGAACATGAAGCAGGAAAACCAGGTTTACTGATAAATGAGAGCAAGACAAAGTATATGTAATGTAAAAGAAATAGAAATAAGACACAAAACGTAAAAATAGATAAATAAACATTTGAGGAAATAGGGGAAATAGAGCATATTATAGCAACAGGGAGATATTAAGAGGCAAGACAATAACTAAAAGACCAAAGAAAAGAATATACTAAAGTTTGATAACCAAAAGGGAAGAAGAACCACTGAGGGTATGGGAAATACCAGGACCAAAGGACATGAGAAAACAAATATAGAACCAAAATAAACTACCAAATACTAGAAGAAATATGAGGAAGAACAAAATTGAGAAAGGACTGAAAAACGAAAGCTGAAATAAAAAGGAATGGAGAGACGAACAACTATAGAGAAAACAAATGTGTAGAAAGTAGACGCACAATATTGCAGTGCTCATTAAACATGAGGTTAAATTGAAACGAAAATACCAATCAATTTGTTTTAATAAAAGCAACACATCCAAATCCCACGAAATAAAACTTAATTTGAAATCGTTTAATAAAATGTAACTCCTTTTAATTAACGTTTTTAGGTCCGTTTAATTGGTTTTTGTCCCTTCCACTATTTCAATATCTCTCAAAGTTAGGTTACAGCATGTACCTTCTACATTATCCAATGCTGGTTATTCTAGCTTTTCAAGAAACACACTACAAAGGGGTATTTAAAGATCATACAACTGTAAGTTTATAGAATTTGAAGTAAGATCGATCAATTTTTAATGGTTTCAGATACATACATTTTGGGGAGATTTTACGTTTACGTTTATGGCTGCGGTTGTACTGACGCTGTCATTTGAATCTCCAGTTCTTGCAATCGAAAGAAAAATATTTCGAAGAAACTGAGGCTGGATTTAATTTAGATCAATAAAATTTAGATTAAAAAAATAAACAACGTTTTGTTTTAAGAAAAAGGGAAGTATGAGAAAAATTGTAATAAATGCAAAAGAAAACTTCAATTATTTATTGATCTTTCAATCAAGCAACAAATCGAGTTCCCTTTTTGCAAATTTTATTAATACAAAACCAAATAAAAACGTAGAAATTTAAGTATTTTTAAGTTATTTACTTGTACATTTTCAAGCCGCAATAAACTTGCAGATAAAATATCAGAGTCTTATTTAGTTACGAATATTTATTTCGTATGTCATGATTCAGAACGTTGACGAGGGGGCTGAAAGCCACATTCTTAAACGACTTGGCGTCGTGAACTTTGTTATGTTCCCCTTATGCTAGGGAAATGTGTACTCTACAGTAGTTTCCCGTTGCCTTCTGCAGAGTTTGTGACTACTTATTATTAAGTGTATAGTGTCTGTGTCTTGTTACTATCGTTAATTTCACCAAACGATTCAATGGCTTCACTCGCTCAAGTACCGACCTCGAACAATGGGGAATTCTATATAAAAATCCTTATCACTGCGTGAGATTCGAATCCAAGACTCCTAGCTAGGAGTCCAGCGCTCCTACCACTGCGCCAACGAGCTTCTTTATTTACGAATAAGTAGCTCGTAATAGTTTATAGGAAAACAGTATCAACAATTGAATCCTAAATTGCGAGTAATAATTAAAATGAACGCCAAATATCCTAATAATCTGTAAATAAGTGCCTACTACGATATTTAATTATATTTTCAAGCTACGATAAACAACAATTTAAAGTAATGCCCTACGAATGAAAGTAATTAAAAAAATTGTTTATATTGATAAAACTTATGACATGGCCTTTGCCTAAAGTTCTTTCTAAAAAACTAATTACAATTTCTTTGAAACTTCTTTTTAGCTTTTCGTATTAAGAGGTGGTGGTATCAAATATCATAGGGGCACGTCACTTTTACTAAAATCTACAAGTAACTTAACGCTTGCTCGAAAAAAGAAAAAACAAATAAAAGCATACCCACCAACTTTAATTTAAAGTAATTACCAAAGACGTGAAGGCACAACTTAAAATTTACATTACATCAAGCTATAAAAAGTTTGTTAACACGACAGTCGAAGTACAATAAACCCAGGCAAAGGGTCGACCACGTTAACTTGCAACAGCCATTTGAAGTTTATTTTGATGAAGTAAGGTTTAGTTACCTTAAAACACGTTGAAAACAACTTTTTTATTAATGAAGTGTTTTTAAATAATTGTTGTATTTTCAGCTTTTGTTTGGTTAATTAATCATGGTTGCTTAGACAAATAATAATTATTAAACTGATAATAAAATGTAATAAAATTTCAAGTAGGTACCACTTGAAACGTTAATTGTAAAAATAGATATGTGAGAAGCTTCATAAGTTTTTGATAATTCCTTAGAAATAGTCGACCTTGATATAACAGTAATGCCGATTGCTTGCCAAGTCCTTTGTCTTTGGTTTCCAGTCATTTCTATTTGACTTCGGGTTTAAAGGTTTCCTGAATCATCCCTTACACAACTTGTTGGACCTTTTCGATGCATTTGAAGGATTTTTTAGATCCTTTGGGAATTAAGCAAAAAATTAAATAATTGTATAACTCGCAGCGACGATTCGGGTTGTGCATTGCACCCGTTAAAATCACATATGCTAACGCATCAGCAAAAACCCATAGGCCTTCAGGCCTAAAAGTGCTGTACATACATACATTACCGAGTCCATGGTGTTATTATAAGTAATCAAGACTGCTTTGAAATCAACCAATCAATCAGTAAAACTTAGTTTCGCGATTAAATTGTAATACAGAGTGTTTTTAGAAGTAAAAATTGTTTTGATTGAACCATCGTGAACCTTTCATTTGTACAGTTAATACACTGAATAATATTTTTAAACAAGTTATTGACTTGTCTACACTGAGAAGTCATTTGAGTTTATTAAATAAGCAGACAAAACACTTCAAACAGTGATTTTTATCTAAAAAAGATGGTTTTCGACTTTTATACGCATTTCACAATATTTTTATAATTCTTTTAAGTAGGTAATTCACATTTTGTAAGTGATGGAAAACGAGTTTACTAAAATGAATCAAAGAAAAATAGTTAAATATATTAATAGCAATTTTAAGTAAATAACTAATAGAAATAGTATTAATAATGAAAACACGTGTAAAATTAATTAAAAAGACTGTTTACCTTCGTACTTAAGTCGTAGTCTACACTTTTTTATTTCTATTTGATTTAATAAATCATCAAAACCGCTGTTATTTTTACCTGGGTACTTTAATGAAATACAAAACTTTTTTAGTTGGTTTCTTATTGGAACATGTTTTGAAATTAAAATAATTTTAAAGATTTTTAAAACCCTTCTAATTATCGAGTTACAGCAATTTCTGAAAGAAAAATAAATTCCGTTTTGGAATAGTATTAATAATGAAAATACATTTAAAATTAAGAAAAGATCTGTTTGCCATCGTACTTAAGTCGTAGTCTATTTTTTTTTAATTTCTATTTTATTTAATAAATCAACAACAGCGCTGTTATTTTTACCTAGGTACTTTAATGAAATGCGAAAGCTTTTTAGTTGGTTTCTTGTTGGAAAACGTTTTGAAATTAAAATATTTAATTTTAAAGATATTTAAAACCCTTCTAATTATAAGGTTCAGCAATTTTTGGAAGAAAAATAAATTCCTTTTTGGAAAGTACCTATTTTGTAATTAGAGAAGTTATTGAAACGTACATGTATTTTTGAAGAATAAATTTTGAAGTTTGAATTTTTAATTGATTTAACCTGGAGTAAAAATTAGAATTAATTAGTTAGAAAACTTTTGACAGAAAAAGAGATTTCTTCTTGGGGAGTATTCTCTAACTAAAGAAGTTATTGATTGAAAAGAAAATATATTTTTGTATAAATAATTTGGAAGTCAGAATTTTTAATCAATTTAACACGGGGCAAAAACTAAAATTAATTAGTTAGAAAAATTTTTGAAAGAAAATCAAGTTTCATTTGAGAAGTATTTTGTAATTATTGGAAAAAAATATTTTTGTGGATTTATAATTTTTAATTGGTATAACACGTGGAAAAAACTAGAATTAATTATTTCTTTTTATAAAGTATTAGGGCCTATCTATCTTTTGACTCCGGGCACCACTGAAGCCTAAAAGGCTTATTGTGCATACCCCGATTTATTGCTAAAATCCATTCGGTGATATTTGTTCCCTGTATCAAGAGGTAAAGGTCCTTCGCCGGGTGTCTGACAACCTCCTTCGGTTCCATAATAGGCGTTCCGAATATGCACTCTCTTTTTCTCACCAGCACATCACCGACACATAAAATATGTTTCTTATTGCAAAGTCCACAAGTAAGTTTTCCATTATATTTACTAATCTTCCCCAGGTGTTCCTTAACAATTGTATGTCCTGTTAGTAGACCTGTGACGATCCTGAGTTGTGCCCTACCCATAAGAAGTTCAACAGCTCGCTTCTTGCAAGGTCTGTTTATAAATGCCTTACCGTGGTTTTGTCCTGGTATGTTAGTCCAGTATCATTTCTGTTGAGTGCAGATCCAGTCACTTACATATCCTCGAATGGCACTTCTTTAAATTCCTAAGGCTGGTTCTGGGCCAAGGAAAGCGTCAGTCGATACCTGCCTTGCTAATTCGTCGGCGCGCAATGACCTGGTTCCCAGAACAGTCTCACGACATTCTGTTCTGCCAAGTCATTGAGTTTCTCTAGGTATTCCCATACCAGCCCGGAAGAAGTCTTGCTACTGGAGAAAGCCTTCTAAGCCGCCTGCCTATCCGAAATTATGTAGATCCGCCTGTGTTTATAGGCCCTCCGATTGTTTTCCCGCTCACATTGTAAAACCAAGTACATTTCCACTTGAAAAACGGAGGCGTGCTTACCCAATGAAAAGTCGAGCCTTTCCTTTGGCCTTTCTCCATAAAGTCTTGATCCGGCACCAATCTCAGTCTCGGAACCATCCGTACACCAGATTAGACTTAAAGGAGGAATATCCTCTTTGGGATCTTTCCACTCGTCACGATCTTTAATTATCACCTCAAAGATTGAGCCTACAGAGTATTTGGGAGTCATAACGCCTACCCTCATTCCAAGTAGAGGGTTCTCTATGCTACCAACTATACCAGTGTAATCTATGGATTTCCAATCTTGCCTCTCCCTGTATCACTGTATGAAGAGGGGGAAGGTCTAGAAGAGCCTCCATAGCAGCAGTGGACGTTGTTCGCATTGCCCCTGGAATGCCAAGACAGGCAAGCCTTTGTATCTTGCTTAGTCTTAGTTTAACGGATTCTTGCTTGACATGAGGCCACCACCACAGCGCCGCATATATAATCGCCAATAAGGTTTCCACTTTTTTGATAACGTTATCGATATGTTGACTCCAGGTTAGTTTGTAATCCAGTATGATTCCTAGATACTTAACCCCACCCCCACGGAAGTAGAAGTCTCAAACCCTCTAGATTTCTTCTTCGCGTAAATTAATGGTGTTACGGTGGCCTTTTTGGGACTGACTTTAAGGTCTTTCCTTTCAATCCACCTGGATACAACATTTAGGGCCTATTGCATATGCTCCCTGACTATCATGGCAAATTTCCCTTATACTGCTATGGCAAGATCGTCAGCGTATCCTAAGGGAGAAAACCCTTTGCTGCTGAGCTCTTGCAGAAGTTCATCCATGATAAGGTTCCATAGCATTGCCACCAGAACTGATACGGTTTCATGCTGCAGTGTATAGGCCACCCTTCCTCTCAGCATACTGTCTATAGTGTCTATCCACCTGCAGCATGTCGCTTCTAGCCCACGATCCCGTAGGGCTGTTGTAATTGCTCTGAAAGATGTGCTCCAAGAGGGATTTCTTTATTTTCCAGCGTCTTCTCCTCCACCCTTCTCATAAGATGACGTAAGGCTATTTTTATTGATAGACCTGCTTTCTAGGCAAACTGCTTTTGGTGTAGAGGACTGTTTATCAAGACACCATCCTTAATGTACCTATCGAGCAGTTTCTCCATTGTCTTAAGTACAAATGGCATAAGGCTAATGTGTCGAATTGACTTTGCCTGAGAATAATTCATCTTAACGGTCCTTTGTATAAAAACCATCCTGGTTAGTCTCCATATTTTAGGCATGTAGTTCAGATCTAAACTGACTCTGAGTACCATTCAGATTCTAGTAAACAGAAGATCCAAACCCTTCTGCAACATGGATGGGAAAATCCCGTCCGGTCCCGGAGATTTGTACGGTTCAGTCTATTGCCCGTTTGATTTTGGCGAACGTGATAAGTATTAGTGAAGTTATTGAAGGGAAAATATATTTTTTTGGAAATAATTTTAAAGTTAGAATTAATTAATTAGAAAAATAAGTTTCTTTTTGGGAAGTATTTTGTAATTAGAAGAGATATTGAAAAGGAAATATATTTGATGGAATTAATTTTGAAGTTAGAATTTCTAGTTTATTTAAACACGGGGTAAAAGCTAGAATTAATTAGTTAGAAAAATTTTTGAAAGAAAAATTGATATTTCCTTTTGGGAAGTGTTTTGTAATTAGTGAAGTTATTGAAAATAAAATATATTTTTTAACATAGGGCAAAACTAGAATTAATTACCAGTTAATTAAATCAGCAAATAGGTTAGAATCTCCTAAATTAAATGTTTATTATTACTTGGTTAATACCTTAATTTGTTTCTTTTTATTCATAGGTTAGCAAAACTATGACTCATAATTTAATACGAGTAGGTATATTTTAACCCTGAATAAGCAGGCGCGCCGTGTTTTACGACGTAGACTGTCGTGCGGTTGTACCTAACACCCCGGCGGTTATAGAGCCCCCTAGGTCCCTTTGATGATTTTTTATTTTTTTAAAGTACCTATCATTAGGTTAAGACAAGCGTACTGTGTACGTGAAAATGTTTCTCGTCACCAACTTTGACCACGAAATGGTTAAAAAGGACACAAACCTAAAGACATATAAATTTTACTGAAATATTAAAGAAATATACATTTTAGTCAATAATGTAAAATTAAAAATGCAAAAAACCCTCAAAACCTAATAAATATTGTTTACATTTGCCAGTAATTACTATATTTTTGACAAATAAAGAACTCAGCCACCTTTCCTATTAGTATTTGCTATATACACAATACAGAAACGTAAAAGGTCGTACGGGGTGTCCGTTACACCCCAAGTACCTTCAACACGTGTTAATTAGTATACTAATCGTATCATACTACAACACTAAACGGAATCGGAATGTCGCTTAGTTAACAGGAAGGTATACAATAGCAGCGCAACATATCCAACAGTAAACAAAAATTGAAGCTACATTTATGAGGCTGGGGTGTTCTGTACTCACCGCGCGACTGTTTACGGTTTAATTACTATAATAATGTAAAAAATAATAAAGATAATATAGCATTCAAAATTGGACAAAC
Organism: Melanotus villosus; assembly: GCA_963082815.1. NCBI lineage: Eukaryota > Metazoa > Arthropoda > Insecta > Coleoptera > Elateridae > Melanotus > Melanotus villosus. The sequence continues at coordinate 50,686,127 of OY720422.1, forward strand.
AACAAATGATTAGTGATGAATCCAGGGAAATTTCAATAAAGAAAGATATGATGATTTTAATAATTTACTAAAAAGTAAAGAAAGTAGAGGAAGAAGATGTAAGTAATTAAACGGCGGAAGAAATATTGTCATAACCTTACAATGTAAATTTAAAAGTCGGAAAGGATATACGTAGCAATTGTTTCACAAGCATACAAGTAACCCGCAACCACCTTCCTGAGAAAAAGGACAATACTAAGATACTCAGAGATGAAATGCTTTTATCAATAATACAAAGAATTCTTAATTTTTTGTAGACAGATAGCGACAGCCACAAAAGCGTCTCAAAAAGAATGAGCAAGCAGCTTCAGTTAATCTTCACTATTAAAATAAGAAAACGAGAATACCTGGGCCATATTTTAAGAGGCAAAACTATTCTCGTTAATTACCGACTAAAACAGCAGATGAAAAGCGCAAGGTAAACAAAAGACAATATCACAGCTGAATGACTGAAGAGAATGCTACAACCTACAGTTCGAATCAACTATCGATAGCAACTTAAATAAAATATAGAATAGCTAATCTTCAGATGGGGAAGTCACTTAAGAAAAAGAAAGAGGAAAAAAGAGAATAAACAAAAAGAAAAGACGAAGACAAAAAGGGAATGCGCCTGCAAATAACTACTCCTTGGTTTAATTAGTTATAAAACTTAAGATATAGAAAAATCGTTATTAATAAGACTCCAATATTAATTTACTATGCCAACTACTAGAAAAAAGTAATCTAGTTTCAAGTAATTATCTCTTGATTGTCATTAAAGCGAATCTCATTAAAATGATCAAAGCTTCCAAGTTTTAATCAGGACGAATTAAAATTTATAATAGATGAAGTTAATTTCTAACAGTGTGTAAAAGCGCTGAGCTCGTAGTTAAGTTTTAAATCCCTTTGCGAATGTTCATGTCTGTAAAGTAGGTAAGTGCACAAACTGTGCATGTGCGGTTAACTGGTTACAGGGTTATTTATTTAACGGAGATTTCAATAAGAAAAGGGAATTTCTGGCTGATTCACTACATTTTGAATAAATGTTCTTGCCCTGTGCTTGAACTGAATTTAGCACATGAAAAAACTATACTGAATACCCAAGCAGTAATAAAATGGGATTAATATAGATACGGTAACAAGCAAGGGCGTAGTGCAGGCCTTGTAAGTATTAAAATCTAGCTAATGATGAATTAGCTTGTAACTTTCCGCTGCAAAAGGATTAACATGCAGTATTTCTGCACTTGATTTAACACCAAAATATTGATAAAAGCCTCATCAATCTATCTGACATTTAATAATAGGTTCAGGAAAATAGAGAGATTATCATAATTTTTGGGAAAAATCTGGCTTTAACGGTAGCTAATTCTCTTCAAAGTCTTGTAAATACAAAATTTCCATCTGGAATCCTACAATTTCTTAATTACTAAAGGTTGCTTATTCTGCATTGCAGCCTATGCCCATTTTAATATAATTTAAGATAAAACTTACAAAAGCGCAAAGTACATCTAACCCAAAAAATATCTTAGAGGACCCGATTTGTAAGTTCAAAAATTTTAAAGTAGTAACTTCCCTGATATATTTAAACCTACCTTTTCAACAAGCCTGTTTACGATTAGATTCAGATATGGTTCAGATAAGGTACTTATAGTTTTTCAATTATAAAAATGCCTAAATATACGAAGCTGCCAGTGTTTAACACTACGTTAAAGCAAAATGTGGCCTACTCGGTTAGGCTTTGTTATTTTATGTTTTCCTTTAATTTATGGGCACGATATCTTCAAACAAGGAGAATCTACAGATCTGTTACGTATCACCTCCCCTGAAGATCTGGGAAATTATTTATTACACCGATTAGAACGAAACGATGCCAGATTTATATCGAAAGATTGTTTTTTACATCTTCTTCAGTATGCTAAGGGTTTGTTAACGTTTAGAATATGGGCACTGCAAAGTGAGTTTTTTTATTTGTTTATTATTTATTTTTGATTGGAGAATTTTTTGAAAACGTATGCAGCGTTAAACTACCTACTTGAATTTAATACATATCTGAAAGGTGGACATAAAAGTTTTGTCTAAAGGCTCCCTCAGATTTCTCCTATTACTTATTGCTAAAATAAACTGATATTCTCCTGAAGAATATTTAATGTTAAAAGTTTTCTACAAACACCCCCTCAGCTTTTTCCTGTTATTGCGAAAATTATCTAAAATCAACTAAAATTCTCTTGACGGATTAAATTAAATTAAATTCGCAACATATTTTGTGATTTCTTCATATTTTTTTCTGCTTCCGATAGTGTTTGATTCGAGTGCCAAAATTCCGTCAGGACTTTTAAGAGGCCATGGTGCAGCACTGGGAACATTCGATGAATGCTTGAGTATTAAAGCAGAAAACACAACTTTGGGCACATTTAGAGGAAAATACTGTTTAGGTGGCTTTCGACTATTAAATTTAACAAGTTTCGGAGGGTATGACTTCGATGTAAGTATAAATTAGGTTTCGAAACAAAATTGGTTTGTTATTTACTTTGAGAAACAATGCATTCTCGTGGAATACTGATAACATATTTTTTATAAGTGGCCATTGAATCCCCAAGGATTAATCTAATCAGTAGTTTAAGTTTTTAATTTATTGACGTTATTCGTTTCACATATTTTTGGATGCATTGTTTTGAAGGACCCTTCTCTTTATTCCCGTATTCCAGTTATATAGGTAGTTTTCGTTAAAATCACTTTCCTTACATTGAAATATATCGTTCAGCTTTATTTTTGACTGCTTGAAACATGCATTTTCTGAAGGTTAAATTGCACACTCCTCGATTTTTATAATTAATTTACGAATGTTTGAATATTCCGCAAAGAGTATTATTCTTTTGTCGTTCATCACGTCTTTTATATGACGGTGTTTGCAAATCATCGGTTTGAAAGCAAGGTGAACTGCTTCTATTAAAAGATGTCGGGATATTTAAAAATTTACAGACTATCGAACATGTGCTGATAATAACAGATTTTTGTATTAGCTTAATGAGAGATTGATGTAGGTATACCCAGTTCTTTTAAACTCTGTGTCAGATTTTTTGGGATCTCACCCGTTGTCTATAATACTATAGGTATAGGCACTACAAATACTCTTGTTGCCACATCTTCTTTATTTCCTCTGCTAACTCGTTGTGCTTGCTTATCTTTTCGTTGTATGCTTGTATAAGATTGTGGGTGTTTGGTGTCGATATATCAACCAGTTAAGTACATTTTTTTTCCTTTATCTGTTAGGACAATATCCGGTCTATTAATTGGCTTGGATAATTCGATCAGTATTGTTATAACCATGTGATCCCAATATAACTTAAGGGTTTTATTTTCCAGTACTGCCTGAGGTGTGTATTGGTAGTATGGTGTGTATGTACTTACTTATAAGTTTATGTGTTTGGGCTAATGATGAATGTATGATTTTTGCCACCTGATTGTGCCTATGGGTATAATCACTATAATCAGTAACAGCAAGCATTGGACAAGACGATGTAACATGTTGAATAGTTTCAGGAGCTCGAAGACATCTTCTACGCAAATCGTCTTTTACATTCTTGTCTTTTACCATATAGGTACTTCATGTAGTTTTTTGTTGCTTTAACCTGGTCTTAAATTGCTGTTAGAAATCCTTCTGTTTCGGGAAGCAAATCACCACGAGTGAGCCAATATTAATAACTCAAATTCTTATTGTTATTTAGAAGTTAGTATTGTAGAAACTAAATGAACTGAAAAGCAACCATACCAAGAACAAAATGTTTTATAAAAATAATCAAAAATTGGTTTCATTTAACTTGTATGTACTGAAGTGGAGAAAATGTTACGTAGGGTTTAATTTAAACGAATACAAAAAGGTATCTTAAAAATCTAATTAACCGTTACTTCATTTATAGACTTTGCACGTATTTGAAACAATAATCTGATATTAATCAAAACTGATAGTTCCTATTGTACGAAAACCTACAAATTTAGAGATAAGATTACGGTCTCACTAATTCATTCTAAATATCGTAAAACTAGAATGATTCGATTTTATTTTTTTATTCAAGTCCTCCCATACAGCTGTTTCTTCAGCTTTGGCCAGCGTTTTCTTGAGAAGAAAATTACTGGATTTTTATGTCCTACATTTATTGGTATTGACTATTAAAACCAATAGTTTCTTTTTCTAAGCTTAGGATTTAGTTAAAATTATATTTTTTTCTAAAGATTTATCACAGATGTATCGTATATAAAAAAACAAGTTATTAGTTTAAAGGTTTAAGAATATCTTTATCACAAAAATTTAATATAAGAAATTTTTTTAAATTATAACTATTTATAATAAAAATTTAATAATAACTAAAATTGAAAACAGAGTAACAATTTCAATTATCTTTATAATAAAAAATTAAATAAATAATACTGAAAGAGAAAATTTTTTTTAAAATATTCTAGCTTTAGCAAACACTAGAATTTTATATTTTTTCTAAATGCTTTAGGGGAACGATAAGCAAGGCTTAAAAAATCATAAAAATCGATATTCAATCATTATTTTTTTTAATTAAAGATTGGTACGTATATCTTAGGTTATATCGTTGAAGAGAGAAAAATAATTGTGTTTCAAGGTCACATCCTATTTCTTCTTCTTCTTATCAATCTTGATCTATCCACCGTTGGGCATAGGCCTCTCGCAGTCCCTTGTATTTCTGTCTATCATGAGCCAATTGAAACCACTCCCGTCCCGCCGTGTGTATGACGTCATCAATCCACCTCCTCTGGGTTCTTCCGGCGCTTCTCTTAGTCTTGGCCTACATGAAGTGATATTAATGTCCCAGCGATTTGGATCTTGCCGAGCCACGCGTCCGTCTCATTACCATTTCATTTTCAGTATTATTTTACAAATATCACTCACCTTCGTTTCACGTCTAAAGTCCTGCTGTTTAATTCTATCCCTGAGGCTGATGCCCAACATTATTCTCTCCATAGCTCTAAGTCCTAAAATTAATCATACTCTTCCTGGTGAGTGACACCGTCTCCACTCTATAATGTTGCCACAGGGAGAACACAAGTTTCATAAACTCTTCTTTTTAAGCAAATGGGGAAAGCAGAATTAGTCATTATATGGTTTACTTAGTCTCTCAATGGGTGTCCAATTCAAGGTTATTCGGCACTTTGGTTTTCCTTTCCGAGTTTAATTCTGTGTCCTAGATATATACCTATACTCTTCAGCTACTTCTAGAGTCGTATTGGCAACGGTGAGACCCATTTCCGTTGTGCTCATGATTTTTATTTTTTGGATGTTTATTTTCAGACCGACACTTTCTGTTTCTCTGAGTAGCTCAGTTAGCATTTGTTTTAATTGTCCTGGATCACTACTTATCAAGACAATGGGTCGTATGCATAAAAATAAGTAAATACTTACAAGTATTAAGTATAAGTAAAAGCAAATACTTCAATCCGTATGCACAACCTTTTACTACTACTAGGTAGTAAAAGCTGGAAAATCTAAAGTAAATACATACTACTAGCATTTACTAGAAAACACAAGTATTTACTACGAGATCGCGTTGGCGCTATAGAATAAAAATGTCAAAACAATCAAAACCTGATAAAACATCAGTTAATAATTTTTGGTTTGTTAAGTTCCGTTCCTCGGGCTACAAAAGTAGCTTCAAAATTAAGCGCAGCCCAGTCAGTCCTTGAACCTTTGGAGATGGACGAAACACGGAAGCTTTCTACCCAAGAGCTTCAACGCTTAGTTCTTTTGGAGCAATTGAACTATATTCGGGAAAAAAAGACGCAAATTAAGTGGCGAACATGAAAATGGTGGTTCCAGTCGTGCTACTTGGCTCTTGGAGGCACAATGCACATACGACTATAATACTCCCTTGTAACTTTGATTTTGTTTTGATTTTTTACTGTTTATTTTTCTTAATAAAAAAAATACAAAAAGTAAGTTATGTTGTATTGGTAGGTTGTACCTACTTATGTATTTGTTTTTTCAACCTTGTATGGGCAAGTGTTAAAACAGAATTCACTTCCTTTTATAACTAGACACCGTATAATATTGAAATTGATCTGCCAGTTTATCTTCGCTTGTTCTACTACATTTTGGTTATGATGAAATTTTATCCAGTCTTGAGAATGCTGGCAGATTTTTATAGCGACTTCTCGGACTGTACGACTCATTGTACACTGATGCACGCCTTTGTCTTCACCCACACCCACTTGAAATCCTGGATCACCAACATATCCTAGGAAGACTTCAATTTTTTCCTTTCGTGACAGAGCACCACCTCTCGTTTCATCCGTATTGCCCAAGAAAATATCTGTTAAATACCCCACATGATGTTCCTCAAACCTATAGAGAGCTCGATATACACGCACATCCGTGTTTCTTCCGGTTTTGTAAATTTTAGGTGCACGCACTTCCATAAACAGAGCCATTTTGAAGTTTCCAAAATTAATTAAGACACGTATCCAGCAGACTTAAAAAACAACCAGTATTTACTTCAAGTTTTAAGCAAATACTGCATGTTATGCATACGATTTTAAGCTTTTACTGGAAAATTAAGTGAATGCTACTTGTAGTAAATGCTTGAATTGTTTAGCATATGAAACCAAGTATTTACTTAAAAAATTGCCAGTAAAAGCATTTACTGGTCTTTATGCATACGGGCCAATGTCATCCGCGAATCGGAGATTATCCATATAGGTTCCATCGATATACAGACATTTCCTTTCCCATGATAGATTTTTAAATATGTCTTCTAATACGAAAGTGAATAATTGCGGCGAGATGGTATCGCCCTGGCAGACTTCTCTCCTTCAAGCGTCTTTTAGCGCTGTTAATGCTTTATGAAAATCGATGAAGGGTAGATAGATCGGGATATTGTACTCTGTAGATTTTGCAATAAGTGACCGAGGTGTCTGTAGGTAATTTGTGGTGCTGAAGCTCCTCCGAAAACCTTTGATGGAGGTCCAACCTTAATGTTAATCAGTTATTGATGATCTTTGTCGGCAATTTATATAGATGTGATAATAAGCTTATGGGTCGATAGTTTTCTAGACTTGTATTATCACCCTTCTTAAAGAGTAAAATAACCTCTGCATTTTTAGTCAAGAACATTAGCTTTCTCGAGACATTTATTTAAAAGCATTCGGACAGATTCTACTAAAGCCCATTTTTAACATCTTGGCTGAAATTTGGTCTTCTCCTGGTGACTTTCTATTTTTTATTTGACGTAGTGTCTTCTTTATCGATATCTTGCATATCTTTTTATGATGACTTGTTGTTGATTTATTTGACGTTGTGATATAGTGTTGTACTATAATTTAAAAAAATTCTCTACCGTATTTAGTAATCCTTACTACTTTCTTTCTTTCTTTCTTTCTTTTTTGTGTGTCTGGTATGCGTGTATAGTGTATAGCCAATCTGCTCGGAACCGCCTTTAGGCATTACTTCAAGTCAGACGGCTGTGTCATATGACGGCTACGTGTGTAGTAGTTTTGTTACTCTATCTCGTAGACCAGTCTTCCAAGTAGAGCACAGTTAATTAAGCCCAACTGTGAATGGTCTCACCAGGCCTAGTACCGATCTCAGAGCCCTGAGAAAAAATCTTTACTACTAGACCTTCCCTGTTTTTCACTTTGTAGATATTGTTTTCACCCCTAGCCGTCTTCGCTTTTAGTACTCTTATATTTTCATTGTTTTCAATCACAGACTGTATAATTTTTTATTCTATCCTCCCTATTAAAATTGTATTTTATCTACTTTTTACTTCATGTGAAAATGAAGGAAAAAATTACATATTATTCACTTTTTTCTTTACTTCCATGCCAACATCCTTTGTTGTATTTCTGTTTTTTGACATTGACATTGATATTGACATTGACATTGACATTTTATTGATGAATTTTTCTTTGAGTTTATAATTTTCAATCAGAATAATTAACTAATTCAATATAAATAATGGTGAGGATAGAATGCTAAACTCGCTCTCGAAGACAAAATAAAATTTTATCGTCTTGTATAATAAATAACTAGTAGTGTATGCCCTTGGGTCTCTTCTTATGTATTTGTTTATAGTTTTTTTAATTTCTTTATATTCTACAGTTTCTCTGTCCAGTGTTTTCCTCCGTTTTATCAGTTTTAGTGTATCTTGACTTTTTGTTTTGTTGTTTCTTTTGTCTACATATAATTTTTGTAGCTATTTGAATACTGGATGTAATTTTATCTGTTAGTTCGTTAACTCCTAGGTTTTGTAAATCGACAGCTGGACCTAGCTTCTTTTCAATGTGTTTCTTGGTACCTATTCTTGTTCATATTTGTTTAGGTGTTGTATTGTAGGGCTAGATTAGTTTTCCGGATAAGCTTTTTCTTTCGTTCTTGATGTCAATTTTCATGTTTGCTCTTACTATCCTGTGGCCACTTCCAGTGTCGAATTTGTTGAGTGCAAATATTTTTATAGTTAGCAAATACATAATCTATTTTATTCTTCGTAAACCCATCTGGACTCAACCACGCCCACTTTCGCTGAGGAGCTTTCTTGAAGAATGTGTTTAAGCAATACAGATTTTCTCTCTGTAGGAAATGTAACAGCATTTCGCCCCTCAAGTTCCTTGATCCTAGGCCAAATTCACCGATATTGTTTTGGAACTCGCCCTTGTTTTTTCCTATTATGACGTTAAAGTCGCCCATTACTGCTTGTGTTTTTTCTTCTTGGATTGCTTCTGACTTCTGATTTCTGATTTCTGTTTGAACTTTATAATTTTTAGTTCTGATTAAAATTACATTTTGTTGGTGTCTGGTTTTCTTATCACTTATTTTAGTTTTAGTTTTCTTTTTTTTTTGTATTTCTCTATTATTAGAATGTAAAATATAGAAAAATACATGTAGGTAGTTATATGTTATATTGTAACTTGTGAGAAGGCAGACAATGTAATTGGGGTTTCCACCCGTTTTGTCTGTTTCTTAATAAATAAATAAATAAATATATCTTCATTAGTTTTGCCTCGCCCTCACACAGCATATATCTGTATTATTTATAGAAAATATTTTGTACCTAGTCTCAATGTTAGATATATAACACGATCTAATATGGCTTCTATCGTTATTAACACGTGTTGGATGCGTTTATTAATTAGAAGTGCCACTTCTTCGATATGTGAATCTGATTCCTTATTATTTTGACACAGAATATAGCCTGATTTAAGTGTGTTTGTTTTTCCCCCTTCATTCTAGTTTCACACAAACCAAGTATTTTCCATTTGATGGATTTTAATTCCTTCTTCAATGTCATTAAGTGTTCATCTAGTCTCATTGTACGGATGTTATATAATACTATTAGAACTGATCTTCTTCGTCGGATTTGGTTCTTTGTCAATATTTTACCATCCCCAGAATCCGTACGGCAGACTGACTTTTTATGGCTAGTGTGGGATTCAAAACAGTTAGCGCCATCTACATGGGGTACCTTTCTATTTGTTTTGTAAATTGGTAAAAGTTATTAAAATGCCATTTAGCTTATATTATACACAACACAGGCATTTTATAATTTTTCTTGGGTTTCCTCAGGGCAACCGACAATTCAAGCTTGAAAAGTAAGACGAAAAATTTTAATTAGGTATTATAATAATAATTTAAATATAATTTATAAAAATTCGATTTTTGAACAATACAGGAATTTAATAATTTTTTTAAGATTTTAGAAGAACGCCAATCGAGGCTCTTAAACTTAGCAGACGAAAGTGTATATTTACCATGGGGTGTTTGTTTGCCAGACGCATGCTCTGCCAGAGATTTTCGTATACTGCACCTCTTTCTTTTGCATTTTACCGAAGAAAATTGCCAGACTGAAGAAAGTCAAACCAAAGAATTAGATGATGCTGACATCGGTGCAATGTATATTAAAAATAAACATTAAGCAATTTTATAAAAGTAACAAAAATATTTTTAGATGCTTCATAGGAGTAATTGTAGGTTTAATCATATTATCAACTACCTATGATGCTGTTTTATACTACTCTGGAAAGCGTAAGTAAAGAAACCTAACAATCGAAGAGTTTAGATCTTTAAACATTTGTGCTTTCAGTACCAGGTCTAGTTGTCCTACGTTCCTTCTCACTATCCACCAATATATCGAAAATACTAACAGTCAAAGACGAAGAGGACGAGATGCTTTGCCTACACGGAATGCGAGCTCTTAGTATGTTATCCATAATGGGTGGCTTTAGAGTTTTAATGTACGCGTTTGCTCCTCTTATAAATTGGCTGGACTTAGTAGAGGTAATAAAAAATTATATTTTAAAGGTTACTTTTCACATTTTGATTGTAATCTATGTTAGTTTATTTCAGACAAGAATAACGGAATGATAATTGAAGCAATTATAGCCGCGGATACCTTTTTCGTGGTATCTGGTATGCTCATTTCTTATGGTTATATGAAATGCACAGAAAATGGCGGCACTTTTAATGTAATCGTATATTATTTAAAGCGAATTATAAGGTAAGGGTTTTCATTAAGAATTTATTAAAGATGTGTTAAATAACACGAATTGTGTAGGTATATTTGAAGTAAACTGTATTCCGTGCTTATACGAGAGGAATTCAATAAGGAAGATAACCAGCCCCAATCCAGAAAGCACAAAATTTTATTTCTTTATGACCGATCTTTCAATCTCTTGCTAAGTTTAACTTGCAGATATTGGCAACATTTATTAATATAATGGTTTTCTTAATAATTAGCTGAAATTATGTATTTGAAGATGGAAAGACCCGACCCTTAATGAACGTGAATGAATGTTGTCTTCTTCTTTTTATTCTTTTGTTTTAAACCGAAGTCTGTTTTCTTCACGTTTTTCTTATTCATAGAGTTTCAGCTGATGTGGATACCCAACCAGGATCCATTTTCTTTATGGTCTTCCCGGCTCTTTTTTCCCCACTTGGGCTACTCACTTCTTCTTCTTCTATCTAATGTCCATTATTCTACATTCTTCTCTAACATCCTGATTTCTTATCTCTTCGTGTCTTTCCTAGAATGGTCGGTCCTAAGTGTGTTCACAATAATTGTTTGGTTCTGCTTAGATCACCCCGTATCTCTGCAGCGTGTACATCATTGATTTAATCACAGTTTTATAAATGTTGACTTTGATTTCTGCTGCCAAGTATTTGTTTTTCCATGTGATGCACCTTAGGTAGCCAGATATTCATGCTCCTTTCTTTACCTTTACCTCTTTTTTAAAGATAGGAATCGCTATACTATTTTATATTCTACTGGTACCCTTTCTCATTGTACATGTAGTGCAATGTTAAACAGCTTGGTCAGCTCCAGTTCTAAGCGTATTCCATCGGATTTTAGGATCTTCTGATATCATCCTAGGGACTTTCCAATTTTTAATTGCGGACTGAACTGGATAGACTAGGTATCGATATAATAGGTATTAGTGAAATGAGATGGCCTGAATGTGGAAAAATTTAAATATGAGAACTATTCAGGCGAACATTGCCAAATATGCGACAAATTTTGTAGGAGTATCCATGATACAGATCTACAGGCTACACCAGTGAAACCTAATATCATACAGCTTTACGCAAGGAAAAAAATTATAATTCATCATCGACCGTTCTAAAAGAGCTCAGAAAATCTGACATGACCAATGACAATAGTGATGGGCGGTTTTACCGCGAAGATAGTCAATGGAAAATATAACGATTTAGTTCACCGCTTTAGAGTTGGCGAGAGAAATATAAGAGGAGCCCGATTATATAACGTTTCGTTGGAAAATTAATTCATAATAGCAAACACACTTTTTAAACTGCTATCACATAGACTACATACATGGCGCTCACCAAAATATCAACCAGAAAATATCGTACCAAATTCAATAGATTATGTACTAAGCAACAAGAACTTTCGAAATATCTGCATATCTGCAAAAATCCAAAGAAAAGTTGAGAGTGAAAACTGAGATTTACAAAAATTAAAAGAAACGAAAACGGAAGAACGAAAAATATACAAAAAATTAATCAAGAAGAGATGAATATAGAACAATAGTTCCAAATTCTGCAAATAGCGATAACAAAAAAAAAATCAAGTAAACAATGGATGACCAGGGACACTCTGGACTTAATGGAAGAGCGGAGACAAATAAATACGAAGTCATCAATAAACAAATAAGACAAAAGATTAGAAATCCAAGCAACAGATGTTACAAGGGAAATCCCATGAAATCCAAACCCTAGAAAATAAACACGATTATTTCAATATTCACAAAAAGTCACAGAAGCTGCGGGACTGTATAGACCTCATGTTATTGGAAGACTAACAGATGATGACGGTAATATCATAAAATTCATAATTGACAAACAAAAGAAAGTAATTCTTGGAAAAACTTCGCTCTTGAGAGACAACAGAATAATGCGTCCCGAGAACTTAGAAAGCAAGACGGGTCAAGCAATAACTCCAGATGAAGTTTAAAAGGCCATTAGGAAAATGAAAGATGGGAAGGCACCTAGTCCAGATCATTTTCACGCTGAAAAGAACTTGATGAAGCTGGAATAGAGTGGTTTACAAAGGTTTACGACTATATTTACGTGACTAAAATCTACATTTATAACTATTGCTAAGAAACAGAGCAATGCTTATACTATCATCTGATCAGTCTCATGAGTAACCTTCTGAAGGTGTTTCTGAAAGTTATTCACCAACGCATCTGCAAACGCTGCGAAGAACATATCGGAAGAACATAGTTTGAGTTCAGGAGCACGCTGGGTTCCAGAGAAGCACTGTTCTATATTCAATGCGACATGAGTTGCGACATAGTTGGATACTTTATAGATTATCGAACGGCGTTTGACAAGATTTAACGTGAAAAATTTATTGTAATATTGCAAAGGGTTGGATTGGACGATAGAGACCTAAGGATAATTAGAAACTTATACTGGGGTCAAATGGCGACAATGCTAATCGAGGGCGAAGATGGCGAGCAAATTGACATTCAAAGAAGAGTACGTCAGGGATACGTTCTTTCTTATCTTCTCTTCAACGTGTACTCGGTGGAAATATTTAAGGAGGCTCTGGACCACATCGAAGCTGGAATTTAATAACATAGCCAGGGCGGCGCAGTGGTAGAGTTCCATGCTAGCGTTACACACCAGCCTCGACAATAAAAGGTTTAAGAGGTTAGAGATAATAAACACAATAATACAGTCTTAATACCATTAATTACGCAGACGACGCAATAATATTTGGTGATAGCATGGAAAGTCTGCAGGAACCTATGAACAAGGTGGCGGAGAACTAGTGAAAATTACGGTCTAAGGCTCAACACAAGTAAGGCCAAATACATAGTAATGACGAAAAGAGTTGCAATACCTACTCAACTGATAGTAACAAATCGATACCGATAGTCACATCATATACGGTACATAGGAACAACCTTCAAAGATGATTGGGACCACTCAGCCAAAATAAAGTGTCACGCAGAAGCGGCTAGAACAGCTGTTTTCTAAATATCAAACCTCCTCAAAAGTCACGACCTTAACCTGATAACAAAATAAAAATACTACGCAGCTATGTATTCACAGTACTGTTTTATGTAGTAGAGTCATGGACTCTAACCGTCGCCACAAGTAAAACATCTTTCTTTGAGTTGCCTTATTTTTTGATTATTTTCATTTCGTTCTTATATAATATACAGCATTGGGTCTTCAGGTGTTCTTGTGGTTTTGTACCGTTTAAAAGCTTCTTCCTTTTTTATTCGTTATCTCTTTCACCTTGTCTGGGTACGATGGTGTTGTATTGGTAAGTGATGGGTTTAGTCGCACTTTATTTTTTTCCCATTGACTCTTCTACAGACTGCAGTGTGTTAATTTTTATCTTCGTCCATACTGTTTTTGGATCATCATGGCCTGTTATGGGATTTGCCTCTTCTTGATTTTTTTCGTATAGATATTTAGTACTTAGTCATTTTCAAACGATTCAATGCTATATTTTTCGGCGGATTAAAACTAGTTTTACATTTTTGATGATATATTATTCTGATCTTACCCAAGAGTGGTCACTTCCTACGTCTGCCTAATGTAGCATTCTTATATTTCTTATACCTACTATTTCTGTGTAAATTGTTTATTGATTATTGTATTTTATCCTGAAGATAAAATGTTACATCTTATTTCCCGGAAAGTCAACTTAAACTTCCTTAGATGTAAAAATTGTATAATTAAATTGTCTTGAAATAATTGAAATAACATGGAAATTTGTATTTCTGTAACAAGATGAGTAGTCGAACTTTTGCGCATGAGCAAATTTAAAAAGGGTTGGAAAATGTCCCAAATGATACCTAATTTGTGCTTTAGATTAACCCCAGCGTTAGTAGCAGCCGTTTTGATCCATGCCACACTACTAAGACATATTGGTTCAGGTCCTACATGGCCTCTCCTCCGAGATACACTTCTTGTGGAAAGCTGCAGGGAAAATTGGTGGTCCTCCCTGCTTTATGTTCAAAATTACGTCAACCCTGGATTAACGGTAAGCCAAATCTGTTCTCTAATTATTAATAATGTTCCTTTACTTTCGATTTATTTTTTATTTTTATTTATACCTAGGCAACTGAACCAATGGGGTGATCAGGTGCTGTTCGCCCAAATAAAAAACCCTTTTGCACAATAAAACTAACGACCAAGCAATATTACAATTTTAATTAAGCAAATAGGAGTTTTTATTTCTCCCTGGTATTAGGAAAGTCTGGCTAAATGTAAACAGTACGTGATCGCCCCATTAGTTCGGTAATCCATGTATTTTAAATATTTAAAAAGGGCATATTTTGTATGAATTAATTTTTAGACGATCTGCATAATTCAGTCGTGGCAATTATCAGCAGATATGCAATTATTTCTGCTGTCACCTTTAATATTATTTCCTCTAAGGAGAGTGCCCAAAATAACCTTTGGAGTAATAGGTGGCCTCCTGGTTTGTGCAATTGTGGCACCTTTTCTTGCCACTTGGGTTTATGATCTGAAAGCGGTCATAGTCACCAACAGAAGGTATTTTTTAATTTCTTGATTTATTTAATTTATTTAATTTACATGATTTTGCGCCTCAGAAGTTTTGTAAAATCCCTCGTACTTAAATCATGCAATTCCATGTGAAGAAAAACTAAGCAAATTAGGTCAAATGTCAAAGTTAAAAATAGTTTTTGTGTACTTTGCGAACTATTAATACCAAGGCACGAATTTGTAAAATTAATTTTAAAGAAAAGTAATTGTTTTTCGGTGGTCATTGATTTTCTATTTATTGATTTATAATTAATATTGTTTCAAATATGCAGTTAAATATTAAGGGCTAGTTTTATTATCTCCTAAAAACTTCATTGGTAACATTTGTTAATCCAATTTTATCATAACTTAACTACTATCTAAAAATTAGATTTATCGCGAAAAACTGGGCCTTATAAACAATTTCTAAATTTAAAATTAAAGGAAATGCCAGAATTGTCTGTAAAACCCCTTAAGACATGTATGAATTCACCACCGACTCGTTTACACCATTCGCTTAATACGTGGCCTTTAGATTTAATATTTATCAGATCAATTATGTAAAATTTCCGAAAGGTTCATGAATAATTTATTCATCATAATAAGGTTCGAGGAAAATATGAATTTTATCTATTTTCAGCTTACAGGATGTAAAGAACTACCTAGAACATTTTTATTTCCCTCTTCATACACGTGCAGCCCCTTGGATTATTGGATTTATTTTAGGATATCTTGTTTATCAAGTGAAAAACAATAAACTTAAACCTGATGTAAAAAAGGTACGTGAAATCTTAAAATTTTACTGTTTAGCGGCCTAAACGTATTTTCACCACGGAAGACAATAAGATATTTTACTTAACTAAAAGGTTTTTAATAGTAATAATTTTTGAATAAGTTTATATGCTATGATTTCGCTGTTGCATCGTAAGTTTGGATTTTAGAGCACCCTTAGAACAATCGTCTTCCTTTTATGGGCCATAGCTGGCGGTATTATGGCCCTTTGTGTAGTTATTGGACGTGAATTAATAGGTCAGAAGTATAACTGGTTAAACCATGCTTTTCATTTGGCATTTATGCGTCCTTTATGGGCCCTTGCGATTTCCTGGATAATTTTTGCTTGTGCTACGGGACACAGTGGTACGTAACAGTTTGTATATATCAAATAATTTCAAACCAAAACACAAACTATTTTAGGGCCAGTTAATTCCATACTTTCCGCATCTTTGTTGCAAGTAATTTCAAGAATATCCTACAGCACATACTTGCTGAATGTGAGTTTAATGCTATTGTTAACCCACCAAACAAGGGTGGGCCTTGAATTCGGGGAGTTTGATGCGGTAAATATTTTCAATCCACAACATGTAAAATTATATTAAATGCGATTTTTTTAGATTTATAATTTCTTCGGAGACATTGTCTTTTCTCTAGCTTTAGGACTGTTATGGACGTTGGCGTTTGAATCTCCATTCATTTCTTTAGGAAACGTACTTTTTGGAAAATCTGAGAGTTAGTATTCTTAACCCAAATATTTCTTTTAACTAAAATTTATATTTTCAGAAAAGGAAGAAGCGAAGAGTTTGGAAAGTGGAGTTAATGATACAAAATGAATGCATTATGCCTGATATTTAGGTTAAATTTAAATAAATTAAGCTAAGGTAGAAATTATGTTGTTTTGAAGTTTTTGTTATATGAGAAGCAAATAATGAAGGGCTTATTTAATATTCGCCCTTACTGTAAACTTGTTCATTCCTTTCGCGAAGATTTTAAAGATTCAAGCTTTTGCGTTTAAATATTCTAATAATATCCACTTCAAAGGTTGCATGAATATTAGCAACTAAAAATTGGTATGAATATAGAAACCTTTTCTATTATTCAACAGCAAAGAGTTCTGCAACCTTAATTATTACGGTTATCATAAAAACTGAAAATATCCTTGAATGTATTTTGTTGATATGGTATACCCTTGCATACCAGTACGTCATTATTAACTCGCATATATTTTTTAATAACTAATTAAGGAAAAATTAAAAAGTTTTAATTAACATTTTTAAGGACTAATTTTTTAATTATAGCGGAAGTGCAAACTCCCTTTTTCATTTATTTGCACAAATTCAAATAAAACTTAGTAAAGCAAATTAAACCAAAATAAAATTTTCAGCATTTCATTTAAATCACAACGTGATTAATTCCGGAATTTACAAGCTGTGCATGAGTATTTAATTTGGTGGCTGTTAACACCGCAAATTATTTATGGATACTATATGCTTTGAATAACAAAAGCCTTAAATTAATTAAAATACGGATGTGCCTTTCTGGTTCGATATAATTAATCGCGTTAATTTCGCCAACTCTCTGTACACTTTGTCAAATGCGAATTACGAGTTATCTAAATAGTCACGACACCGTGATGAATTTAGACGAGCTGAAACGTTACTAAATGCGAAATTAATTAACTTGTTAGTTCTAACAAATTTATTTTCACCTTGCCATTTTTTATTGTTTGGATATCAACTGTAAATTAAGCCTTTTTAAGATGATTCTTTTGAATTTTAATGAGATTAAAAATATTATCAAGAATGATTACATATCTTTCTAGTTTCCAAAACCTTGTTATGCTCAGCTTTTGCAATTTATTGCTTTGCCACAGACTTCAACAAAATAAAACAACTAGAATCTTGAATAATTTCCCAATCACAAGGATAAAATGCAAAAGCATTAAATAAAACCATAAAGGCTGAATAATTTATGTATTTTTGTTTCTGCTTTAAAAATACTCGAATTCGTCTATCTCCTTTATGTTTTCCTTGTTGTAAAGCATGTATAAAATCAGTCGATGAAATTACTTCAGAAACTATTTACTTTAAAAGTACATTCGATTCTGTCCAAATACCAGTGTTTCATTGATAGTGGTTTTATCGATTCTAACCTTCCCTTTGTCAATGAGTACAAACCTACCCTACTATCTCTTTGTATACTTTGAAACTTGTAATTATTCGTATGTTTGTTTCACTTTGATCATCTCTAAACCTCAAAATTGCTGTTATTGTGTACTGAACAAGGGAAACTAGTGAGTTAATTTGACATTCATCAAACTTACGATTTCAAAAAGCTATTAGGTATATGTGTTTCAAAAAATTTGGGTTCAACTCTTGTTTAAGACGTTTCATTTAAAAATAATCGATTTTTTACACATAAAAACGGAAATTTTTAGTGGTTAAGTCTTTTACACAGATTTCAATGACATTTACTCCAAATTTGAATATCGTTTACATTCAAATAATTTCTTTAAATTTTAGTTTAATTAACAAAATTTAAAAAAAAATTAAATGGAGGCTAACCGGCGGTTACTGAAATTCTCATACTTCATAGCATTAATGGGCATTCTTCATTATGAGCTTGTTTTATATTTCCATCCCCTATTTTTCTTCTTCTTCTTCGTCATATGAACCACTTTCTTTTATAAATTATATAATCCTTGATTTATCAATTTTTATATTTTTACCCTGATATCGTTTAAACTTTTTGAATTTATTACGCCTTTCCAATCGTAGAAATCTTTAAAATCAAGAGATACAACGGTGTAAGATTCGGGTCTTCTCCTCTTCAAAACTATTGGTCATTCTGAAGGCGCTTGTACATAAGCATTTTTTATAGTAGAAGTACGAGCAGTTTCTATTATTTACCGACGGAATATAGGAAAATGATGTATACATTCCATTTCTTCTTGTCAATCGCTAGTGGCCCAAGTTGCGCCACAGTTTTGTTTGTCCGCGCTTGGCCGTCCTCTTGAGGATTGCATTCCAAGGATCTTCTACATACTTTTAAGTCACCTTTTTTCGGAGATTTACAAATCAACCCTTCATTCTAGCCCTGCGGAAATTTTTCCTTCCTCCGTATCTTCTCCATAAGTACAATATTTTTTACCTAGGATTTGGGTTGTGACGTCAACGCGCTGCTTATAAATTCACAATCCAACTATACTTCATCTCTTTCTATACTAGGTTTTCATTACCTACTGCGCACGTACGCGTGTCTACCCATACAGTTTTTGGGCGGGGCAAGTTGACGTCACAACCCAAATGGTAGATGCAAAATACTGTAGTTTAAGGATTTCTGTCAGATAACTTTCATACATTTGCTTACAAGCTTTCTTTATTTCCTGACTCTTTACTCCGTATTCTTCTTGAACCATTTTAAGATTTCATGTTCATATAAACTTTTTTCGTTACTTTTAGTCGTAGAAGCCGCCTATGTATCTGTATAGTCAGCCCACCATTTTTGTTAGTCTAGCAAGCATCTGTTTCGCAAAAACCTGAAGAGACAATAAAAGTAAATGTACTCACATTTGGATGAGCTTGAAATACCTTCGACTTTAAGCATGTATCAAACGGGTCTTACCTGAAGCAAACAAAACTATAAATTACTTCTAAAGTCTAATCAGAGTTTTATTTTTAATTCAATCAATTTTTAAGCTCTACAAGATGCTGAATATTCGTTGCCTTTAGCAAGCGAATTTTTTCTATGTTTACTTTTTCTGCCAGTAAGAAGGGTAACGGTAAAGGTAAGTAAAAGGATTCAATGGTTGCAGAAGGTAAGAGCCTGCTTTTTAAGCTCCTCATACAGGGTCAAAGCTTCACGTGCCGGGAAATTTTTACGAACCGTTGAAACTTCAATATAACAAAAGCAATATTCCTCATTTTGGAATTTAAAAAAATAAATAAACACAAGTGAACAGCATCGCCAATGACTTTAGGTCAAAGTTTAGTTTAAAAAAAATAAGCTGAATTAGAAAGACCAGGGTTGTAGAGCGTCAGGCTAACGTTCTGATAGTCCTTGATTCGAATTCCCCACCTAATTAACGACGCTCTCCTCCGAATACAGGCCCAGGAGGTAGAGCGACGTTCTAACTTCGTAACCTGCAGATAGGTTATGCATTGCACGCGCAGAGCCTCATACGTTAACGCACCAGATTCGACACCGAAAAGTATAAGAGGTTACAGAGATAATACATACATACATAGATAGAAAGACCAAAGGGCTTTGACGTACCTTTCTTGTACTGTCGTTTTGCCCCATCCTGTATTAAACACTAGCATAAACCACAGAATCTTCTTTTTATGTATAGTATTTATCAGATCAACACTTTAGGTGTTATACATGACATTTTTATGCTCGTTTTTAAGTAAGTTAACCCTTTCACTGCTACTTCCGAAAGGCATCCTTACCCAGAAGCTGACCATACGGACGACCCGCGCCACTAGCGTCCATACGCACGCACGTACGAAAAAATCCGAAACGGCAAAAGTTTTTAGATGCCCAGATGTCTTGGCTACACGCTACTCCATGAACATAGCACTTTACGCCACCCTGATTTTGTGCTGTGTATAGAATTCAAATTTGTAGGTGACACGGATCCGTGCCACACGCACTGCGTGTAGAACCATCGCGGCACGAATCCGTGCCATACGCAGTGAAAGGGTTAAGAATCACTACCTACATAAAACGTTAACATTATCCGTGTTTCGACTTATAAATTAACATAAGTACCATGAGATAAAAAAAAGATGATTCTGAGCAGGCCTTGACTAGCATTCTAGAACCAGTGTAGCCAATCGTGTTGTACTAGTCAAGGCCTGCTCAGAATAATTTTTTTTTCGATCTCATGGTATTTACATTAAATTTCTATATTAACTGTGTTTATCTGACGGAGGCTGGTATTAGCGCCTCTGAAAGTCTGAGTATGTGATCTTAGTTGTCTTCGTCATCAGAAATCATACCTTGGAGCTTGGAGAAGCTTTCTCTTTAGTCTTTTTTGAATGTTACGGTAGCTCAGATTGTAGTATGTGGCTCCTTCGTATTTGTTGTTATGTATTTGCAAAGAGGTTTTTGATGCTCGTGATAAGATAGTCTTGGATTAGTGAGACTCCCAGCTCGTGAAGCAGTTAAGCGTTTCAAACAAACCATGTGGCATTTGCTGCAATTCGCAAGGCCTTGTTTTGAAATCTTTGGAGTTCCAAGATATTTGTTTTGGTTGTATTACCCCAGACTGGAGAGGCGTAGAGTGCTAGAGGTCGTAGTAGGGTTTTGTATAGGAGAATAGTGCATTCAGGTCACAGCGGGATTTTTCGATTAATAATTGGATAAAGTTGTCGTAGTCTGTTGTGGCATTGTGTTAACTTTTGATTAATGTGGAAACTCCAACTCCGTCTCGTGTCTAGATGTACTCCAAGATATTTGATGACAGAGTCTCCGGAGTTTCAAGGTATCACAGTTCCATTGATATTAATAGAGGGTGGATCGGCTATTCTTCTTGCATTGGAATTTGGAGGGATTCATTTTGGTATTCCATGTTTTAAGCCATTTGCAGAACTTGTCCGTTGCATTTTGCAATTGGTATGTTGCTGTTTCCAAGTTTGTACATTGTGTTACAATAGCAGTGTCGTTGGCATACATTACTATTGACACGGGGATTTCAGGGATGTCGGAAGTGTATATATTAAAGACCTAGGACACTGCCTTGAGGGACTCCCGCTTGTACCCATGACTTTTGTTTCAGAAATTTCAGAGTTGATTTTGACGGCGAATGTTCGTTCTTCTAAGAAGGAGAAGGTGATGGCTAGGAGGTAATGAGGTATGTCATGATCTAGAAGTTTTTTCTTGAGACATTCTGCCCCATCCTTGTCAAACGCTTGGGCAATATTTAGGAAGATAGCGGTGGTGTAAAATTTGTTTTCGAATCCTGTTTCAATTAGTTCGCTAATTATTTGCAGTTGATGGCAGGTCGAGTATCCTTTTTTAAATCCGAATTTTAAGAGTGGGGGGGGGGAGAATGTGGCTAGGCGAATGTAGATAACTTTTTCGATGACCTTGGAGAGGGTGGTTAATAGGCTGATAGGTCGATAGCTTATCGTATGTTCTTTGTTCTTTCCAGTCTTGGCAAACATGAGGACATGTGCATGCTTACAGCTTCGGGGGAAATAACCTATTCTCGGGCATGCGTTTATCAAGGTAGCTAAGTATGCCAGGCATTTGCTAGTTAGATGTTGAAGGACTAAGTTAGGTATTAGGTCGTGGCCGGGTGATTTACGCTTAGTGCCATTATAAGTTCACCTAATTCTTTTGATGTTGGTTGGATGTTTCCAGTGCTGACGGGGTGATGTGTTTCAATGTGGTTCATTACATGTTGCACCTCTTGAGTAGGGTACGATTGCCGGTGTAAAGGTTAATTCGAGGTGATTAGCGAATGTTTCGGCTTTCTTGTTGTCGGTGTAGAAAGTAGTATTTTCTGATTTGAGATTTAGTATTATTTGAGGGGTTTTTAAGATTTTTTGGGTGGTTTTCCACATCCCCGGATCGCCAGGTCCGATGTCGGCGATGCATTTGTGCTAGGATCGGATTCTATAGTCGTCCAGTTCTCGTTTTAGTTGATGCGTAAGGTTATTTAACAATCTTTTAGTTTCAGGGCTT
The DNA here is from genome assembly GCA_963082815.1 of Melanotus villosus. Lineage (NCBI taxonomy): Eukaryota > Metazoa > Arthropoda > Insecta > Coleoptera > Elateridae > Melanotus > Melanotus villosus. The sequence continues at coordinate 50,708,652 of OY720422.1, forward strand.
CTACGTCGTTGCCAGAGTCTTCTAGTTTGACTTCGATACGTGATCACCACAGATTCTTTAAGAAACCCCACACCTCCACACTACACAAATTGGGTTTAAAAGGATTGCACAATAAATTAATTTTTATCTGACATGAATTGAGTTAATTCGAATGTTTTAAACTGTAATAAATAACAAACAGAAAAGGTAAAATTACGACAGGCTGTTGTTTACCATCTGCAACGCTAAGCTCACACTAAATGTTTGTGAAAAGTGGAAAATAATTTAAGCCAGTTAAAGAACAATGGCAGTCCCCGCATTCGGCAGATTTTAATATCAGCACCTTGCGTTTCCATTTGATAATGCGGTAGGTTGTTTATCGGTCGCGATCAAAAGCGAATTTCACACTAATGTTGTTAAATTAAGGTAGCATGAAAAGGTGTTTAATTTTTTTAGGTTTTTAAATAGTTTTAAAAATACTACTGCAGAAGCTGAATAACACCTTTTGTAATTTAAAAATTTGCCTTCATACGTGCCTTAACATCTGAATTTATATTAAAAGGTTACTGCAATGGTTAAAACTCAAAGGTTAAGGTGGCTAGGGCGTATTTACAGAATGTCTGCAGAAAGGGCGCATCGACAAATTCTTGAAAGCAGCTTAGGAGGAGGAAAAGAAGAGGAAAGCCAAAAAAGATGGTTAGAAGACGCCAAGGAAGATCTGCATCAACTCGGCATTGTGAATTGGAAGAGAAAAGCAGACAAGAGGAAGGAGTGGCAAACAATAGTCAAAAGAGCCATGGGTCTATCAGGTCTCTAAGTAGTGCTATATTATATGTATATTCGTTTAGCAGGTTTTTGATATGCTTGGTTGCTCTGTTTGAGTTTTGTTTTATCGCTAGGAGCGTGAGTCGTTTTCCACTTTCTTCTAAGTTTACATTTTTCCTTGATCAAATGTAGAATGTATCTAGGGCAGTTTGTGAGTTTACAAAAATTATGATTTTCTGGGGATGCATTTCAGGCTGCACTTTGGATACCGCATCTCAATATCTGTAATTATTTTGAAGGGTACTTTGGAGTTTAAATTTTCAGAAACTCTATTACGATAGATATTTTAGATTGCTATCTCTTGGAGTTATAACCCTGGGTCCTCATTGATGGTGTTTTAAGTTATAGTCTCCTTCTGTTAGAAATCTACGTCCAGGTGAGTTGAAAAAGTCGTTGAACTGTTCTTGTTTTTTGACGGACCCCGATACTGCTGAAAATACTAAGGAACCTCTACCGTTATCTACTGCCACACTTGCGGCTTGGATGTGTTTTTTACTCTCTTTAGCTAGTTCGTAATGTTTAATACTGGATTTTATTACAATGGCCCCACTCCACCCCGTGCTTTCCTCTCTGGACGTTCTGAGCAGTATCTGGAATATTTGGGGCTTTTTATGTAAATTTTGTTAGTTACATGAGCTTCTAATGTAAACATATCGTTGTCTGTAATGAATATTTTAATTTCTTGGCCATGTTAAACTAATCCATTGGCGTCCCAAACTGCTACATGAAAAGCATGATCCATTACAGCATTTTAGAAATTATGGTTGTTAGTAACTCTAGAATAGTGTCTATTGATCCATTAGCTTAACCACCATGGTCCCAAGGTTTTCATTCGATGGATAAATAATTGTGTATAAGAGTGGCTGTTGGTCTAATGAAGGACCATTACTACTATTTTTGATTGCAGGCATGCAAAGTTCCGGATTGGACTTTGTTTTTTTAAATACTTCCGCTGCTTCTGGACTGGTTTGGTAGTTCTTTATTTCTTAACTTAAGAAACTTGGTCTTCCGAATTTCTTTGTAGATACTGCATCCCTTATAGTTGGCCGGTTGGTTTCCCTCATTCTATTGTTTCGTGGTTGCCTGCACACTTAGCACAGCTCACACCTTAAAATAAAGCTATTAATTAAGTATACCTAAGCATAGTTCCTTAGAACCTTGCGTCCTGCGTGTATAACATAAAGGAAACATTTTATAATTTGAAAGACGCTTAGTTTAACGAAGTAAACTGTTATACGAAGATTAACTAGGTTCATCCTTCGCCTGTTCTCTTTTCTTGATAATGGACTGCGAGGTTGTTCATTAATCTTAATTGATTAAGCAATCACTTTCAGTAGTTTAATACGGTTTAACATTGGTTGCGGTTTTGCCCTTATCTTGTGAAAGTTACTTCGTTTCCTGTTTTACTTTTTATTTCAGAAACCAAACAGCCGCAGTTTAAATTATCATTTAAGTCCGCCGAATTAACTTTGGACTTTGGACATCAGTGTTTAATAAAACCCCTGCTAGTTGATATTATTCTTATATTTATACAGATGTTGAAAATGAAATTCTTTAAAAGTACCTTAAATTATCCTTGATTTTTTTTAAATTATTGCTTGAATAATAATCTTGATAAACTTTGTAAGCATTAAAAATGTTTGTACTTGAGAATTATAAGCTCTTTTCTACGAATCTTATTGATCAATAGTTTAATTTTTGAAAACTTTTAATTTGTTTGTTGTTAATATTTTACCCCAAATGTGTTGAATTTGCACTTCGTTTCTTAATTAATTTTATATCAGGAACTCATATTTTTACACTGGAGATACAGATATTATGTCCAGAGATTCAATTTTGATTGTTTATTAATTTAAACTTCGCTTTAATAACTAATTTAAATGAAAATTTAAGCTAAGAAATGATCGAAACTGCAGTGAAATAAGTACTTGGCTTAGAAATTAGGTGTTTATTTTCAACCAATAATAAAGTGCTGTAAATCTTTCAAGAATTTAGCAAATCAAAGCGTAAAAACTTCAGTCACGTTTTCAGTGAACTACCTATGTAACTTATTTTTTGAGTTATCATGCGGAAGTATCTACTTCAGATCGATCTTTGAATCATCGAATGTTTTTTATGGTTTTAATTTGAGAAAGTTTGAAGTAAATATACTTTTAACAAAACACTTATTTTAGTTTATAATTCTGACCGATTAGTTTATAGTTTCAAGGATGTAAGTAGAGAGCAACGACTTTTCATCTAACTAAGTAGGTAGGTACCTGCGTTCGTGAAACTATTTTCGAATATGTGCGTCATGCAACGCTACAAAGGTTTGATATCGAGGTATTAATGTGTTTATTTATCAAATGACATTGCTAGTTATCTATATTCCCATTTAAAAAGATCCAAAATACCATGCACGTACTTACAATAACAATTAAACTCATACAACCACGCTAAAGATTAAGTACTTAATTAAGATGAAAAAGTCGGAAATTATTTTTAATATTAAGTCAGGCATTTTCATTAATTATTTTTACTAAAAATGTCTTTGTTATTTAGCGGGATAAATTTAAATAAAGTTATTTGTGCAAAAAATACTCTAACTGTAGCTAAAACTATGACCAAACCCAAGAATTTTGTGTTAATTGAACTGACAAATCCCGCCTAATAAATAAAAAAACAATATAATAATGCAAACGTTGCCTGGGAACAGAAATACGCAACCTTTTTTTCCAGTTTTCCTATCACTTCAAATAAAAATTATTATGTCTGAAAAGCTTTTATATTCACAATACCTTTTAAAATCCTACGCAAAATCTTGAACGGAACTTCAAACTTTATCTCAAACGGTATAGAAATTATCTTGGCCTTTTACAATACAATAAACCCGCAGAGTTATTTTTATCGGGATTATCAAAACTTTGAATGGAAAATGTGTGTTCAACGTGCTATAAATTTAATTCATAGGAATCATTGACGTAAAATCTTTGTTGTTTCAGTGGTTGCATGATAAGGCAAGGACGTTGTATTAATTTTATTAAAACGCAGGAAAAGGCTTTGGTAATTTAACGTATTATGAAAAACATTTTAGTAAGTTCAAAAGCTTCGTTCGATTTATCAGTAATCTACGTGAATTTATTATTTTTTCTTCTTTGTCCTTTCCCGGTTATTTACCTGGTACTAAACTTATTGCAGAGATATCTTTCCTAAGCGGTTGTTTTTTAAATGTTTTTAACAAAATTTGATAAGAATTTATTATTATTATTATATTCTTATTATTATTGTTAATATTATATTCTTTTCTTCTTCACGAATTCAATTCGGTGTGTTGTTTGTCAAAAATCAACCAGATTTTTTGGGCTTTCAGTGGCGGAAGTTATTATTATTACTTTTTTACACCACCAGTTGCACCCTATACGTTTTATTAGCTAATTCAAATGATAATTTTTTGTCTTCTAGGGTATCATAGAAGTTTCACATTCACATCTCTCTAAATTTAAATTAAATATTATTAATTATTACTTTACTTTATTGATTACCAACTTATAAAAACGTAGTATTGTTAGTTGTTAGTAGAATAAATACTGCCAGGCTGTGCTGAAATCACAAAATCGAAGAAACAAAAACTTTTTAATTTAGTCGTTTATATTTTTTTTTTTGAATGAGATATTATATCAAGATTATATTTTATATAACTACATATAAGTGTATACCTAAGTCAATTTATAAAAAATAAAATCAAAAGTATACATAAAGAAACTGTGTCTATATTGACTAATGAAAAATATACCCGACTTCTTTTAGATTAATATTTCGAGGGTTTCAAGCTTATGCTATAATAGCTCCGCCATAACCCTTCGGCGTTCTCCTAATTATAAACATTGAAAGTTAAAGCAAAATATAATAAAACAGCTCGTTTGATATGCTGATACACTGCGCTCCTCCAACAAATGAAAATTTAAGTATATTTGTTTGTTACATTTTTTAACCCATCTCAAAATCCAAATTTAATATAACAGAAAAGCAGTACACATCGATTGTCTGATTACTTTCCTATCAGTTTATCAGTTTCCAGCAAAAATATGTTAAAAGTAGTTCAATTATAAGTAAACCTGTTAAGTCCCAGAAAACAGAGGCAATTAATGCTTATATTTATTTTTTCTACAACCGTGGATAAAGTAGCTCCTACGAGAGAGTAAAGTCGCTTCATGAGCAGCAATACTTCACTAATTTATGTGGACGTACTTTGTAGTATTTTAAAAACATACAAATTCTTACTCTCGTATAAATAATCTAATACGCAGCACATTAGTAAAATACCGTTCTTGAATTCAAGGAAGTACCACTTCACTTACTTATTGCATAAATAACTATTTGACTTGCAATAAAATGAGATAAATGATAAATAATAAGCTTTAGATATAGCTCAGTCTGCAAGGGGTTAAAGTAATGCTTATAGAACACCAGTCAGTATGGGAGTTGCTAACTCTTTGATGTATAATAAACAATAACTAGAGACTGGAAAATATGTAAAATACATATTACATAATATATTGCTATACTCTTACTTCTTTTAAAGTATCGCATTAATTTTTAATTTCCAGCTACATCAATCTATTTTAAAAAAATTTATCAATTTTTAGATATCTCTTAATCCAGGGTCGTTAATAGGGATCGCGTTTATAAATTTTAACTTTAAAAAAATCATAAAGTATTTTTTTTTTAATTAGCACGCTCAAAATTTTGTAAACCTTTAACAATTAACAATTAACAATAACAAATTCTAATAACTAAACAAACAATTCTCTTTTAAAAATGAACAAATCCAGCAACTACCTTTTTACAATCCATCCGAACAACACACCTCCTGTTTAGTTTCCAAAAATTCACCAGCTTCTCAGTTATTTCTTCCTTCTAATAACACCCTGTAACAACCAAATTCCAATTTCATTAAACAGTACACCCAACTTCCTTTTTAAAAATCCAAATTTATAATTGTTTTTCCAAGTAAGTATTTTATTTCATGATTATCCCATATTTTACAATTCCAAATTACATTTTTATATAATATTATCAATCTTCCAATTAACATTTAATCAAATTATAGCTTTATTCGCTTTTAAAATTATATTTATATGAAAATAAATTACTTTTAGGCTTCAATTTTCAAAACTCAATTTCTGTAATTTATTTCAACCTTCTTCTATTTTATTTATTTTTTATTTCACCTTGGTTATATAATTTTATTCAAACTAACACTCGGTAATTTGTATATAACAAAAATTATTTTTAAAAAATTACTTATCAAGATATCCTGTTCTACTTATATACAATATTATTTTAAATTAACAACTATTACTATGTTAACGCTAAATTTACATTATTTAAAATTAATAACTACTAACATTTTTACATTAAGTTTACATTATTAAAAAAAAAAGTGTTTATTTATTTACATTATCACAAATAAATATTAAAAGTCACTGTCTTAAAGAGATTGTCTAATGATATCATATCAAAAACCCTATCTTGTTTATGTGAAATTTTGTTTTTTTAATCAAGTATCCTTAATCCTAATTCATTAAGTTGTCATTATTATATGTCATAAAATATTAGGTTAAAATTAATTTTGATTTTTTAAAAATTAAATTTGTCATTTTGACATTTTTCATAGTCTTTCTTGATTCTGTTAATTTTCTTCAAATGGGTACAACATTGATATGTGGAAAATTCCTCTAACTTTCTCTGTATGAATTTCAATTAATTCGTATGAATTCTCAAAAATTACTTTGTTTATGCGGAACCCTATACAGGGAATTTTTCTTTTTAGTATACATATCCCCTATGTATACTTTTATAATAAACGCAAATAGGCAACCCACTATACACTATAAACGTCACGTCACGTGGTGCGTAAAGGTTATGTTTCATGTTTGTAAATAAAAAATAAATCAAAATTAGTGGAATATCAACATAATTTTAATTCAACGATTATTCTAAAACATAAAATATCAACAATACAAAACAGAAAGGAAAATAAAAACAGCAACAGTTAAAGACTAATTTTTTGACATTAACTTAATTTGATGATTTTTGCCACAGCATGCTAATTTTTTAACGTTTATAGTGTATAGTGGGTTGCCTATTTGCGTTTATTATAAAAGTACACAGGGAATTTTTCTTTTTAGTATACATATCCCCTATGTATACTTTTATAATAAACGGAAATAGGCAACCCACTATACACTATAAACGTCACGTCACGTCACGTGGTGCGTAAAGGTTATGTTTCATGTTTGTAAATAAAAAATAAATCAAAATTAGTGGAATATCAACATAATTTTAATTCAACGATTATTCTAAAACATAAAATATCAACAATACAAAACAGAAAGGAAAATAAAAACAGCAACAGTTAAAGACTAATTTTTTGAGATTAACTTAATTTGATGATTTTTGCCACAGCATGCTAAATTTTTTAACGTTTATAGTGTATAGTGGGTTGCCTATTTGCGTTTATTATAAAAGTATACATAGGGTATATGTATACTAAAAAGAAAATTTCCCTGTACATAGGGTATATGTATACTAAAAAGAAAATTTCCCTGTATATGGTAATTGTAGTTTTGCGCATCGATTTAATTCTCTATTAGCCACTTTTAAATTTTTAACAATAACTAAATCTCCTACATTAAGTTGAGGTTTTTTTTAAATTAAAGTATTATATTTGATATCATATTTTCGATTAGAATTTCGAATTCTTTCTCTGGTTTGTTCTAATAAATTATCAATATTTGTTAACATTTGTTCTGTTCTCCAAGGACGTTTAAGTAATAAATCTTTCATCAATGTAATAGGTGAAATTTCAGTTACTGTATTTGGTACTTCTTTTATGAATTGTTCTATTTTTGGAAAATATTTTACCCAGGCCTTATGTCTATCAAAAGTAACTACCCTCAAATATTTAATAACTTCCTTTATGTATCTTTCTACTGCATTCCCTTTTAGATAACGTATACTGGTAAATGAATAACGAATTTCTAAATTCTTTAAATTTCTTTTAAACCTCTCATTATGAAAATACGTTGTGTTGTCTGCTAATATTCTAATTGGTTTGCCTATTTCTGTCAAATACTTTTTTATACTATTAATTACATGGTTTGTATTACACTTTCTGCTTTGATACAATTTAACATATTTTGAAAATACATCTAACATTATTAAGATGTGTTTATTACCACCATGACCTGTAGTTAAATTCAAGGTATCATTTTCTTTCCCAGGTTTGTGTTTAATTTCAAAGTCATATTCTTGTAAGAATAACGCCCATCTATATAATCTGTTACTTAAAAAATCTTTCATTTTCATGAATGTTAGACCAGAATTATCAGTTTCTATTATACATTTATTACCTGTTAAATAAAATTTCAATTTTTTTATTGCAAAAATAAAAAAATAAAAGCTGTTAAACCATGTTTGTGCAACCCAACCCGCCCTTACTCTACCAAACATTCTTTTAAAGAGGCATAAGCTACATTAACAGTCTGTAAAATAAATACAGGGGATTATATGTGAATTATGTAACATTCAATGGTTACATAATCACCAATTCTTCAACATGTTAATAGATTAAGAAAGGAAGATAGAATTGGTCCTAGTAAATAAGGTCAAAATTCATAAGAAAACGTATAAGAAAGCTTTGTATGGATAAACTAAACCAAAAGTAAAAAATGTGTAACTTACGTATCTTTTGCCGAGTTCGATTGCTGATTATGCGACAATAATAGATTAAAAAAATAATAGTTTTTCAAATAGTGCCATACATACTCAGGAAATGCGAAATCATTTGCCTTATCGATTGGTGAATGAGATAAAAATATAGTTTTTACATAAAATAACAACATTTACCGTGTTCGTCAGTAGGCTACCAGCCACAATAAAAAAATGTTAATTTTAAGTTTGTGTATTTTATTAACGTTTTCTCAAATTTCAAACGGGTTTGCCAATTTTACGAATCATTTGCAAGAATACGCGAGAAACGATGGAATGGGTATTTCGCCTGAGTGTAAAGCTGACCTCAAACAATATGTGGAAAGTTTATTTTCTACAAAACCAGAAGATCTTTGGGCAAAACAAAGTGCGCACATTTTTTTGGTATATTTAACTAAATTTAAATTTAAACTACGTACATTTCAGAAATCTTAACCCCAACTGATGAAGATTTTTTTATTTTTTGTACCTCAACCCACATATGTTTTCTCGTTTTTAGTGTTCGATGCTGGGGTTAAAATCCCATCAGGTATATTTGAAGGGCCCGGTGCAGATTTAGGAGAATTTGATGAATGCATCAGTACTGAAGTAACTACTGAATCGTACAAAATTTACGGACATTATTGCCTTGGTTCGATTCCTTTTCCATCAGAAATACCCGAAAAAGCAAGAAACATTTTAGTAAGTGAGGATATTTAACGATTTTAGGCTTTTATTGTAAAAAAATTATAAATCTAGCAACTGATTTAATACCACAAAATTCATTCAAATTTTCTTTTGTTTTCAAATTTTTTTTATCACGTGATTTATAAAAGTGATAACTGAATTAAAATAGTACTAACAGTTTTTTTTGTCCTGCGCGTGCTTCGCCAAAGGTTTGGCGAGGTCTCAATGCTTTAATGAAGTTAATTTCTACAGCTAAGGAATCCCGAGACTCGAATGGTGTTGCCTGATGGTGGAATGGGTATACAGTTAGCAACTTGTTTACCAAGTGGCTGTTCTAGGGCTGACGTAGAGAAAATTTACTCTATATTTGATATGACTTTCCATAAGGATCTTTGCCAGACCAAAGCCAGCCAACCTGAGCTTGATGGTAGTGCTGTAGCAGCAATGTAAGTATAAGGCAAGATCAGTTGGTTCCAAAAGCTAATGAATTACCTTACAGATCTTTCTTTGGTGTTATTTTGTGGATAATGATTAGTTCAACTGCTTATGATGCTGTTCTCTTCTATTTGAATAAAAGTAAGTAGTCAGGTTTCACACGTAGGCCCCGACCTGACCATTTTCTAATAAATTTATCTTTCATTTATATTCCCTGCAAAGCTTTTATTAGTGCATTTATTGGCATAAAAAATGGTTATCAATTATTTTATTAGGAAGTTTGTTAGGAGATAGAAAAGCAGACCCTTAATAGAAGTATGAGCTAGCTTTTGAGCACTATGTGAATAACGACAAATGTAATAATTAAAACGTAGATATACAAAGATCAACAAGCAACTTTACATCAGACGAAGGTAGGTCCTAAAGTAATTTTTTCACAGTAGCACTAGGAGTAGGTTTTCTCCTCTACACATTGCTAGCCTCCGGGCCAACTTTCGCACTAAGAGGGCTCAAAGCGCTCCTTCAATCACAGGCCATTCACCAAAGCTTCAGCCAAAGAGGAAGTAGCAAAAGAAAATAAATCACTAGTAACGTTTACAGTACTAACAAATCAAAGCCTTCTGTCCAGCATACTAGGAAAGCCCACAGAATTCCTACTTATGAGTTAATGACGGGTTACTGGCCTATGTTTCGGCAACGAGGACAAATACAAAGAAAATAAATTGCTCATAATATTTGTCAGTACTAAAACACACAAGCCTTGTAGGACTCATACTTATGGATTAATATCAGATTATTAGCCTAGGCTTCGGCCAGAAGGGAAGACGAAAGATAAATAGAATTTTCGATACCGACAAATGAAAGCCCGCCAAACATACGTTCTAGATAGACATAGCCACGACATAGCCCATACTTATGAATAAATAACAAGCTATAATTGACCTAGACTTCAACCAAAGGGCAGAGGAAGAGGCAGACGAGAAAGACGCAGAAGGAAAAGATGCAGGAAAAGAGAAGAAAAACAATAACTTTTATTCAGTAAAATATAGGGTTAACAACGACGTACAAGAAGGCAAAAATACAAAAACATTCATTCACAACTCTTTCTGTTACAGAACCTCACCATCCAATGCTTGTAGCATTCTCAGTATTAACAAACACCAAGAAAATCCTGGAAACTAGCAGTAACCCAAATCAAATTTCTTGTTTACATGGCATTCGTGTGATTAGTACCATGTGGGTTATTATGGGTCATCGGTATGTCATTCAAAATGAGCATCCCATGAAAAATTATGCAGCGGTGGCAAAGGTAATGAACTAAACAACTTATTAATCTAATAAAACTAATACAAACCTAAATTTCGCTCAGTTAAGATACAAATAGGCCAATCTGAATAAGTCAGTAAGTAATAATAGTATTAAATACTAAAATTTACAGTGGCTAGAAAATCCAGCTAATATGTTTATGATGCAAGGTACAATATCGGTGGACACATTCTTGGTAATTGGTGGAATGGTAATATCTTACAGTTACATGAGTGCAGTTACAAAAGGGGTCAAATTTAACATCTTAGCGTATTACATTCATAGATACTTAAGGTAGATATAGGTAGCTCTTAATTGCAATATTAGATGTTTAGAGTGTTTAGACTTTAACAAAATTCTGTTTTAGGTTAACTCCTGTGTTAGGTGTAATAATTATAATTCGTCTCACTCTTCTTAAACATTTTGGTTCTGGTCCGCTTTGGCCTTACATGATTTATAGTAAGACGGCAACCGCTTGTGAAAACAATTGGTGGAGAGCCCTACTACATTTCCAGAACTATGCAGTTACCGAAATAGTAAGTGTTTCAGTGAATTTCTTTTTGTTATGGCGCCAACTGCTTGTCAAACAATGCTCAAAGGATTAAAAATTAAAATTCGAACTTTTGTTCCAATCACAAAGTAAACGCCCAATTTACCAATAATCAACGAAGATAACTTCGCTAAGCTAGATAGCCACTTATTTATGCAGTTAAAGCAAAAAATTTGGGGGCATTCCACGGGTATACTCTTAGGTGTTTTAAGAGGAGCACAGGTATTTGAATTACCTACTCACTATTAAATACTCCAAAGCACTTGTAAATAATCTCATAAGTAGTGTCTGCCAGAAATTAAATAAAACATCGGAAAACAACTGAATTTTTACTTATCTATAACAAGAAGTGATATCTTGAAGTGCTGGCCAAATGGTAAAATGGCGATAGTCTTTTTAATAAATTTGTTGAAAGCATTGAACTCAAAACTTCGTTGCTTTAAATATAAATCCCATAATTATTTACATAACAAGGGAGGTAAGTGAAATGCAGCATGATTAAACAGTAAATGCCTTGAAACATGCCAAACATAGTAAATTACTTAACTCGCGGTATGTACAATGTTTTCCCTTGCTGGCAGACTTTTGCTAAAAATGTCTGACATAATAATTCAGCATTAATTGTCGTTAAATTAAGTTACTTATCAGCTCCAATAGCGTATATTAAAGTTATTGCTCTTAAAATTTTTAAAAAATCTTTTCAATTTACTTACTTTCCTAGGGTGGTAAATTTGCATTTACTTTATATCTGGCACTGCAACCAATAAACCTGTGGTAAAACTATTGTCTTCAGACTCATCTAATCGGGAATGGAAAAAGAATTCAAGCAAAATCTATTTTATTATCCCGATAAGACAAACGCCATGCGTGTTAGATTAATTAAACAAATTATATTCCAGTGTGTAGCTGAAAGTTGGTATCTAAGCGTAGATACCCAGCTGTTTTTGTTCTCACCGATTCTTCTGATTCCTCTAAGTAGATGGCCCCTTCTTACAATGGCAGCCACAGGCCTTCTTACAGCTTGTTCCATACTTACATCTTTCTTACTTGGTTGGTTTTACGAACTAAATCATAACACACTGGGGAATACGTAAGTTTTAACTAGATAAGTAATTTATAAATCATTCGGTTTATATTCAGTGATCCGGAAACGTCGAAAAATTATCTTAATTTGTACTATCTACCAACCCATACTCGTGCTTCAACCTGGCTTATTGGCATAATTTTGGGCTACATTGTTTTTAAATTAAAACACAAGAAAAAGGAGATTGTGATAAATAGAGTAAGTTTTATTTATGAAGATTTAACATTAGAGCACATTAGAGCCACATGTTTGCTCAATAAATCAATAGATGAATCAGTAATTTAGTGTTGATTTCTAATGCAATAGCTTAATTAATTTCAGATACTAATGCTCGGTGTATGGGGTGCCTCATTTGCTATTCTTGGTACATGTGTCTTTGCTAGCCATAACCTAATATTTGGAGAGTACGACAGACTTGCAAACTCGTTCCACCTGGCTCTAGTACGACCTGCTTGGTCGGTGGCAGTTGGTGCTATCATCTTTGCCTGTATATTTGGACATGGAGGTAAAAACCCGTCCTTCATTTTACTGCTATTTGTAGTTTCGATGCTTTCAATTTTTTTTCACAACATAATAAACAAGATTACATTTTAGGCCCAGTCAATTGGTTTTTATCCCTGCCGGTATTTCAAGTAATATCTAAGCTAACATTTTCAATGTATTTGGCTCATTGTACCACTATTTACTTCTTGACTTCTTCGATAAGAGATTCATTCAGATTCAGTAACGAACGATTGGTAAGATATTATATATACTTGGACGACTAATTTAATAAACTTTTAAAATTTAACAGATGTACATATACTGGGGAGATCTTGCTCTTGTTATAACTATTTCGTTTGTTTTAACTTTAGCATTTGAATCACCTATAATAATCATTACAAAATGCTTATTTGGTGGAGGAGGAAGTAAAAGTAAGTAATCTAAATTGTTATCTTTAATAATATATACATCAGTCTTATCCCTAATAGGATTTTTTTTTAAATTTGATATCTACTTTTAGTAAATTTTAAAATTAATTTTGCAAAACCAGTTTTTGGAAAATACCAAAATTAATTATTATTTATTGCTTCTGTTTATTAGAAAAGGAGGTTCCACCACCAACAGTGCCAACGAAGGAAGAATATGGAACTAAGCCATTAGAAAAGGAGGATCTACCACCAACAGCACCAACCAAGGAAGGATATGGAACTAATCCATCAAAAACCACATAAACAGAGGTTTTGATCTGTAACTTACGCACTTTACTATAAAGTAACTAAATACTCTTAGGACACGTATGTTCGAAAATATGTAACTATCTTAAACATTGTACATGGATATTTAATTTATTTTGTGTATATAGTACTTTTATATTTTAAAATAGATTCTTGAAGTCGTCTGGCTTATTTTGAATTAGTTATCTTTTCATTTTGAAAGGTAAGTTTACTAGCTTTTGTGTCAAAGTAAACGAAATCTATTTAAATATGCTCGTGATTTAAACAACCATGACTAGATTATCTAACTAAAACCACAGCTGCATATTCCAAAATTCAAAAGTCTAATACTGTTTCCATTTAATTTCTTAACAGATTTATGATTTAAATTTAGTTACAGCAAAACAGCCTGAGAGTTTGCTATTTGAATGCAGCTAGGTAAACAGTAAATCAATAAATTTCGAGTGGAAGTCTTTACTTACACCAAGTTTTTATTTTTGTTATCTTCACACTGAAGTAATATAATACCCCGTAATACAATTTTCTAAATAATAGACATTAGATACGCTTTAGCGTACTCAAATTATATTCACTTTGCATGATCTGCTCCCTCAATCTAAATTTCTGAATTTTGCCGACAGCAGTTTTGGGAAATTCATCAATGATCCTCAGTTGACTTGGAATTTTACTAAAGGAAATTTTATTTTTACAAAAATTAACCAAATCTTGAAGTGTTAATTCGGCTCCACGTTGTAAACTAACGCAAGCACACACCTGTTCGCCCAGTCGATGATGTGGCAAACCAATGACCTGAAACAATTTTATTAAAACTAGCGAGCCTATAATTTTGTGCCATGCCATACTTGTACGTGTAAAATACGAGGATGTGTGATTAAGAGCTCCTCAATTTCCTTCGGATATATATTTTCCCCACCTCTAATGATTAGATCGTCCATTCTGCCGATGATCCTTCCGTATCCGTCATTTTGAAGTATAAATCGATCACTGTTAGAACAAAATCAAAACTAACAAAGTTAGAGACATTTTTGTATACGAATCCAGTTTACCCCGTTTTTAGCCATCCGTTGGGTTCAAGGATCTCTTTAGTTTTTGCCTCATCTTTCCAGTATCCCAACATTGTAAACCATCCTCGAACACAGAGTTGACCAGGAGTTCCAAAAGGTACTAAATTGCCGTTTTCATCAATGACCTTTACTTCCCGATGTTCACAGACATGTCCTACAGTTGATATTATCTTACTGTCATCTTGTTCGATAGGTAGGGAAGCAAAAATTAGAGCCGAAGCTTCAGTTAGTCCGTAGATAGACTGGGGAAGAATCAGACAGAAATCTTTGGAATTGGTCGTTAGAAATTAATAACCTACCGCTATTCTTTTTACTTTAAGTACTTCCTTTATTTTCTCTATAAGTGGTCCGGGACACAAAGATCCCCCAATAACAATTGTTTGTAAATTGATACTCAGTTTTGACTCGCTTTGTAAATTCACCATGTCGATGTACATGGTTGGAGTACCATACATCACAGAACATCTAAAAAAGTTTTTTAGGTGTTTATAAGGACATTTCATTACTTTAGGCATATACCGTTCCTCTTTCAGTGCTAATAAACTCTGAGGTATATTGTAGCTAGACCAAGGTATCACTATGGTTGCTCCAAAATGAAGAGAAGTAGCTATACCAGCTATTGAACCATAAACATGGTAGAAAGGCACCGGTACGCAGATCCTATGATGAATTTCACCCAACCGCATTGCCTTCCCCATCTGGTATGAACTGTTCACTAGCTGAAAATGAGTTCCCACAACTGCTTTGGGTCTCCCCGTCGTTCCCTTTTAAAAAATCATCAGGTGAACTTGAGTTCCAATAAATAGAAGAAAAACTTACTGAGGTAAACTGAATGTAATGCGGATCATCAGGTTTAATTAAATGTTGAGTGTTTTTGATAATGTCGATGAGGTTTTTGTCTGCAAGTTCCATAACTTCGTTGTAATTATACGTACCTCTGAAAAAAAAAAAAACTGGAATACTATACAGGTAGGAAGTTATGAATTGCCAACCTTAGCTGTTCTTCACATATCATAATTATGACTTTAAGGGAAGGAATTTTAGCCGCATCTAGTTTCCCTTTTTCCGCAGTTGGAAGTTCTGGGGCTAATTCGGTAAGGATGTCGTAA
Organism: Melanotus villosus; assembly: GCA_963082815.1. Lineage (NCBI taxonomy): Eukaryota > Metazoa > Arthropoda > Insecta > Coleoptera > Elateridae > Melanotus > Melanotus villosus. The sequence goes on from OY720422.1 coordinate 50,724,638, forward strand.
TAATTATAGAATTTGCTTTTGTGTGGACATATTATCGCTTTAATGCCCACCTTATTAATGCAATATTCCAATTCTAACGCTTGACAGCTTGAATTTAACGGAACCTACGTTTTTGGTTTATTTTAAAGCAATTAAAGTAAATTTAAATTATAAGATATCCACCTTGATGAGGCCAAGACGTACGCAAGCCATATTAGCTATATACCATTCTATCAAATTAGGTGCCCAAATTCCTAACATGTCGCCTCTTTCAAGTCCAAGCATGGATAAACCTGCTGCTAAAGCATCTGCCTTTTCCAGGATTTCTGTGAACTTTAGACGCTGCTGTTGTTCGAGACATACAATTCCCTCGTATTCAGGAAACCTATCCGCCGCAGATTGCAAAAGATTCCCTAAAGTAATATACCGTAAAGGCTCCTCACCAACATTGTGTATGTAGCTTAAGTTTTCAGAATCTGACATCTGTTAAAGGAAATAATTGTTGCTATTAACAAAAAGTATTGGGGTAAGTAGGAAACTGCTCATTCCAGACAAAATTTTAAGAAACACTAAGATTTCAAAAGCTCGAATAATAATTATAAATCTTTGAATTAGGTTGTGACGATTTTATTTTAACTAAAAGCACTTACCGTAATATCGTTAATCGGCGACAGATATTCAGTCAGTGATCGTTTAACGAGTTGAGTTGTTTCAAAGGACTACTAAAGACATTAAACCAGCATCTTGCTATTTATATTCACCAGAAAAACAAGAAAATTGTAAATAATTCATTATCTAGTTATAATAGCCTTAAATCGACAATTAGTAATGTAAATTAAAGTTTAAGATAATTCCATGTATGACTAATGGATTTCTTTCAAAATAATAAGTTCAATATTTAATTAATATGTTCCGTTTCTTTAGTGAATTTCAATTAAGAAGTTTTGAAAACAAGTATTATTAACTGTCGAGCTATTTAACATTCATTGCCGACGTTGCTGTATTATTAAGTTATTGGGCTATGCAACTGTGTATATTTGACTAAACAGAAAACTAAAATATTCATAAAGCTCAGAATATAGAAATATCTTTAGAGCTCTTGCAGTGTGGACAGGTTTTTTAAGTTATCAAGAAAGACAAATAAGTTATAGTAAAATTTAAAACTATAGAAAATAAAAACATTGCAACACAGATCAGTTTTGATATCCTAGAAGGTCAAACGTAAATACTTAAATAATAGTAATGTACGATCCAGAACCCCTCTTGTTTATTGTGTTTTGTGGAATGCATAAATATATCTCATGGCTTTAAAATATTTATTAATACTAGTCTAAACAACATTACATCTCACATAAAAAGATAAGTATTTAAGCCTAAATTTTGCCTAATAAATAGACAAGCAAACAACTACAAATTATAATGACTAATTAAGGAAACTTTAGTTTTATATAATATCCTACGAGAAAGAAATTAAATATGACAACCTTTAATTGCCAATTCTACCTCTCGTCAAATTTGTGACACAACAATTAAACCATTTGTATCAGATACGCACATGTAAGCTCTGTTTTACAACAAAATTCCATTAAAATATTTGTTTCCACCTAGGCTATGATTATAGGACAATTAAATACAAAGAATGTTTGTTGTTTGCAAGTAAGAATTATTACACTTTAAGTTAAATTTACTACAATGTATTTCTAGCTAGAACTTAGGAAATAAGAATAATACATAAAACATATGATGATTATTTTTATATAAATATAGCTATAACTAAAAATTCCAGGGTGGCGCAGGGGTAGAGCGTCAAGCTAGCCTTACGTTAATCCTTGGTTCGAAGCTCGCATTGGGCAGGGTTTTCCTGCAGTTTGGAGGTTGGTACCTAGTCCTGGGGGCCATTCGTCGTTGGACGCCAAATTTACGAATACAAGTCGAAGAGGTAAAGTAACAAGGTCCTGTGTATATGTTATGGATCAAGTGATTAATAGGTCATTAGGTATATATAATGCCCGGTCAATGTGAATATTGTACTTTTTTTTTAACTTGTCTTCCTCTACCTCTAACCTGCAATAAACATACCTACTGGTTTGGCAGAGGCATTTATTGGAGGTTAGAGATAGAGGAAGAACTAATACTAATACTAATAGATAATTTTAATAAATTGTTAGATTTTCTTAAATTTAATAATGATTGATTGAATTCAGAAATTGGTCCTGATACACATTTATTTAAGGTTTTAAAAATATGACTTAGTACAACAGATTCTTATAAAATTTTCAATGCAACACATAACTTAACTATAATACTAACAGAATTATATATTTGAAGGAACTTAGCAATATTAAGATACATACGTAACAAAAAAAAAACTAGTATTGCAATTATTCTAAATAATAAAAATTAATATTAGAATAAAAGATAAAATTAGTCAATTTTCACTATCACTGCTAGAAGTAGATTCCCCTAAATTGTCGGCATCTATTACAACTTCTTTCACTGTTATATCTAGAAGTTTTTCACATTCATATTAACGTTTAATAATTTCTTCGGTGTGGCGCACACAATTTTTCCATATTTCTGGAGTACATTGCTGAAAGGCTTCCTCGCACATGGCTATGACCTTGTCATTACCATAACCATCTCTTTCAATATGTTTATTGTAATATGTTTTAACATGTGCCCATTGGATTGCATTAAATTGGCAATGGTAAGGTGGTAGTCGCAGAGTTTCATGGCCATGACTTCTTCGCAATTCATCCACCTCGTAACGCTTTCCTTTTTGTATGATTGAGCCAATTTAAGTAATTCTACTTTGTGCAAGTGCAGCTCGAAGTGAATGTTATTTGTAGTTAACCAAGCTGCAGTATTTGCATTGGTCCAGGTCGAAGGTGGCATCTTTTCCATAAAACTGGAGTGGTTGGTATTGGGCTTTAGCGTTATCCACAATAATTAATGGCAGGTCTTCCAAATAGTTGATTAGGTGCTCAGTTAACCATTTATTAAACATTTCTCCATTCATTTCGCCATGACTATACCACTCACATTTTGCTTAACCAATTAGATTGATCGATTTCTTTAGCAACGGCCAATAAAAACAATTTTCAAGTAAAAAAATCACACGTGGGCTTTAATAAGTGAAAAACCGACAAGTGATTTTTTCACATAGGTAACGGGTGTTAGAAAACTCGTCTTATCAGTCACCTGTGCTTATTAAAATGCATGTCCTGTATTGGTACCTAAGTTAATTTTCAAGTACACTTAACCGCAATTAGTTAAATGACAGCAGCTGTCAGTAGTTCTAATGAATAGTGGATATTTAAGAATTAATCTAAGACACTTTTTTTCATAGGTGACTCTGATAAGACGAGTTTTCTAACACTCGTTATTTTAAATAAATGAGAACAATTCATATATAAAATATATATACATTGTGTCTCACTTTAGACGGCACCACCCCAGTATTTTTTTAATATATTATCGATTTCAAAAATTTCTTTTTTTCTGATTATACCCCTCACTAAATTGTATTTTTAGGATATGTTACTTTCCCTTCACGGTAAAATGCTAGCCTACTACGATTTAAAATAAACAGCAAAATTGAAGAAGTCGTATTAGGGATTTTTTTATCAAAAAATCTTGTTAATAAAAGTTGTTCAGAATCATTCAGATAAGCCAAATCCGAAATTTCAATAAAAACAAAAATCCAGAAAATAGAAAAATGTATACGTGATTTAGTTGAAAATATTGTTATTTAAGTAATTACACATCGTTTTTTGTTGTTGTATTGAATTAAAAGAATAAAATAAAAAATCATGGCAAACTTTTAAGATTATTATAATTGAATTTTCTGGACTTTTCTGTATTTTCCAAATTTTTTGTTTTTAATGAAATTTCGGATTTAGCTTTTTTGAACGATTCTGAACAACTTTTATTAACAAGATTTTTTGATAAAAAAAAGTCCCTAATACGACTTCTTCCATTTTGCTGTTTATTTTAAATCGTAGTAGACTAGCATTTTACCGTGCAGGGAAAGTAACATACCCTAAAAGTACAATTTAGTGAGGGGTATAATCAGAAAAAGGAATTTTTTAAATCGATAATGTATAAAAAAAATACTGGGGTGGTGCCGGCTAAAGTGAGACACACTGTATATATTTATAGTCTTAACGAATATAACGTGTGATCCGATTTTCCTGTGATAAATTTGGGTTGGATACTTAATTCGTGCTAGTTAATTTTGGAAAATTATCGTTTTAACTAGCACTCATGAACTATCCATTCCAAATTTATCGGAAAAACAGCATCACTTGTTATATTACTGTTGATAATCTTCCATTTGTGATTTTAATGCAAATAACAAGGATGCGTTTTCATCAAAACCTAAATCAGAGCCAGCATGGACTACGATAAAGCGTTTTCCATCGCAACCTTATGGTTTTCGCACGCTTCCTGTATCTTCATCTTGCCAAGACCTTCCAGGATTACCTTTCATCCACGAAAACCACTTTTTAGTCCGGGAGAGTATTTCAAGGAAGTGGGATTTGTATATTTTGGGGATGGTAGTAGCTTTGTTGAATCTTGTCAGTTCGAGGTTGATTTTTGGAGGAGTTATGGTCCAGATCTAGATTTATTGCTTCTTTATATATATTCTCTTTGACAAAAGTGCTAACTCCATCGCTTGCATGATCCCTTAGCCGATTCTTGTTAAAAGGAGATATATCCTTTTAAGAAGGGATTTTTGTCGGTTTTTAGGTGGGTTTCTTGGAGGCATAGTATTTGGGGTTGATGATGCATTAGTAACGTTTGGATACTTTCTAAATGGGTATAGAGTCCATTACAGTTAAAATAAATTATGTTATGCGTATTGGGTGTTTTGGATTGGGGGTTAATGTTCAGATAGCTCATTAACTGGGGTAATGTATTAATAGAAGTCTTCATTGTCTGTGGCAGTTTCCTCAAGTAACTGTTGTTGCATTTTTTTCATCAGTCTTGTAAATTTGGATTTTATGGCTCGAGCTTCTAGATTGGGGTATAAGTCTTTCATCATGTTAATTAAATTAGAAGTATTGTTTGTATAATTTCTTGATATTGATAAGGGGTCCGGTGAGCCGTAGGTTTTTTCCAAGAAATCCTTAAAGTTAGTATAATTTATAGGATATTGTTTTGTTGGATCAATTAGTAATTCTTTGATGGGGCTAGGAATTCTTCTATATTTACATTTTCTCCGTCTGATTCTTTGTCTGAGTTTTTTCTGATCCGTTTGGGTTTATCGAGCTTTTTTATTTTGGGTATTGCGTCTTTTGATGTTTCGGTTTGAGAGTGGGATGATGGAGTAGGGGTACCTAGGGGTGGTATATTAAGTATATTCTCTTCTGAAATGTCGGGGGATTCATTTGAGGACGTTATTGTGGTTTGGGAAAAGGTACGTTTGTTTTGGGTTAAAGGGAGTATAGTCGGGTTTGGTGGATGGTTTCGATTTGGGCATTTTTCTGCTATGTGACCTGGTTGGCGACATGTGAAACATGTTGTAATTGTTGATAAAAAAATTCTGTAGTCCGTGTCTTCGAATTTAATGATTAGTGATTCAGGAATCAATGTTTCGGTTTGGGGTTCGATATAGATTTGTCGTCTAAAGCTTAATATATGACTGTATTCTTTACCTTCGAGCCCTGCTTCTAGGAAGGTTACTGTTGATAAGGTTTTGATTTCCATATTTTGTATGGCGGTTTTTATGTGATCATGAGGTATGGAAGGGCATACATTGGATATTACGATTCTTTGTGCTGGTGATATTAGTTGTCGTAAGTTGGTTTGGTGACCTTCAATCATTATCGTTTTGTATTTACTAGTAAGTTGGTCGACTAGTGTTTTGTTCCTTAAGTAAATGCATATTCTATTATTTGACATTTTGGAGGCGAAGAATATGTTTAAGGGATCAATAATGTTGCCAATCGTTTTTATGTATTCCTTAAGGTTTATTCATTCTATACCATTGATAATGATTGCTTGATCCTTTTTCGGGAAGTTTATTTGTTGTTCGGATGTTACATTGGCGAAGGTTTTTGTCGGGGGGTTATCTACATTGTGTAGTATAGTTTGTTGAGAATTGTTTGGTGTGATATTACTGTTGTTCATTACGGTTTGGTTTATAAACCCCTGTAGTCAGGAGTTTAATTACTATGATGTAGTGAAAAGGTTGTTACCTGATTTTAGCTAAATGCACTTTATTTATTTAAACTTTATGTTTAATTCCTGTCTGGTCGCGGTTTAGCGGTTTGGATAAGGTGCACTGACGCGTTGTGTTGAGCTAAAAGGTAAATTATCCCATAACCATAAACACTAATTACATTCATTAGCATAGATAACGTACGTAACGTTAGTTAAATGGCTGATGTTGAAGATAATGAAGGCTTTTACTTGAGAAAAAACGAAAATTTAAACTTGCAAGGCAAACGTCAAAAGATACCTGCCTTGGAAAGTTTTTTCGGTCAACCTTGTTTGCTCTCCCAGTATCATTTAAAGCAATGGGCTGACGTCTCGTTATTTCTTTGAACCGGAGGGACAGCTGCGGTTTCACAAATTCCTGGAAAGCTCGGCAGAAAATCTACCTGGGATCTAGCCCAACGGACCGGACCGTTGGGTGAAAATGGTGGCGCTGCTTGCAACCCTATTGCATTCACTTCGCGCCATAAATACTATGTGCGCCGATTCGGATGTATTAATAAGACAGATAATCGTTATTATTCGGTCCATGCTAGGCCAAGCCACCTATCTATTACTAAATTCTACAATATACTTAACTTTACTCCGCTTGAATCCTGTCTTTGTAGCCTTGTTACCGCCTTCCTTGTTTACACACACACCATTTACACTAAATCCACCTTTTAGTTTATTTATTCACCAGTCTTATTATAATTGCAATCACCGGCACTTTGTTTTTATTTCCCCGGTAGTTCTCGCGTGCTAGTTATACGATTTATTTTTTTAAAGAAAACTTTAAAAAACATTGAAGCATCCCGGAGACCGGAGAGCTTCGTAAAGCATGCTGCGTCCCCTGGCATAGGCGGCACGGCATGCTTCTCCACTAAGCCGTCAGAAACTAGTTACATAAACCAAAATTTTAAGTATGTACGTAATTTAAGTATTTTAAGAATGTAATTATCTTCATAATTCTTCATAGATATTTAATATATTTGGTGTGTATGTATACCACATTTTTATTTTAAAATAAATTCATAGAAGTTGGCTGGCCCTTTTTAGATTAATTATGATGTTTGGCTTAAAAAAGGTAAGCCTATTTAATTTTGTGACGAACTAAACGGAGTCTGCTTAAATATGTTCGTGATCTAAACAACCATGAGTAGAGTAACTAACTAAAACAAAAGCCGAATATTCAAAAATTGAAAAATAAAGTTAACTGGTAGTACGGCAGAGTAAGACTCAAATAGAGAAAGTCAAGCAAAAGCCTGCTTGGTCTGAATAAGAATGGGTAAGCACCTGCCGCTCGGTGTATTCGGCCCCCTCGACACTGTAAATAATGTATGAGAGGGTAAAAGAGAAAAGAAAAAAAGGAAGAAAAGTAAAGTTAGATATTCCGTGCGTTCAATTTGTTAATCGATTTATGGTTTAAGTTTGGTTTCAGAAAAATAATCTGAAAGTTCGGTGTTTGGTAGCAACTGGGTAAATAGTATATCAACATATTTCAGCTAAAATTTTTTACTTACACCAATTTGCTATTAATATTTTTTTAATACTTCTTTATCCTTAACTATGCTGCCCCTTAATACACTTTTCTAAATAGTAAACTTTGAATTAAGTAAAATTTAGTTAATCATTCATTTAAATTATCTTTTCTTTGGATTATCTGCTTCCTCAATTTAGATCTTTGAATTTTTCCAATAGAAGTTTTGGGAAATTCATCAATAATCTTCAACTGACTTGGAATTTTACTGAAGGCAATTCTGGTTTTGCAAAAATTAAGCATCTCTTGAAATGTTAGTTCAGTTCCAGGTTGTAATCTAATGCAAGCACACACTTGTTCTCCCAATCGATGATGTGGCAGACCAATGACCTAAAACAATTTCATCAAAACCGACAAGCCTGTAATTTTATCGCATACCGTACCTGCACGTCTAAAACATATGGATGTGTGCTTAAAATCTCCTCAATTTCCTTCGGATATATATTCTCCCCACCTCTTATAATTACATCGTCCAACCTGCCAATGATCCTTCCGTATCCGTCCTTCTGAAGGATACATCGATCACTGTTAGACAAAAATCAAAACTAACAAAGTTGAATACGTTTGTACACAAAAATTTACCCCGTTTTTAACCATCCGTTGGGTTCTAGAATCTCATTAGTTTTAACTTCGTCTTGCCAGTACCCCAACATTGTAGAATATCCCCGAACGTAGAGCTCGCCAGGATTTCCAAAAGAAACCAAATCACCATTTTCATTAACGACTTTTACTTCCCAATGTTCAGAGACGTGTCCTATGGTTGAAATTACGTTATTGTCTGCTTGGTCAGCTGGTAGGGTAGCGAAAACCATAGCCCAAGATTCCGTCATTCCGTAGAGGGCCTGGGGAAAAGGTGGACGAAAATTTTGGAACTAATTTTTTTAAATTAATAACTTACAGCTATTCTTTTTACTTTAAGTACCTCCTTGATTTTCTTTACAAGTTGTTGGGGACACACAGACCCCGCAATGGTAGCTAGCTGCAAGTTGATACTGAGTTGTAACTCAGTTTGTAAGTTCACCACATCGATGTACACCGTTGGAGTACCAAACATTATAGAACAGCTAAAAAAATATCTTTTAGGTGTTTATGAAACCATGTTATATGTATGCACCTTTCTTCTTTTAGTGCTAATAAACTCTGATGAACATTGTAGATAGACGAAGGTATCACTATGGTTGCTCCAAAATGAAGAGCAGCAATTATACCAGCAATTGCTCCATAAACATGATAGAAGGGCACCGGTACGCAGATCTTATGATGAGTTTCACCCAACCGCATTGCCTTTGCTAGATAGTACGCATTGTTCACTATCTTAAAATGGGTTCCAACAGCAGCCTTAGGTCTCCCCGTTGTTCCCTTATTCAAAATCTTGTCCTGAATTTAAGTTACAATAAATAGGAGATAACTTACTGAGGTAAACTGAATGTAACACGGATCATCAGGTTTAATTAAATGCTGAGAGGTTTTGATAATGTTGATGTTGTTTTCGTCTGCAAGTTCCATAACTTCATTAAAGCTGTAGGTACCTCTGTAAAAAACAAACAAATTTAAACACTGTACAGACAAGAAGTTAGGATTTGTCAACCTTAACTTTTCTTCACTAATCATAACTACAACTTTAAGGGCAGGAATTTTAGCAGCATCCAGTTTTCCTTTTTCCGCAGTAGTCAGTTCTGGGGCTAATTCGGTAAGGATGTCGTAATAATTACAATATTTGTTTTTATGTGGACAAACTATAGCTGTGATGCCCACTTTATTAAGGCAGTATTCCATTTCTAATGCTTGATAGCTTGGATTCAACGAAACCTAAAGTTTTGCATTTATTTTAAATAAATTAGGAGAAATTTAAAGTACAAGATATTTACCTTAACAAGCCCAAGGCGTACACAAGCCATGTTCGTTATGTACCATTCTATCAAATTAGGTGCCCAAATTCCTAGCATATCGCCTCTTTCAAGTCCAAGCATGGATAAACCTGCTGCTAAAGCATCGGCCTTTTCCAGGATTTCTTTGAACGTTAGACGCTGCTGTTGTTCGAGACATACAATTCCCTCGTATTCAGGAAACCTATCAGCTGTAGATTGTAAAAGATTCCCTAAAGTAATATACCGTAAAGGCTCCTTTCCAACGTTGTGTATGTAGCTTAAATTTCCAGAATCAGACATCTGTTAAGAAAAATAGTTTTTGCTATTAACAAAAGATATTGCTGAAAGGTAGTTTATTTTAAGCACAAACACTTACTGCGATATTTTAAATCGGTGAAAAATGGTCCTCTAAACCAGCTACTAAGTAAAGTATTTAACTAGGAGGTGTTGTGTTCAAATATAAATTGATTTGTTTAAAAGACTTCTATTTATACTCACCAGAAATACGAAAAAGTGTAAATAATTCGTTATTTAGTTACGATAATCTATAATTTGTAATTTAAATGAAAGTTTGAAATAATTCAGTGAATGACTAATGGAATTCTTGCAAACTAATATGGCCAATGCTCAACTAATCTTCTTCATTCCGCATTTTTCGATGTATTTCAAGTTTGGAAAACATACATTGTTAAGCCTGCTATATCAATAGAGTAATGAAATGAATAAAAATAACACAGCAGAGGTTTTAAATACAGAAATGTCAACCATAAATATTTCTAAAATATATCTAATATATCTAAAAATGTCAATGTACGATGCGATGCGCAAGGAATGTTGTTTGTTATGCCTTATACTCGTAGACTACTCAAATGTATCACTCGGCTTTATAATACAGGGTGATTTGCAATTATTGTCATTAATTGTAAGGGTAGGTAGAGCATATCAAAAAGAACAACTTTTCTCAATAAACCATGTGTCGCAAGTAAACGGTAACCTCAGAAAAAAAAATAAAAAGATCAATACAAAAATTGTTTTGGGGTCACTGGAACAGGTTCTGTTTACATTCAAAATTTAAGTTTATCAATTGCCTTTCTTGTCCGTACTGATAAAAACCCAGGTGTGTGTGCCCAGTTCATTGTTCGCTTGGAAAGTGCACTGTTCGGACGCTTTAATGGATAGTCATTCTAACCTTATAACCTGATAACCGAATTAATTAATTATTTTAATTTACGGGGAAGAAATGAGAAACAGTTTTTGTTTGTGTGTTTGTGTAGAAGTTTTGTGTCTTTTGCGTGGAGGAATTTGAACATTTTTTGTAAATCCTGTTTCTCTTTATTAACAACAATTTTTAAACATGCCGCTAATTGTTTACTGCCAGTCTCAAGCCCCAAAAAATGTGAGACGAAAGTGAAACTACATAATTGTGTAATGTTTCATTAATTTTTACAAGGCCAAATTTCTACCGCAGGCTTTTTAAATGCATATTAGCCAGTGGTTCTCAAAACCGTGTCAATAAATTTAAAATAAACAAAATCGCGATAAGCTTTAAATTTTTGCTGTAATGTACTTCTATTAAGGTCAACATATACCCATTTAATTTAATGACAGTACTTTTGAATCACCCTATATCTACTGCAACTGTCTGAAAAATTATGACAAGACCCCACGTAAAAACAAAAAACTTTATGAATAGATAATGAAAATAGACCTTAATGAATACTTTGTATGATAAAATATTCAACGAGGAAAGAATTAAATATAACATCCTTTAATTGTTGGTTGTTATCCGTTTCAAATTTGTGACACAACAAAATGCCATTAAAATGTATGTTCTCACATAGACTTTGATTACCATCCAATTACATCAAAACATGTTTGTTGTATACAAATAATAATTGCGCTTTATGTTAATATGGACACCGTTTATAATGTTTTATAAATTTTCCAATATTTAAAAGTCATTAGCATAACTATCAACTGTAAATACTTGCCTTACTGAGTTAACTAACTAGGAATATCAAAGAAGCTAGTAAAACTAACTAAGATGACTTTGGCAAATACATGCAATAAAATAACAGTAAATGGGAAACTATCGAAATCGATCGATGTAAAAATAGGCCTACGGCAAGGAGACCTGCTGGAGGCGATGCTTTTTATCTTGGCAGAAGAATGGATGCTAAGGAAGGCCGGTATAAACAGAGAGGGAACCTTATACATACAGGGTATGTCACGACGACCGTCGATTAGAGGTTTCTTGAGAAAAACTTATAGTAAATGAATGAAACTTTGCTAAATATGGTTTTCGGATATTACAAATTGATTGAAAATATTTTTAAGATTGTACAACTTCCGGTTATACCGGAAGTAAACACTAACTTTGTTATTTCAAATAGAATACCCTGCATATTTTTAGACATTCAGAATCGTCTTTCAACGGCGAGTGCAATGATGTAGCACTTTAGGGGTCCATCGCTAATAGTTCAGCAGTTCTTCAATTATTTTAAAAAAATCTAACCTTACTTTGCACGAACGCCACTGCGAAATTAATTGCCCGTTCCCAGCCACTTTGCTTATCCTCGTCGTCGCCAGGCACTTCTGACACCATCGCCATCGCCGCCAAGCGTTGCGCTACGCACGTCGTTCTTCGGCGTCAACGTATCTAAACGCCGCTAACACCACTGTCCACTGCTGCAGTCGCATGCCGTCGCTTACGCCACCGCACCACCTCGCCATTTTCAATACACTTCCAGGTACTCCACAGTTGGAACACCGTGCGCCTCCGTCGCACCATTCCACACCACCAACGTCGCTTTACAGCACCAGCGTCTTTACCGTCACTACCCGCTACGCCACGACGCCTTTTTTGCGAGCATTTTATAACTTTAGCATTTATTATTATACCTTTTCTCTTCGATTTCGTGTAACTGCTGTAGCGTGAAATTTAATGAGGCAACCACTGAGGTTTGAAAAACGACTTAACAGGCCTTAACCCTACATGTTGCCATGCTCCCTCGCTGAGCGTTAGTACCGATACCTTTTTTATTACTTAACTAAATTTTATTATACTTGCACAATTTAACAATTAAATGATACTTATAATATTAAAACGATTAAAGGTTAAAGCCCTCACGAACGCTTCTGACGAGCATTACCTGGTGAAGATGGATTTGCATTGGGTGAAGCAGCCATTCCTGATAATCCATTCGCCGTAACAAGGCTGTACTCACTCTAACTTAAGCAAAATAAGAGTTTTCTGCATTTTTGATGTATTAATTTATTTAACAAATAATCTGCGACCTACTATAATATCAAAACTTACAATTGATAAACAACATTTCACAGTGCAGTGTAGTCAATAGCGTATAGCGTATAGAAAATATGAAGTTAATAAGTAAATATGTATGATTTATAAATGTTTATGCTGCATAAAAATAAACCAGTAGTAAAACATTTCAAACACAAGTTTGTTAGTATTATCAACTAAAAGTGTGCCCTTCTCAGTAAGACAAATACAAGAAAAATCAATAGAATACCAGAAACCGGCCCCCTTCTGCTTCACTTATACATATGGGTAAGGCACTTGACAGAGTTAAACTTAAACAATATACTAACAGTATCACACAACCTAACCATACCGAACAAAATATTGCCTTTAATGCATTCACTAAATACCGTAAATATGAGAAAATAAGAAATAATTATGAGTTAACGGATAAAATTGAAATAAGCACGGGGATCGGACAAGCAGATAGCCTAAGCCCACTGCCATTTTGCACAATTATGGACAAAATCGTCGAAGAAGTAAAAACAGTTAATGGCAGACTCGTAAAACGATTAGAATATTGGGAAATGCAGACGATGTGGTACTGATCGCACAATCGGAGAATGGATTACAGGATTGTTGAACAGGTTTAAACAGGCAGCAGGTAGATATAGCATGTTTATAAACACCAATAAAACAAAATGTCTCACAGTTAATTAAAAAAACAGTCGGATGCAAATTAGAAATATCTGGGGGAATCATCGAGCAAGTAATAACAGGTTACAAAGTGGCGAAGTTACAGTACAAACTAATAAAACCGCAGCAGTTTTAAAAGCCCTTAAAGATGGTATGTGGAAAAACAAAAATTTAAGCACTGAAGCAAAAACATGCAACATAAAGTTTTTATTAGGCCAATTACGGCCTATAGTATAGAAGCACGTGCATATACCGGCAAAGCCAAGCAATTATTAAGAAGTAATGAAATTAAACTAACTATTACCGACAATAACAGGAACAAAAATAACAGACAGGGTAAATAATCATAGAATAAGAGAGCAATGTGGGATTAGAGACGTAGTAACATGGGGAAGGACAAAAAGAAAGAATTTGAGTGAACACTTGCTGAGAATGCAAGATGCCTTTTATCTACTAAAAATATGCAAGAACTAAAAACCACAAGAAACACGGCCAAGGGGACCATCGCATAAACGGTGACAAAAGAGCGAAATGTCCACTTCACAAGAAGGCTATAAACACAAAATAGTAGAGGTCATTGACCCATAAAGAAGAGGAAGTAAGCAAGTAAATCGTCACACCCTGCATACAGAAAAATAATTGTTAAATATCTTCTTTCTTTCTTCACATCCTTTTTATCCATTGGACATAATCTTCCTTTTTTTCTTTCTATTTTTGTCGTTCCTTTGGTAGTCTTTTCCATCTCTTTCCAGCTAGAATCTTTATGTCGTCTTACCAGCGTTTACTAGGTCTTCCTAGGTTTTCCCTACTTAGCTGCCAGTGTAACACTCTGTTCGCCCATCTCTCGTCTGTCCGTACCATGTGCTCTGCCCAGCTCTATTTCTGTTATACAACTTTTTCTGTTATGTCTTAAACTTTAGTTCTTTCCCTTAACCATCCGTTTCTTTTCCTATTTCGTAGCGTTATTCCCACCATTCTGTTTGTTAACGTCATAGTTCCTATACCGTACGTTAAGACAGATAAAATACTCTTGAATCTAATATTTTACTTTTTAAATATATAGGAAGAAAATAATAGAAAAAATGAAAAGTAAAACAATGAACGAAATGATACGGATGGAACGGAAGAAATGGGTAGATGAGCCGACATAAGAAGAAGAAGTGTATGGGGAAAGTTCTGAACTTCAGAACATATGACAATCTATTAAGGGCTATCCAATTATCCATCCAAGCGTTGTGCTTCTGTTTATTTCTACTTCTTGGTTTTCTTTTCCTATGATTATGTTTTGTATAACCAGGGTGGCGCAGTGGTAGAGCGTCAGACTGCAGGAAAATTCTGCCCATTAAGAGATTCGAACTAAGGACTAGCTCAACGCTAGCCTGCATTCGTTGCTGTACAGCTAGGGTGTGTCATTTTTTTCAACTTTCGAATTTTCGAAATTAATAGTACTCAAAAGTTGCATTTTCGTGTGTAATTAAATACTGTATTTACAGTTTTTATTAGAACTGGTACTTTTGGCTCGCTCAATGCCCTGGAAATATAGAAAAAAGCCGCAAAATAACGTTCTAATGGCAACAACATATTTGTTGTATTTACACATTGCATTTGTAATTAAATGTGATTATTCTAACATTAACATAGCTAACATTACAATAACACCAAATTTAAGTTCATTTTGACAGTTTGTTATCGTTTAATACCCACCCTCGTTTGGGCACTCTCGGCTGATTGATTTAAGACTTGGGTCGATACCGAATGATCGTTTTTGGTTATGTTTACCTACTTGTTTTTAACTATCGTAAAGTTTCTACAGATATTTAAGTGTTTAATTGATTGAAGAAACGATCATAATGGCATCGCATCCGACAAGGTCAAAAAACAGGGGTCTTACGAAATTACGTATTATTGAGAAATATCCCGACAAATTTAAGAGTACTACGTTACCAACTTATGAAGACGTTTTAAAACATTATGAGTGGGTGCGTCATGAAATGAAACACTCAAGTAATTTAGAACCACAAGCCAAAGTTATTACTTCTGAAGTGGCTCAATCTGCTCTTGAAGTTTGGAAAAAAATCAAGCATTCCGGCCGTTACCGACGCAAGGGTGAGTCAGCTTATATTATCTTATTGAAATCAGTATAAACTACCTACTATTGAAAAATTTTAACAGAGAACCCAAAAGTCAATCGTATTTAGATAAAATACAACACTTTATCACTAAATCTACAACACTCTTTTTGACATTGCTACGTGTAAATGCAAAGATTATTCAGGTTGTAAATGTGGGGAAAATAAAACTGTTCCGGTTAAAGAACGCCCATTTATAGAAGATCAAAGAACGTGCAGAAACATGAGTATTGGAAACATTGACAAAAGGACAACCAACAAGCTTCGGGAAAAAATGAAAGGTTTCAAAAACAACAAAAAGACGCCTCACCGAAGCCTTGTACCTCCAGTTTTATTTCTGACAGCTCTTCAGACAATGAGACTAAAAATATCCCTGATGATGATGTATACCAAGAGCTTCGGCCCCTAGAATCTCAAAGGAAGAGAAAATTGGATACAAAGAAATACGAAAAGCTGGCTGAAGTTTGCGATCGTTACGGTGTATCGTACAGAGCAGGCGCTGCTATTGCTTCGGCTACACTGAGTGATATCAGGGTCAGGGAGGCATCAACGGCTTCACCCCATATTGTTATAGACCATAGCAAACTGAGACGTTTTACAATTAAAGGAAGATCGGTTCTAATAAAACAACGAAATTTAAATGTCACGGAGGTTTGTTCTTTGACGGAAGGAAAGACCAAACAATACACTTTGTTCGAAATAGAAAGAAATTGTATCCTCGCATGAAAGTTGAAGAGCATGTCACCTTAGTTCAAGAACCAGGATCAGTTTATCTTGGACATGTAACTCCACCTACTGGAAAAGCTACAGACGTCGAACAAGCTATATTTTCTTCTCTCACCGAAAAGGGTATAAAACTCGATTCTTTGGTTGCTGTAGGATGCGATGGAACGAATACAAACACTGGGTGGCACAATAGAATCATCGTACTATTAGAAAAACGTTTCCAAAGACCACTACAATGGCTTATCTGCCAATTGCATGGTAATGAATTACCATTGAGACATTTGCTGCAACACTTAGACGGAAAAACGTCCGAACCAAATGCTTTTTCAGGCCCCGTAGGAAAACCGGAACTCTCAGCAACAAAATTAAGTACCTACAGATCAAAAATATTTGTACCATATTTGTCTGGCCGCGTCAGCCGGGGTAGTAAGCTATGATTTATCAAAGAGATCCCCAGGGAAAATGTCGCACGCCACATGGCTAACCGCTGCCAATAGAATACGACGGATTTACGTATCAACAGAACGACCAACAAGTGAATTAATTTTGTTGGCGAATTATGTCTGTAGAGTCCCCCCCCCCCCCACCTGGTTTCAAACAAAAATAAATAGCTCTTGTAAAGATGGCGTCAGAAATTTGTGGTTCCTCATCAAAAACTCAAGATACTTGCCTGATGACATAAAACGTGTAGTAGATCCAGTCATTGAGCGTAACGCATACTTTGCGCACCCGGAAAACTTACTGCTGTCAATGTTGACAGATGACAGCAAATTCATAAGAGAACTTGGGTGTAGGAGAGTTTTGAAAGCTCGTGCCTCGCAACAAGCATTGTCGAGATCTTTTGTCATACCTACCACAAATCAATTTTGAGAGCGATTACTATTACGACATGATTCCCTGGCAGGACGAGAAACTTGCATTGATGGAACCACCGCTTTTGCGCTACTTACAAACTGAAGAGCTAAAGACAGTTGTCGCCGAAGGAAATGTCCAAATTTTCGATTTGTCCTGGTTTCCCTGTCACACACAGTCTGTAGAAAGATGCGTTAAATTGACGACGGAAGCTGCAGGTTCTGTCGCAAGGCAAACAGCTAGAGAAGGTTGTATTGCAGCCAATTCTAGGAAAATTATGCCAAGGTTTAATTCCAAAAAAGACTTTAAGTAACTTTTGTTGTGTTTAAAAATACTGTTTTAGGCTAATTTCGGATGTCCTATATGTTGTTTTTCTAGTAATTAAACCTAAAATTTTCAGCAAATTTTTGTTTTACTACTTTATCTACATATGTATTGACGAATATAAGTAATCTAATAAAAAGAAATTAAAAGAGAATAACGCTTTTACTCTCTGAAAAATCACTAAAAACCAACATTTTCAGAATCTTTAACCCGTTTGAGCGAGCCAAAATTTCCTTGTAGCTATAAACGCAATGCAACTTTTGAGATCTATTACGATCAAAAATAATATACTTTTTTTTTCGCCGTACATAGTGACACACGACGCTCTCCTCCGAATACAGGCCTAAGAGGTAGAGTACCAAGGTCCTACCCGTAGGCTACACACACTAATGTTATGCACATGGTGCAGCATGTAGGTATTAAACGGCGCACCAACCTCGTAACCCGCAGAGACGGGCCAGGTTGTGTATTGCACCCGTAGAACCTCATACATTAACGCACCAGCCTTGACACCGAAAGGTATCAGAGGGTACAGACAATACATACAATACATAACTGTGACAATAAAGATCCACACGGTATATTACTGCACACTGTATTTAACGATATTTACATTCAAAACAACCGTCAATTCCAATTTAGATCGAATATCTAAAGTAATTATAAGCTGTAATTACAAACTTGATCATCAACTTGTTTCTAATTTTAGTTACAACGTTCTGTCAGTTAGTATTACTGCAACTTGTGTTAATTAAACGAATGGATAGCTTCGATTCGATATTGGAGCTTATCGCATGTGTTGTCTAAACACTTCTTAGTGTTTCTGTTTCAGCAAGTTCATTAATTAACATGTATACATTGCTAATGACCTTTCAAATATTTTCCAACATATAAATAACTTTTAGGACTTTGAGTTCGTAGTAATCTAGCAGTCGTATGTATGAAAATTGAATTTTTTGTAAAAAATTCATTTCTTTAATAGAAGCGACTATGTGACTTGAAACGTATAAAAGTAAAAAAATTAGCTTCGGGGCTGCCATCAGCTCAAGCCAGTTTGTTGCTCAAAATTACAATAATCTAAAGTTGCATAACTAAATTCCACAAGCAGAAGTAAATGCAGGCTACGGTTTAGTAGAATATCCAAGTGCAGTGCAATTAAAGCAGTTAATTAACCAGGGTTATAAGTTTTATTATGATGATACCCTTCTCAAGTGTGTATTTAATTGGATTTGTGCTTCAGTTTAAAGTGTAAACCTAATAAAGTCAAGAAGTTATGTAGTTAATCCTTTGTTGGTATTATTACAATTATTTAGTGGGTTCTTTGGTAAAAAATTACACAGCCAGAGTTATTCCTTTCGGTCCTTTTGGGTCGGAGTTTTACTTCATAAAATTGATAATAATCCACAGAAATTAATAAAATTGAGTTAACTTTCAAACAGTTTCAAATAACACACTGATAAGAAAATTTCCCTTTGAAATCGGACAGCATCACGCTAACCAATTAAATTAAATAAAACGACTAATTCAAGGGCTAAAGAAATTAAAGAACTGACAGGGGGAGTTTATGACCTTGCCTACTACCAATTCAAACTTTTCACATCAAACTTACAAAGCTCCCCTTTGAATTTTAAAGTTCATATTCAACAGCTCTATGTGGTGTGATAGGATGAATACTGAATAGTGTTGTTTTATCAAAAGAGAAACGCTTTATTCCGATGCTTGAAAGTACTTTTACGATGTCGCAGTTTCACCCTTAATTCTTTAAAATATATATCTGAAAACCTGAAGATTCGGGTAAATTAAATGAATCAAGGGCCGATTTTTCAAACTCTTAATAAACCTATTTTGAAAATATTTTTTGTGTAAACGCTTAAGTTAATAACTTTCCAAAATTGCTTATTTATTTATTTATTGGATCAGATCCAGTCTTGCGAGTGCCAGGCTTTTAAACCTACTTCGACTGTTATGGCCATTAGCACTATCCGGCTACAACAAACTGCAAAACCAGATAGAAATATAGTAAAATAATAAATTGCTGCGAAAGTGTTTTATCGACCAGTTTTACAGGCAACCCATTTTACTTACAACAAAACCAGGAATTATTCCTATATTTATTGCCATTTAACTAACTCTGAGCTGTTTTACGCTTATTAATTCGTTTATTATTGGCAAATTAATACCCATCGTGAATATTTGTCACCGTTAGATAATATTACCGTAAATCTGAAATCACTAAATATGAGAAATGCACTTGTTGCTACTTTACAAAACGTTCAGATGCGGTTTTGGTTGCGCAGAGTGATTATCGTATTTCAAAAGATAGCTGCAAAAACCTGAATGTCAGCTTGCCACTGTGATTGTAATTGGAGCTAAGTTGATTATCCTGTTCAAAATACAAGTATTGGCTAAATTTCGTTTCGTGCATCAGTTACTGTGTTATGCCACCGCAGTAAATAAAATCTAATTAACTGGAATGAAAAGCTTCTAAACAGTGAAATGATAGCGTTTAGTTAAAATTTTATTTAACTTAGTTCTGGTTACTTTATAATAAGTAGTCGATTTTTCCTATAGACTCTTAAAGAAAATTAATTAACCTATTTGCTTAGAAATAAAATTAAAATTAAAGAACTAAGACTAACCAGCATCAACTCGCGTAATAAAACAACGTCCCCTTAGTACAAGCAGATCAAACGAGATCTTGAAACTTTCAACATTCCGAAACACAAATATATGACAGAAAAGCTTTCTGAAAAGTGATACAAGAAGACCCACAAATAAAGCTTAATAAATCAGAAGAAGTTAAACAACGACATATCCAAAGAATAACAGAGATATGGGCAAGGAAGGAAGCTTCCAAGAATGCACAAGCAGGCCCAAACATTAAGCTGCAAATAATTTCGATTAACTTTCGTAGTCCGTAGTTGGCTCACCCGAAAAAGAAAATTAAAATAGGGATTCAAAAAAAGGAAGCATGGTTTTAAAAAAAAATATTTTATAAATTTTTTAAGGATTTAGTCCTTTATTAATGTATATTAGGTTAAATGTAGTACTTTTCTGTGCACAAAATTTTCAAATTCGTAAATGTAAAATATCTTGGATACGAAGAAAAACAAATTGATAAATAAGAGATTATAATTTGCATTCCAAAGGGCAAGAACCAAATAGGTTTGCTCCTCTCAAATTATTAAATCTCAACCAAAATATTTAATTTGAAACAGTGTTAACGATAATTAGAATCAATTAATAACTCAATAAACAAGCAAAATGATAATTTAATTCTGGAAATGAAAGTGTTTTGGAATTTAAAGAAAACTGAATCTGAAGCAGAGGCAATTAGTAGTTGAATTAGAAGTAGATGCAAATTGGATTTGGAGCTGTAGCAGTAATTATTGCAAAAGAAGAGGACCCGAAACAAATTTTGAAACCTTTGTAGATAGTGAGTGTGAAACCATAATTTTAAGTTAGAGTTAAGAAGGGTTGATAGGGCTAAAATTGAATAAAATCTTCATTAAAAAGTTTGAGTGAAATTTTATTTTTGTTAAATTAATTCTAAACAACAATAACAACAACGAACCTTCTTAACGACCCGTGAGGTGAGATCTCAGGAATTCTATACAATAAAAAGGACAAAGCATTTTTAAAATTTTCGATCCAATTTAAAGCGTTATAACATAAGTTTTCCAAAGCATAGGATCAGTACAATACATACACTTTTACACTCTACACATGCATGTAGGTATAAACGGTGCTTCAACTTGTAACTCGCAGAGACCGGCGCGGGTTGTACATTGCACGCGTAGCGCCTCATACCTTAACGCACCAACCTCAACACCGAAAGGTATAAGAGGTTACAGATAATACAGTCAAATCATAGGTCAGGTGGGCAATTTTAGTGAAGTGTTAGAAGAAAGTGAGACGTTGCCTAACATTATGGTACGTATAAATAAAGCAAGAGGTGCATTCAGTAGGCTTAATAATATTTTGCATGATAGTAGCATTACATTAAATACTAAAGAAACTATTCAATTCAATTCAATAATGAATTTAGCGTGGAGGTAGAAGTACAACATTTTTAAATTCATTAAAATACATTTAAAAAAATTATAAAGATATTCTTTCCTGTTGCTAACATTCAGGTTCTACCACGAAATTTTGTAAATTAAATACTTCAACAAATTTACTTGTAAATAAAAAAAAGTATGATTCAGTTAAACTAAGAATGGTTACCAAATAATTATACTGTGAATTTGTTTAAAGATTCCTTAAAATGCATTAAAAGTATTACTTACAAAAAATAGTTTTGCCTGCTTCTGGCATTCACGTTATATTGAAGAATTTTGTGAATGTGACGTATTTGCTTATAAATAAAAATTCATTTAAAAGCTTCGCCGTAAAGAACGTTTCTTCAATCCCTTTGATAATCAGGGCACACCGGTTTTTAATAACATATCGGTTTTAATCTTTTGCTCCTTTTTTCAAAGTCCTGATTGCAGATTTCTTTGTTCACATTTTCAGCTGCCTTAAAAGGTTGCTTTATTTGTTCGACAAAGAATTCATTTGGGCTGTAAATGCATGGTTGGAGATTAATACACGACTGATTTTTCATTTCTTGATATTCAAGTTTTGAACTAAAGAATTAAATGAAAGCCATATTTAATTATTCATTGATTGCTGCAGGCTTTTTTAATGGCATGGGAATATTTTCACTTTAGCTAAACCAAAGCTTCCAGATACAAATATCTCACATTAATTCACATCAAATTTTATTAAAATATCGAAACAGTTCCACCTTTTAAAACCATAGAAATTTTTAATGTGGCTAATTGTTTCTAATTTTGGTCTCGTTCATAAATTATACTGTGAGTTCAAAACAAGGGTTGGCCATTAGAAAGAAAATATTTAGAAATTATTGACTGTCATCACTGTGTTGCTGTCACAGTACTGTTAAATAAAATTGTAAAACAATGGTTTTCACAGTGGAGCATAAATCATTTATGATATAATCAGGGCCAACGCTTATCTTAAAAATTTTCGAACTCATGGCATAAAAATAAATAAATATTTTGACGATTACATTTGTAAGGATTCACTCCTATCAGGAAATATTTCAAATGTATTTTTGGGGTTTATTTTTCTCCATACAGAGTTTTTCACAATTCTTTAAAATCCAACTAAATTTATTTACGATGATCCAGCAATTTTCATGGAATTAGTTATATTCAACACAACTGACGAAATACATTGGAAGTAGGTACTTATAGAAATCTTGTAGTGGCATTAAGATAAGGTTCACAAGTAGCTACAAACTTTCTAAAATCTTAATCTCATTCAGTATAACCTAAAAATGCGACTGAAACTGTTGATTTTGCTATTTTGTTTTTCATACAGTAATGGAATTCATTTGAGTGAACGTTTTGAAAACGTTGGTACGCCCTCTCATCTTGCAAATTCTTTGAAAGGCCGTTTAAAAGCCTCAAACACAGAGATATCCCCCGATTGTTTGAAAAAAGTGTTACACTACGCCGAAAGCCTGAGAAATAAAAATGCTTTGTGGGCTTCAAATAGTAAGTCTTGAATTATTTAAATTATCGAAAGAATTACGTTTATGTTCGAAGTCTTTCAATCTTCTGACAATTTTTCAAATTTTCAAGTCTAGATATTGTTTAATAAACAAATAAGCAAAGGTTACCACGAAAATTATTTACCTGAAAGTTAAATTTGTTATTATAAAGACCAGCCTTAAATTTAATAAATTTAATGAAAAACTTTACAACAGTGTTTGATGCGACCTCCAAAGTGCCTTCGGGCCTGCTTGTTGGAAACTGGGCTGAATTGGGTTCTTTTGATCAATGTTTGAAGATTCACGAACCAAAAACTGTTGTCGGAACCATCGGTGGAAAATATTGCCTTGCTGCCGCTATTTTAGATCTTACAAATACTGTAAGTTTAAATAACTTCTATTTAACCTTCTCGAGAATATAAAATCTATCCTGTTTCCTTTATTAATCCTCAAATTTGTTATTTACAGAAATATATATCTGGAAAAAGTTAACTGTCAGACTAATTATTAATTTCACTGCTTCTCTTGCTAAGTCTTTCGCTTTTCTACCGAGCGGATCAATTGGCTATGTAGTATGTATAGCATATGAGCATAAAAACTGTGAATCCGGTCGTAATCTGCGGACTGATATTATTCAGTGGTCTTGCGAAAGTATTTGTTTAAGTTTTTGATTTAATCCTTAGTTTACAGCTTCGTTATTATTATTCAGTTTTAAATGCTTCTAAACAGGAGTGACATTAATACAACCACCCGACACGAAATATGACCAAATTGATCGTAACTTTAAAAATTATTGTCCGCAGAAAACTAACACATCAAGATCTGAAACAAATAACATAATAAGTATTAGGTGGTCCACTTGCTTACCTGATACCTGCTCTGCTGCTGACATTCAAGAAATCTACAAAAGTTTGGGTTTAAATTTTCTGAAATTCTCTGATGATTTATGCCAAACTGAATCCTCTCAGCCTGAACTAGATGGAGGTGATATTGCAATGATGTACGTTTCTGTAGATTTACTAAGTCTGTAATGTTATCAAGTTCTTTCGTTTCAGAAGTTTTTTAAGTTTTATTTTATGCCTGGTTATAAGCTCTTCTGCCTACGATGTCTTTGTTGACTACAAAAGGAAAAGTAAGTAAAAAACCAACAAGTTTTTAAAGGTATAAGTTATATAAAATCTAACAAATTAAACAACTTCTGTTCGATGGCGGTATAAAATAAACGCCTCTCTTCTTCATTTGTCCCTTCATGTTACTTTAGCAAAGTTAAAAATTATAAAATTAATTTTAGAAGAAAACCACAAACATCAGAAGTATTTTTTTTCTCTTTTCGTTTCTTTTCATTTCCTTTCTGTATTTAATTTTATAAATTTTTAACAAAATTCTGTTCTATTCTCTTACAGATTCCTTAAGTTACTTTCTAGGGAGTTTTTCTTTATTTACAAACGGAAAGAAACTAGCAGAGCCATCTAACGACAAACAAATCTCTTGTCTGCATGGAATTCGCGCAATTAGCATGTTATGGGTGATGTTGGGGCACAGATATTCAACGATTTCATATTTACCACTTAGAAATGCCTTGGACATCAAAAATGTAAGACAATGATTTATACTTAGCAAGCTTAGGACGCTTGGATCTGAAGAATGTGAATTAATTAAATTATATTTAAATATTATTTTTACGAGAATTAAGGCTTACGCTGAAGCTATAAGCTTAAGTAAGTTTGAGCTAGAACTTAAGTCAAGTCTCGCTACACTTAAGCACACATCAGATTAAACCTGTACTGAAAAACTCACCCTAAGAAGACTGATACTCATTTAATCTAATATGCAATCAGATATCAGATAATAGTTTGCATAAATTCTCGTTAAAATGACGTTTTCCTTTATACAGGTTTAAAAAAATTAATTCACATTTATTCGGATGCGAATAATTCCTAACAAAGTTCACCTTTAAAATAATTTTAATTTGTTGCAATTTTAGTGGTTAGAGAATAAAGTACACATGGTTATGCTATCGGCAACTTTGGCTTGCGATACGTTTTTTGTAATAACCGGAGCATTGATTGTCTATGGTTTTATGGTAGCACAGGCAAAAGGAGTACGATTTAACATTCTCAAATATTACGCACATCGATTTATAAGGTAAAATGTTTTGAAACAATTTATTACCTTTTAAATATTTCCTGACAAAACAGGCCAACAACTTTAGTTGTTTGATTTATTGCCAAACTGTAGCAAATGGGTAAGCTAGAATAAACGTCTTAACGTAATATTATTAACAGTATAAAGATGAACAAAAACCGGGAAGACACCATCTGAAGAACCCCCTCAAACATTAGAACAAGGATAGGCGAAGAAATAGAAAAATTTAATCTAAACTAAAATTACTTGTAAAATTTATTAGAACATTTGGCATCAAAACTTTTTTTTTTTGTTTTTCGCAAAAGCCGTAGATGTTGTTTTCCTTCAGTTTTATACTTCTCTTTTGTGTATTTCTCCACCACTTGCTAAAATAAAAATTTGAATTAATGAACAACACACTAATGTTCCGGAGATACCCAAAAAATAAGTATAAATTGTCAAACTTGCCACAAAAAACCTTCAGAAAAAGGTTCTTCTTTTAATTTGAAGAACTTCTATTTTGGTATAAATACCTGTTTTGTTATTTTCGTTAATGAAATATTTACGCCATTAATACAGGGTCGTACTTAAGAAATATTACAACCAATGATCGGTAACGACAAGGGTACGCGTATGGTGGATTTTGCTTCTGCTAATGGCTTAAGAATACGATGACCACTCTTTCAATTTAAAAGTATACACAAAGGCACCTGGACATCCCCTGACGGAAGAACCACTAATCAACTCAATCATTGTTTAATTGATATCAAGCATGCCAGCAGCCTAATGGAAGTAAGAAGTAAAGGTACCTCCGGCCATTTGTTTGTAAGTGCCAAAGTAAGACATAGAATTTCAAGAACTTTTGATGAAAAGGGGAAAAGATAACCTAAAGGAATATAAACAAACTGAAAATGGAAGAATATATGAAGAAGTATCACAACATGTGAATAGAAACCTACAGGAAAATTCGGACATAGACAAACAATTCCATAGGGAAACAAACAATTAGAAGCCCTAAAAATGGTTCGCTGAAGAGTGTAAGGAGGCAATAGAGACTGGGCTCACTATACATGAAAATAAAACTAAAGTAGGGACTACAGGGCACGGAGGCCTTCGAAGAGAAGAAAGCAAGCTACACATAGAAGATAAACTAGAGTTTAAGTACCTAGGGGTGAAATTAAACACCGAATAATGGCAGGAAATAAATATGTTTTTAGTCTTAACAGTATTACAATCCAAAAAGGTGTCTAGAACCTGTAAATTGCAGCTCCATAAAACTGTAATTAGACCGATACGGCACTGAGGCATGGACTTTGACACAAAAGGATGAAGAACTATTAAACCGTTATGAAAGGCGAGTGTTGAGGAAAATATATGGGGCTATATTTGATGACAACGAACAAAACTGGTGAATCCGGATGAATCATGAACTAAGATAGGTGTTTCAAGAGCAATATCTGGTAGTATTCATCATAAAGCAAAGAATAAGGTGGATGGGACACTTATGGGGAATCCCAAACACAAGAACATTCAGAACAGCTTTCACTGGCGGGTCAGAGGGACGACGTACAAGAGGAAGACCTCGAACTACATGGCGCGATGACGTGACAGAAGATCTAAGATAAATAGGAGTACATAATTGGACCAATGAGGCACTAGAAAAGATGGAAGGCAGTTATAGAAGAAGCGAAGGCTCTGCAAAGGTTGTAAAGCTGTGATTATGACTTAGGAACCCATCTGACGAAATGCCTTAAGATAAAAGACGTTTAATGATTAAGGGCACTGATGATATTACAATCAATTGCCTTGCACCTTAGACATCCTTTATGTCGTGTATTGTAGTGATTATTAAGTTAGTCGCCAATCTACTAAATTATTAGACCGGTTTATTCCTGCCTACGGCCCTGCATTGGTATCTTTTATTAAAGTGACTGATAACTGATAACGTTTAAGTACATTTATCTCTTCAAATTTTGTATATAAGTGGCAATTAAATTTGAAGGTCATAAATACATCATATCAATTTTTGCTTAATATTTGATTTTACATGGCAAAAGAAAAATGCAAGAATTCCATAAATTAAACATAAGTATTAAATTGCGAATATTGGCTGAAAATACCGATTCTGCTTATATTACCATTTATTAATTATTTATCTTATCTTTTGTTTATAGGTATGAATTAATTGACTTAGCTTATGCATGGAATTGTTTACGTTTTAATTAATTTTCTTTGATTATTAACCCTAAAAACTGTTTTAACAAGCAGTAAATTTAAGAGCTGTAAAAGATGTTTCTATTTAGATTAACACCATTATTGGCCGTCATCATCGCATTCCACTTAACACTTTTGAAGCATTTTGGTTCTGGTCCTATGTGGCCTTCGTATATGGAAACGCATTTTATAAAAGGATGCCAAAAATACTGGTGGACTTCTTTGCTCTACGTCCAAAATTACGTCGATCAGGATGCAATTGTAAAATCTACAGGGTGAAATAACGATTCTTTTAACTTTAAACATTTTAGTGCGTCACACAGTCCTGGTACTTAGCCATAGATATGCAACTGTTTCTTTTGTCGCCGTTGGTTTTGCTTCCATTGAAGAAATATCCTAGATTTACGTTAGCCTGTGTTGCGTTACTAATTTTCTGTTCGGTGTTAACAGGCTTCCTTGTTGCTTGGTTTTATAAAATTAATGCGCTTTTAATTAATAACATAAGGTAAAATTTGTACGTATTCTAAATCGTTAAATATTAAACTTATTTATTGTTTGCAAACCTAGCCTGGAAGACATAAAGAATTTTATGCAACTCTATTATGTACCAACCCATACAAGAGCAGGACCTTGGCTTATTGGCATTTTATTAGGTTATTTTATTTATAAATCAAGATACGAGAAGAAAATCAGCTTAAATCGGGTAAGTTTGCATTTTCTTGAATTATTTAAAAATAACTTTAGGAAATAAAGAAATTTTATTTTTAGATATTGACCGGTGCACTCTGGCCTGTTTCAATATCGATTTTATTAACATGTGTTTTCGCCGGTGAAAATTTTATATTGAGCGAATATGACAGATTGGGAAATTCTTTCCATGTAGCCTTAGTTAGACCTGCTTGGGCCATCGGTTTGTGTTGGGTTATTTTTAGTTGCGTTAACGGATACGGAGGTATTATTATTGCTATCCTTATTTTATTATTTATTAGTAAATACTCGGATTGTTTGTTTTTTTCAGGAAATCAATTATTATTTCTGTTAAATTACATGAAATGTCTTAAATTTTTGAGAGTCAACTTGAAACTGCAAATTAAGTGAAATTACTGAAATCTGTCTGTCTCGTTATCTGTGGGTATATCTGCATGTTTGTCTGTCTGGTTATCTGTTTGTCTACCTCTCAGTCAGTTAATTTATCAGTCAGTATCTTCCTCCAATATTTATTTATTTATTCAGCATGCTCCATCATTGTACATGACATTACACACTTATTAACTAACTTAACTACCTAGTAACATTACATTGTGTTTAAGTCACTAACTAATTAACATCTATACGATGTAGTCAATAATTTACAGTGTTTTTCTTTTGCTTTTCCTCTTTTGTCAATTGCGTTTCCCTGTTTAGCAAATGACTTTCCAGATTATGAAACGTCAAAGCTATGTTGCAAATGACATTCCCTATTTGTCAAATCTCTTTCCGTTTTTAGATAATGCTTTTCCCAGTTTTTTTTTTATTACATACCTACTTTTTAAAAAAAGTGGGAAAAGCATTATCTAAAAACGGAAAGAGATTTGACAAATAGGGAATGTCATTTGCAACATAACTTTGACGTTTCATAATCTGGAAAGTCATTTGCTAAACAGGGAAACGCAATTGACAAAAGAGGAAAAGCAAAAGAAAAACACTGTATTAGAATTATGTTTCAAATACTACTGCTATTCATCATCATCTTCATCAATTGACATGAAGCAGATCCCCGTGGATCAATCCTGGATTACGCCAGGGCCACCTCATGCCAATAGGGCGTAGAGGGATTTGTTATGGTGGGTGGCTACTGCTAATTTAACATAAATTTATTATCATTCTAGTTTAAAGTATGGAAATCTATATAATATATAATATATAATAATAATAAAGTCAATAAGATTTTTAAAATACTTGCTGATTTTATACCTCTGCTTTCTGCTTTAGAAACAGGCTAGTTATCACTATCTCTCTATGTTTTGTTTTTAATTTTGATCTGTTGTTTTATAATATGGTGAAATGGTCTACTGTTTGTTCAGCTAAATTGCAAATACACATTGAGTCATTGATAATTTTAGGTCTATAATAATTACTTTTTAACTTTCCAGCTACACTAACAATTGTAATCACTTTTGGTAATGTAGGGAATTTTAATTTTAATCTGGCGGATACTGTTGGAAAAAATATTTCTTGTATTTAACCATTCACTCCGTCACTTCACTTCATTATTTTTTTCTACTTCTGGTACCAACTCTCTTTTCATGTCTCTATTGTTGAATTGTTAATTTTCATTTTGTTTATTAATTCTTCCATCTCGATTTACTTGTGTTCCATTTCTTCTCATTGTTCCTGTTCCCTCATATATTTCTGGTTTTTCTTATATTTTCAGGATTATAGACATAATCCTAGTCAGGGTACATGAAGCCTAGGGTGGCCCTTAATTATGGTTGAAAAAAATTTTGACCGGGTCACCTCCCAAATCGGTTCTAAAAAAGTAAAAAGTAATTTTAAGATTTACCAGCCCTCTTAATTCCAACGTTAAGGGGTGCCCCAAGGAGCCTGTTTTTCCCATTTAAATAACATAGGTTTTCAGCACACTTCTGGTTTTTATTTTTTTACAAAAGTATGTGTGCCTGAAAAAATCCGGCGAGTGCTGCGATTCATTGCTCACTGATGCCCCTTTCACGGAAAAAATCATGTCATATCTTAACAACTCGTTGCAATTGAGGAAAAAGTCAATATTTCAAAATTACCCCTATTTTCATCCCCCATTTATTTTCTTAAGATATGACACCTGCCTCCCATAATTTTTGCATTAGTTGTTGCATGTTATTAAGAATTGTTGGCCAGCATGCTTTTTGTCTGTCTATCTGCCTCTCTATCTGTCCGTCTGTCTATTTGTCTGTTTATTTATCTATTTTTCTGTCTGTCTATCTGTCTGTCTGATTATATGTTAGTGTGTCGGTCAGTCTATCTGTCTGTCTTTCTGTCTTCCTGTGTTCCTATATGCCCGTCTATCTGCTTGCCTATCTATCTCTCTTTTTATCTGTCTGTCTATCTGCCTGTGTTTCTTTGTTAATGCTGGCCTAAGTGCAGCTGCTCCGTAAGTTACTACTCACTAATGGCAATACTGCTCCTTGGTATATCGTTGTCCCAGTTTAGTTTTGTGCTAGTTGAGGGCCAATTTACTGTCTATGTGTGTTCCTAGATATTTCAAACAATTGACTTGTATTGAGATATATGTTTTTCTTTTTCGCCGATAATCTCTTTTTTAAAATCAACATTACCTTAGATTTAGCTTCACTGAATTCCATCTTGTTATTTTTTTGTCCATGTCTCAATTTTGTACATATCTTCATTTTCTCGATTTTCAATTTTCAGTAGATTCTTTCCACTTACTAATAGTAACAGATCATTCGATTCTAGCGACTACCTTTATTTATTATCAGTATTCAACGACGGATTGTACTGGATGTTCCAGAATCCGGGGCCGCAACAAGATCCTTGAAGACATCTTTTTGTACTTTAGTCTCTACCTTTACCTCGTTAACTTCTAGTATCGCCACTCTGTTATTAAAATAACCTGTAGCTAAACTATAAAGGTTTTTAGCACATTTAGTTTTCCTCAATGCCAATAATATTCCAGGCCACCATGCAGCATCAAAGGCCCCTTTCACGTCTAAGCTTACCACTACTACATCCTTTCGTTGTTTTAATTGTTCATCAATAAATTTCTTAGCCTGAATTACGGCATCCACAAATTCGAATTGAGCTTAATTCATTAAATTATTTCTGTAGTTATGATACATAATTCTGTTAATTATGAGTTTCTCCAAGATTTTTCCACCTACATTTATTAAGCTCATCGGCCTATATTGAGAAAAAATTTTTCTACCTTTTCTTTGCAGGGTTGAACTATTGGAATTATTAGTGAAGTTTTCCATTCTTCAGGAAAGTAGGCTTCAATTAGGCACTTATTGTTACCTATATACCTGTAAGGAATTTTGAAGCGATTTCAAATAGTCTTCTTACTAATATTTCCCTAGTTATGCTGTCTGTCTGTCTATCTGCTTATCTATCTGCCTGTCTGCCTGTTGATCTGCCTGTTTATCCGTCTGTTTATATGCCAGTCAGTCAGTCTATCTATCTGTCTATATTTTTTTTAAATACATTTATTAAACGACATGCTCCATTACACTTCATTGTAAAACTACATACTAGAGTATTCATACAATATAAGTTACCTACTTAACTATTGTTACATTTAATTATTCATTTTATTTTATTTTAAACAGTTTATGACTTGGAAAAGCCTAATGAAAGCATAATTATTTTTAATGTGTTATTAAATTTTAAAAATTCACTGGCCACATTCCATCATTAACTTTTATTTCATGTAGTAATATGTCTCTTTTACTCTTGAGCTGAAGACGCTGGTAAACTATGTTATCACAAATGCAATTTGTACCATTTCTAATTTAGAACGAAAATAGTATGCACTGAGTCTTACCTATCCGGTTAATTCATTATCATTTACACTTAATGCTCTTTTCTCACTAATCACGGTCTTCGTATTGATCTGCCTTTCTATCTGCCTAATGATCAGTCACTCAGTCAGTCTATTTATTAGTCTATTTATCTGGCTGTATATTTACCTGTCTATTTGTCTAACTGTTTATCGGTTTGCCAGTCTATTTTAGTCTGTCTATGCGTCTATTTGCCAGTTCATTTGTCTGTCTCTTTATCTGCCAGTCAGTCTTTCTCTTTTCCTGCTTGTCTATTTGTTTACTTGTTTACCAGTTTATTACTTTTTTATACATTTACAATATGTTATAGTAAAAAGCAATGTAAAGTTTAAAATACATAAACTTGTAAAATTATAATTTATTTCTCAAAATCTAAATCGCACTGTTTGTCTATTTCTTTATTTGATCATCAATCAACAGTGAGTATTTTTGTTTATTATTTATCGGTATGCCTGTTTACCCATCCGTTTGCCTGTCTATCTGTCTACATCAGTAACCTCATACACATTTCAAACTCAGATACCTTTAGGTTTCGATGCTCAAAAACATTCATACTGTTTAATTTTCAGGTCCGATTAATGCAATTTTATCACTAGATGCCTTCCAGCTACTTTCAAAGTTATCTTACAGCATATTCCTCGTACATTATACAGTAATGGCTGTTGTAAGTGCCAATACAAAAGCACCCCTTACGTTTGGCGACATAGAAGCGGTAAATTTCTTTCGTATACTTTTCTACATATATTTTATATCTTTCTTATTGCAGACTTACATGCTTTCCGGAGATGTTCCTACCAGCGTTATAGTTTCCGTTATTTTAACTCTTGCGTTTGAATATCCGGTTGTTAATATTGAAAACGTGATTTTTCGAACGAAGAACACTTAGTTTTGTTGTAAATATGGTAAAAATTAAGAAATTTGTTAGAAGAATTTTATGTTAAAACAAACTTTTAATAAACTGTACGACTCGGCGAGATTTTAGCAGAAACCAGAACGAAATAACTTTGGAGAAACTCTACAGCAGGTAAATATTTTCTCTCAATTCTCTTCCAACAAACAAGTATTGTTTAGAAGTGGTTAACTTTAGGATAAAATAAACATACCTGCAATCCCAACTTTAAGATAAGTTATACTGAAGTATATTAAATGAGATTTGCAATAACTTCAAGCGAATTTCTAAAATCACAAAGGTTGCTCACTTTAGGTAGATCCTTCAACGAGAGCTCAAATGTTATTAAAATACGAATATCCGCCTTGTTTATTTAATATTCTCGCGGCAAATTTTCAGAAAAGAATTTAGACACGTCACCTTTAAATTAATTTAGGAGAATGGCACTTTCTGCGTTAAATCAAGGAGTATTTTTATTGTAATTAAATATTCAGAAGTTTTATTTGTTAATTTATGAAACCTTATTCAAACAACACAACAGCATAGCTTCAGTTTAGGAATTCGAAACAACCACCAAATGCAAACTAGTAAGATGGTTCTACCATTAATATTTATACCTTTATCAATATTGATAACCTAATCTGCAGCGTTCCAAGCTCCATCAACTTATGTGTTATTTATTCGTTGCAAAACCAGTTATTATTAAGCTTAACATCAACTTCTTTTGATAAACCCTGGGTTTAAATAAATTTGTAAGTAAAGCAGATCGTATTTTTGTTAAATAGTTCGTTTAGTATAGAGAGAATGAGTCCATTACGCAACAAAAATCACTGCTTGCGTACCCTGATTATACATTTTGATCGTATTATTCGGTTTGCCACCTGAAATTCTAGAAAATTTCAAAGGGATAAGGTCGAAGGTTATAAAAACGTATGTTAGTACGAGTAAGCAACACATCCAAGATCATAACATCTCTTTATTATTATTATCTGTTCCCGAACTTTCCCTTTGCAATATGTTTCCGGAACTCGAGGAACTCGTTGCAAAAGTCTATTTCCTTTCGAAACCGCTTATCAATTTTCTCGATCTTTCTACACACATATTTGCAGTCTATGTAGGAATTACCCAAGTCATCGTTTATACTGAAACATATTTTTAGGACAGATTTTTTCCCATCGGTAAGGTGAAATTGTTTTCTTGAAGTTTTTTCAAATTTACCTTAAAGAATTTGAACAAATTTACAGGAAATTATGTTTTAAACCTGTGTTCCTTCTGTTGTAAATATTATCGAGATCAACCGAAACGCAGTTATCAGATAATTCACGTAAATAAACATTTTTTTTAAATTAATTGTGTACGTCTAGTAATAAGTTAAATAAAACGTATGAATTAAATTTACTGGCTTAAATTTATTGGATTCTAAATTCTTCGTGAAGTATTTTCGAAATCAATATTTATAAGAAAATTCTTGCTTCAGCTATATTCCTTTTACAAAAAAAGGTAGGTTATTCTTAGGAAATATTTCAGTTCTCTTCTTATTTTATTAAACATCAAAGCTTCTACTGCTAAAAAAGCTTAAAAGCTTAAACAAATAAAAATCTAGAAAAAGCTTTGTGGTGAAATATTTCTTTATTTGTATTATTTTCTTAAATTCTGAAGTACTGCTTTTTATTTTAATTTTTTCTTAAAAACATTGAACTTCTAAGAAATATTTTTAGGGAAAGTTAAACTCCCTCTGGTTACAGCCGTGTTAGATGTGTTAAGCTAAACCAAACTTCACAACTTATTATAAATTTCA
This sequence comes from Melanotus villosus, assembly GCA_963082815.1. Classification (NCBI taxonomy): domain Eukaryota; kingdom Metazoa; phylum Arthropoda; class Insecta; order Coleoptera; family Elateridae; genus Melanotus; species Melanotus villosus. The sequence goes on from OY720422.1 coordinate 50,759,350, forward strand.
CTTTACGTTGTCTTAAAGTTTTGAGTTTGAAATCGCCTGCACAATAAACTCAGAGTTCTTTTACCTTTTCAAAACACCTCAATTGATTTACGTCTATTTTCATCACATCAACGTGTTTCGGAAATGTTTGGAAAGGCAATTTCCCTCTCGAAATTACTTATAAATAGCTGGAATTTTCGCATACACTTTAAGAACGAAATTTAGAATCTTTCTTTAAAATGCAAAAATTAGGTTCTGAAGCGTTGATTGATATAAAAACAAACCATTTTCAAATTTTGGCTGTTAATAAATCGACCTGTCAGTTCTATAAAGCACGCGACGAAGCTTAAAAGCAATAATATTTGGAAATAGAATAAAGTGGTCATGCAATAAAAACAAAAGTAACCTAATAAATTACATCAAAGTAAGCTTTCATCTTCGCATTTAAAAGGAGTATCGAAGCAAAACGAATTACTGTCTCTCGGAAAAAAGTCTGAAGTTAATTGGAACGCACAAGCTTTGACCTCTGACCTGAAAAAAACTAAAAAAGGGATCCATTTCCTTCAAATTACAATTAGGGTTGTTTGATGGAAACTACTGTATCTCAATTAGAACATTCGCTGAAATGAATAACGGGATGAAATCAGTATATATAGAAACACTCAATATTACTTTGATGAAAGCCTGATTAAACTTTATTTTTGTTTAATTGATTTGTAAAAATTCTGTGATATTTTTCGACCTTTTACAACCCTTAATCGATAATTGTTGCTAATTTTCAACATTCATTTCCTGGCAGATTAATAAAATATTTTTTACTTTCAGCTGTATTCAGCTGTAAACTTTATCCTAGAATAACAAAATAACATAAATCTGAACCTAAAATTTACAGCTATAGTTAAATTGCAGACTAAGATCTTTAGGATTAAGATTTCCGCTTAAAGTAATCGTATCGTTTGTAACCCTCCACTGAACTATTTACTGTAATGTTGCGCTTAAATTCATTCAGTCTTCGTGAGGCTTACAACATTTCCGGGATTAATAGCAGTATTGAATAAGGCACAGCTTGAATCTGTTGTTACATAACGCACTATCCTGCTTGATACTGTCAGAAATATTCATCGATTTTTAAGAAAACCAGCAGCGAAATAAAAAATTAACCGAACGTTAAGGACACTAAAAGAATAATTCTTGCCTATAATCAAAATTTGGGTCAGCTGAGTAATTAAATCATTTACTTAATCATCTAAAAGGAATTAAAAAATACTCCCAATAAACTACCAAATCTTTAGATTATGTGGAAAATAAAAAACAGTGCCGTTCACTTCTATCGAAACTTCAAAGGTAAAACTGTACAATTTCCCTATGTTTAAACGCACCAACAGACCTAATAAATGCTTGGCATCTGTTGGTAGGTTGCTTCAAAGAATTCGAAATATGTAGGTATTATCTGTCAAATGAAATTTCCGCTCAAGTGGGCGACTTTGATGAATACGTTGCGGTCAGTCAGTCCATAGGGTAATCCATGACACTGTTTCTATCAAAGTTTGATTAGGTAATTCCCTATAGCTGATTACATAATCCGGTCACTGGCCGGAAACCGTTTTGTCCGCATAATTATTTGATCTAATACTGGTGGGTATTCTGAGAGGGAAATGTTTTAAAATTAAATAAGGATTTTCCGGAACTTTATAAAAATCCCAAAGGTAATAAATGCTTAAGGATAGCGTTATAAATTATAAAATTACAAGATTATTGCCAAACCGATATTAATTTTGTATTCAGAAATGTGCCATATGTAGATATTTACAAGCGAAGCACTCGCATATGTAGGAAAATATTTATGAATAGCCGGAAACGTAAATATTTCAGGGTAACCGGTATGGTCCTAGAATTACTGAATAAATTCTAGAAGGAAAGCTAGAACAACATATAAAATACCTCACTGGACTGTACACCTGAGGTTAAAGCCCTATAAATGAGGAATTACAGACATGACCTAATGAAATATTTCAAATACATGCAACGATTCGAATATAAGGGACAGTTTTGTTCCTTTTCTCGCATGAATTCCCGTGTTCGGCTTCGCCTCACACGGTAACTTGTCACGCTCGCCCGGAAAAAGCCTTGTTTCTCGCCTCCTAATGAAATATACAATGTGATTTTTTAAAAACTCAATTGCACCAGGCCGTATTCTGACTTAATACAGACAGTTCTAAGGTTATTAAGACAGAATACGGCCTGCTGCAATTGTACTATTTTCTAACACTAATATCTTATACTATTTGCATAAGAGCTCACTCGTTATGTTGCCTTTAAAATTAGGTTTTCTATATAAAATACGTCGTCAATGACAACGTATTTTATAGGCCTTTAAAATACGCTTTTCTCTATAAAATACGTCGTTGCCTAGCAATCTTCGCATTTTCTGTATTGTGACGCGTCTCAAATAGTAATTTATTAAAATTTCTAATAATATATTAGTGAAAGAAAATTTAAGATATTAGTGTGAGAAAAAATTTTGAAGAGAGCTCGTGTTTTATACTTACTTTAAAAATCTCGGTCTATCAAATCCTCGGCTCACTTCGTTTGCTCGGATTTGAACTACGACCTTGATTGTTAAACCTTCTATAAAACACTTGTTGTCTTAATAGCTATAAAAGGTGCTTGACGTAGGTCATGCTTTTATTTATTTTTTTTAGTTTATTTTGTGTGTAATAGTTGTGCCCGTTTTCCACGACTTCGTTCTCTACCTAAGGAATACCCAAAGGTTTTTTTTGTAGTTTTGAAAATCTCAATTTTTTTTGGCGAAAACTGCGTTTTTTTTTTGTTGAGTAGAAATATGGTTTACCAAGTTTTACACTTTTCACTTAGCGTATTTAAGATTCTTAACGTAGCTCACGATTTTATTTTTTTAGATTTATTTTGAGTTAATAGTTATAGCCTTCTAGCCTTTTGGACGACTTCGTATTCTAAACAAGGAATACCCAACGATTTTTGTAGTTTTTGAATCCTCAGATGTTGTTTCCTTATTGAAAACTGCAACCTCTCTCGTTGATCAGAAACATATGTGAAATTTTAATATAGCTACATATCACCTTCACTTAATGCCTTTCACACATTCAATGTTCAATGTAATTTGATAAAAACTCCTTCATTTAAAAAAAATTTAAGTTTTAGGTATTTTAGATATTGAAACAAACTTATACAATAAAGATAAGGTTTAGTTGATAGTCTTCAATAAATGTTTGTTTTTCTATCGCCTAATAACAAACATTCCGATTTTACTCACTGCATTCCGACCAACTAAAAGTGTAGCTTCAGTGGTTTATCATGTAAAACCATCAATATAAATATCGAATCCACAGTCTGCTAAAATAGAACTATCTTTGAGATACTTTCTATATGCGCGGCTTTAGAAGCGAAATCGATGGATTCATATTTACCTTCAAACCTCCAACGCCTTCCTAAAAATATAACATAGTTCTTGCATCTTCAAATATTTAATAAATTCGTATCCTTTAGCGGTTACCTACATACCTTCCCACACAATATTTGTGGTGTGATATTAAATTTATTTTCCCGTCAAATGATTCTGCACTCCTTGATATGAATTTGGCGAGATTCCAAGTACGATGTGGAACACTAATTGAAAGCAAATACAATACGCTGTTGAAAACGACCGTATATAAAGCTAACAGTCCTCATTATTTATATTCCAGATTTAGTGGTTAATTTAATTATCTTACCATTTTATAGTTTGCAAAGGTTTTCTTGCTTGAACAGCATTAAAATTGAATAACGAGACATTTCGGATTGATTTCATAACCATGCGTTGCCTGCCATTTAAAGAACGGAACAATGAAATAAACTGAAAAGCACCTGTGCAAAATTGCAATTCTTTCGGACTTATGGAGATTTATGCTTCCATTATATTGGGGAGCGAAAATACCCCATGCTATTATCAATCAATGAAACGGCCAAAAGGCTAAACCGTGAAAATATGGTAATGCTGATCGATGAATCTCCGTGTCAGCGATAATATGACAAGTTAGACAAATAGGGACAACAAATCAAAAGTTAAAGGATGCGTTTTGCTTTAAAATTGAAACTCGCGGCGAATTTGACCGCGGAGGCGTGTAAAAAGCACAAAAAAATCCGTCAACTTCTACAGCCACTTGCAAAACAAGTTCATACATGATTTATTATCCTCCATGATGCTCTATTTTACAGGATGATTGAGGGTGGGTCCTTAGAGCACAGGACATCTCCAGCGACCCACAAGAAGATCGCGCAAGCTGCGTCGACCACACAACATTTGTAATTCTAAACAGAGGTCCTTACGAATTTATAGAGCAGATATATTCTCGAGTTCTGCAAGTAAATTTCAGAATTTACGCTGCGGAACTTATGAACACAATGGAGATTACGATATTGACACATCTAATTGATTTTGGTAAAATAATTTCGGCGAACGCACAAATAACCATTAGGTGTCGTGAACCGAATACTGATAGGACGTGAAAATGTCACCATCGGGAAGATTTCGGCAATTAACGGATATTTTAACGATGTGATGGAATAAACGGTTGGGAAGCTGAATTTTGGCATCACATCAACTGATCGAAAGCCGATACCAGAGTGCTTAGTTGGCCATGTAAAAAATTCACCGAGGTTTTATTTATTCGGGATTATTTTTTTTAAATTCGCTTCTTAACTAGCTTCTACTTGGTTTTGACTAAGCAATAACTTTTGAAAATATTAGCATGTCTGCTATATTGATAATTACAAGAATAAAAACAAAAATACAAACAAAATTCTAGAGATTAATGTTCCTTGCTTAGTTGTATTTTTTCATTTTAAAATTAAACGTGCGTAAAATTTAGTTGCCTAAACTTAAACTTAAACCAATTTGTATAACGTGGAAAGAATTTGATATACAGGGTGTATGAAAAAAGCCGACAAATAGGCACACCATGGGAAGCAGCATTAAGAAGTTAGCAAAAAACTCTAGTGCCGTTTTGCTGGTAACCCTCTAGTTATCGAGTAATTGATAGTCTTAAGTAAGATACCAATTTTTTTATTAGGGTGAATTATTATTAAATGACAATGATTGGGCATAGTTTAAGCAACAGGAAACACAAGCAGTTAGTATTTTAACACTTTCTACTTGGAGTTTGGCTATAATGTGTCTTCAATTAAAGCAAATTATTTGCTTCTGAAAGTTTTAAAAGGTTTTGCAACGCTGCACTGTTGCTAAGTAACTAGGTACTGCAAAATTCAAATTCTTTTTATTTAGATCAATATTGCTTTCCTGTCATTTTGATATGTCAGCAATTGCTTGTCTGCTTTAATAATTTCGAATTGTCCGTTTGTTTCATTATTTTGTTGTGTTTTGGTTTGATATTTTGCGTTTTTGTTCAAAAGTTGTTATTTCGTTTAATTAGTACTGTGTTTTTGAAATATTGTATTATGGAATAAACACTTCAAGAATATGCAGATATGTATCTAATCTTAGGTGAGGCTGCAAATTTTCATGTAGCTGAATAACTGTACTCGCAACGTTACCCAAATGTGATCAGAAGGTTAGATATAAGATTACGGGAAACAGGAAGACTTGCACCTTATGTGACTGACAGTGGTCGCGGCCGACGTGTACTGGAGCCAGATGTGGAGGAAGAGGTACTTAATACCTTCGAAAATAATGCTGGATTAAGTACTCGTTCTGTAGCTCGTAGATTAATAACCTTAATCACTCAACAGTACACCGCTTACTACAAGAAAATATTGATTTATACCCATATCATTATCAACGGGCACAAGATTTACTACCAGAAGATTTTGTGAATGATTGCTTCGTCAGCACGAACAAAATCCCAGATTCATTAAAAATATCTTATGGACGGCCAATTTTACTTGAAACGGGATTTTCAATATTCACAACATGCACCAATGGAGTGACGAGAACCCCCATGCTATTTATTAACCCCATCATCAAGGTGCGATTTAGTGTAAACGTTTGGGCTGGAATACTTGGTGCTACATTAATAGGACCACATATTTTACCCCAACGTTTGACTGCAAACAATTTTGTGGAGTTTCTGACTAACAACTTGCCCGATTTATTAGAAGACATCCCTTTAGCAACCAGAGGAAGTATGTGGTTCCAAATGGATGGAGCACCAGCTCATTGGGGAATTCAAACAAGAAACTGGTTAAATGAGGAGTTCCTTGAGAGGTAGATTGGACGAAGTGGTACGGCAGAGTGGTGTGCAAGAAGTCCGAATTTAAGCTGTCTTGACTTCTACTTATGGGAAACTTTAAAAGAGCTCGTCTACCAAGAAGAAATAAACACAGAAGAGCGGCTGATAGAAAGAATGCAGCAAGCAGTCGTCACAATAAGAGAAAATAATATGTTACAGAACATCATTCGCCGAGGGAGAAGGTGTCGAGATGTTGGAGGGGCTCATTTTGAACAGTTATTATAAATTTGTTATCTAGTTTTGAATAAAAAGTTGATTTTTTAGTTTATTATTTTTTAATTGTAAATAGTAACATTGGTAAAAAGTAAAAACGTTGTAGCAACGTTGCCAAATTTAAAAAACTTTAATCGAAGATATTGTGGAAACAACGAGTTTGATGCCAAAATGCCTTTGAAGTTTCTTGTTAGGTTTTTGATGTAGTTTCTCATGATGTGACTATTTGTCGGCTTTTTTCATACACCCTGTACGTATTAGTCTTATTTTAGCCAAAAATGATGAAAATTTGTTCTTGTTTTATATAAGCTCGCTTTTTAAATGGTTTATAGTTTTTTAGCACGAAATGCGTCGTGCTTTTAAATTTAAAATACGTGTTGCACAGTTTATTGCCTTTTTCATTTTCCCTTACCGTTTATGTATAGGCAACACATATTACATGCATTTACTAACAATATGCAGGCAGTACGTCTGGTTCTCTAAACTAAATAAAGGGCTACCAACTTGTACGTCTGATCCCAGTTCAGTATTATAGTATATTAACATTTTGACGTAATAAAAGATACATATAAATAGCCCTTCTGTAGAACATAAATCACGAAAGAAAAAATAAGGAATACTATACTTTAATCAAAAAACCAATCATTTGGGTTTAAGATGAATGGTTCGATCCAAAACAAATGGAAAATAGAGCGTATTTTATGATAATGTGGAGATTTTCCCGGAACTGAACAAAAACTCGATTCGAATGCCCTTTGTTAGATTTCTTGTATGCTAAGATTTCAGGTTTACAGAATTAGTAAAGTTTTATTACAAATTTCAAATTTTATTTGCAATACAGTCATGTGTATAATTTTCAAAGAGACGAAATGAGAAATATAATTACAAACAACGTTATGCATAATTTCAAGTTAAGAAAACTAATAATTCCAATAACGCGCTAAACTCTCTGTACCAGCGAGGTTTTTACCTGTCATTTGCCTGTAGGTCATTAGTTAGTATGACCTGCCAGTAAGAACTATCACAAGGATTATTTTTATATTCGAATGATGTTAAATAAGCTCTTTGCATTTAAAATAACTACTATTACGTTGGAGTAAACGATCAAATCTTAAAATCCAAATTCAAGTTTCGTCCAGATTTTCGAATACTTCAGTTTCAGAGTTTCACGTTCCTGATTTACTTACTTTATTTTACTTTTCTCCATCCCCATCATTTATCTACTTCTGGTACATTTTCCGATTTTGTCAATCTTTTCGCTTCTAGGTACCATTATCTTCCTTTTTCTTTCCACTATATCTTGTAGTGTTTCCTCCCATTTCTTCGTCGGTCTTCTCCTTGGTCGCCATCCCTCTACCTCCATTTCCGTTACCATCTTGGGGTACTTATTTTCATCTATCCTCCACACGTGCCCAATTCACTTCAATTGCAGCTTTTCAATCTTCATTACTACAGGTTCCTATTTGAAATTTTCCCTAATTATTTCATTTCTCATTCGGCCTCTTCTTGTGTTTTCTGTTATGCTCCTTACGCATTTAATTTCTGTCGCTATAGTCGCCGATTTATATTCATTAATCAATGCCCAGCTCTACGCTCAGTATGTCAACGTTGGTTGGAACACAGTTTTATATATTGTCATTTTTGTTTTGTTGTCACTTTTTCCTCCTAATTGGTTTGCTTTACTCTTTACTCACGCTATTCTGTATCCTTTTATCTATCTGCTCATCATTTGATATTACTGATCGCATATACGTACAACTATCTACTTCCTCCAGGGCTTCGTTATCAATATTTATTTCTTCCATAGTATCTAAATATTAATCCCCTTTCATTATTAGTTATTACTACTATATCGTCTGCGCATAGTAATTGCCGTATACTGTAATGAGACGATGTTATAGAATGCATTCTGGAAACTAGCCACGCGCGTTGATATGACGGTGTATCTAGGGTCATTACACGAGATTGGAATGAAGGTATCCAAGTATGCACGTGGATGACCGCCGTGAACCCAGAAAGATGACGCTCGGACGAGCTGTGGGGTTCGGAATAACGTTCTTTACAACGCATGGCGGAACCAGATTGCAGCTCGGCATGTACACAGCAGAGTAAATGCACGTAGCATGCTTTTGTTCCAAGACACGTGTGCATGGGAGCTAAGGGCTCATTATGGTTAGCGTCATCATTGAAGAGTTGTGTGTGCAAGAAGTCAGGTCCTTCGTAAAACGACGTTTCCTACGATTTTGATGTAAAATTTTCTGGTTTAATTTAACTTAATTCAATTTGTAGTGACGTAGCTGGTTAAACACACCACCACGTTGTTACTTAATAATTATCAGAAATTTAACTAAATTTAAGTAACTTATCTTTTTAATTCTACTGATTTCTAATGCTACTTTTGGTGATAATCACTACGTTACAATATAGGTATACCGGCTGCAGTTATCTATTTCCGATTTTCATTTTTGCTATACGCTGATTATATGTTTCTGACACTTCATTCATTAACAGCATAAACAATGATAAGCTCAGACTATCCCCTTGCTTTAACCCTTTATTTATATGGAAGCTCTCTAATATCTCGCCATTCATTCTGACATTACTATCTACGTTTTTACATAAACTTTTAGATGCCTCGTACAGTATCGGACTTATCTTATGTTTTCTCAGGGTTTTCCATATCTGATTTTTTAAGATATTATCAAATGTGGTCATAGCGTCTAAAAATGCTAAGCATTCTTTAGTGTTATCGTTCATATGGCATATATGCAAATTATCTTGTGTCTGTCTACCACGTCGACATGCTGCTTGCTCTTTCTCAATTTCTCCTTTGACTTCTTCTCTTAGCTGCCTTTTTAATATTGTTGAGTAGATTTTTAGTGCTTCCGGAGATAGACACAGCGCTCTGTAGTTTCCGTATTCGCTAATATTTCCTTTCTTGTGTATTGGCATTATTATATTATGTTTCCATTCTTTTGGGAGTGCCCTTTCTTCTCACGTCATTTTAAATACATTTGTTAACCATTGCGTTATTTGTTCTCCACCCATCTTTAATAATTCTGGAGTTATTTTATCGTTTCCCGAGCTTTTCCATTTTATAGGCTTTTAATAGCTATTGTTAACTTCTTCTTCTTCTTCTTCTGATATTTCAATTGTAGCTGTCGTATTATCCTTCTTCGGGTTCATTTCCTTTCTCTATGTCTTCATATAACTCTCTCCTTCTACTTCTTGCACTCTCTCAAATTTCTATTTGTCCTGTTTTTATGATCAACTTGTTATTTTCGTCTTATGTAACTCTTATTCGTGATATTTACTTTCTTTTGATTTTCTTCTTGTTGTCCAGAATTGTTTTGGATTTTCTCTTTAATGCCGTTATACTTGCATGCCAAATTCCTACGAAGTTGTCATTTTCGCTTCTTTTACTACGTATCTCGATTCATTTATTTTTATTTTACGAGTATAATCTCCTTTATCTTGTTCTTCTTTAGTAGTCAGAAACTTTTTTCATGACTTTTTATTTTCTATTATTCTATTTGTTATTATTTAACTATATTTCTTTTGGTTCTCTACTCCGGTTACTTTGTCACGTGCCAATTTTGGCACTGCGACATTAAATGGGGGATGATAGAATCCCTTAAGCGCGCGGCTAGACTAAACGGTGAACAAGGGCGGTTCGAAATGGTGAAACCCTTCAGTTAAGGGTAGTCGTAATAGGGATTAGGTATTAAAGTCACCCAAAGATCTGAAAGGAATCCACCACAAAAGATTCCCAAGGGATCGAGGGAGGTTGGGGTTAAAACTGCTCCTTGCTGCATCCTACAGCAAGATATGACTTACCTTGCTTGACTGAAAATAACTTTACTTAACTAAAATACTCAAACTTGTAGGCAAGCTAACACGGTATGTAAATCTTTAACAAAACACTAAAGCACAAATATGTTCGTGAAGCACTAAACACAAATAACAAGGTCAACTAAATTGACAATGAAATATTTAATGAATCAAAAGGCAAACACAAAAATGAATGCAAGGAAATTACACAAAAGACAATCAACAATATTACGTTAACACAAATCATAAATATTACTCTAACTTTACGAGACGATAGAGTCGAGGGTACTATATTTACGTTACATACTGCAAAACATCCACAAGCTTAGCCCCTCAATCCCAAACAAAGGATAGGATCAACACAACTTAAATTAACACTTCAATAAGCACCGTTAAAATTTACACATGCAACACGATACAAAATAATATCTAAACTTGACTTAATACTTGAAATACAAATGAACGCAAATGAACTTTACTTGACTTAAACACAAAATCGCCGAGACAACCTCGTCAAATCTGATTTGCCAGGTGCCCTCAAAACTTTGCAATGTGAATTTTAAAGCCGCCAAAAGGCGAGATTCACAAAGCCTTTAACACAATACCACTGTACAAAACAACAGATTGGCCAGACATCGGCTATTACTTTACAAGTTGCAAACGAAACACAAAGATACAACAAAAAGTGGTACTTATTAAACTCTAAAAACAACTGAACAATATTTAAAAGGCCTGTCAGCAAGAGGCAGTCATCGGAATTGAAACTAACGTTGAAAAAGAACGGCAAAAGCAGGTACAGCGAAAAGAGGAGAGTAGAAATGGTTTACCTGGCCAGATGTTGGTACTTGGCCAAGGGAGCACGTGGCAGACGTTAAACAGGCTAACAACATCGATGGAGATGGTATCCTTCCTCCAGAAGGCGGGTGCAGGACAAACGACGAAGACTATTCCAGAAACTCTATGGAGTTTTCTTGATCCCGGGTTAGGGAAAATATGTGATGACGATACTTCCAACTTCCATTAAACTTAACACAACAATCACACACAACTGTCTCATTCCGAGATTGTATGGTTCTTTCTTGGGATTATCAGGATTCTACCGTAATATGGTTTAAAGAGCTACCAAAGAAACGAAAGACCTTCTCGGTGGTATAAGGACCCACACTCGAAACAACAAACTTGCACGCCCGTATTAATTAAGCCAAAACGTCCGACATGGTGGATTGCCACGTACTAAAGAGGCGGGGTACAATACTTGAACGGCGGAGAAGCAAATCAGTCGACGGAGCCCCTCGTCCAGGGGAATTCCCAGAACCATATTATGAGAAGCTGTATTAACTGGAACAAATGACATCATATATCGACGAAAATACACGTGGATTCTGTCACCTTGGGATCTTTAACAAAGGAAACTTACAAATGATAGAATATTGAGGGTGACTTGAAGATTTCGCAGAACTGTAAGGAAAGAACGTGCCGATTTAGACTTAACCTTCCATGTCCTCCAGACTAAACGAATTTAAACTGTAGTAAAAACAAAATAATGGACACAGAATCAAAATTAAAGGACAGGACCGTCCTGAAGAATCTTAACAATAACTCAAAAATCCCAAAATAAAGCCGAATTACAAAAACACGTGACAACTTTCTCCACATTTATTTTTTCAATCCTCTTTACCATTGCTTTTCTTAGTTTACTAAATATAAACTCCACCACGAGCAGCTTATGATCACTTGATTGGTATCTAGTTCTGCTCTTCTGTATACTCTAATATCCTTTACCTTAGGGCTTGTATTTTAACTGTACGTTGTATTATCAATTCAACTTTTAGCATTTACAGCTCTCTGGTAGGTGTACTTACGTATATTTTTGTGCAGAAATGTTTCTAAGTATCATTTGGTTTACTACACAGAAATGTATCATTTTCCTTCCATTTTCATTCAGTATGCTGCTTCTCCATCATATTTTCCAACGATTCCATACCCTATAATATATTTGTTATCTATTCTGGCATTCCAGTCGCCCATTATTATTATGCATTCCGATTTTTCTCCACTAATCTCTGTTACTTCCTCAAGTTTTTCGTAGAATTCGCTTTTTAAGTCTTCCGGCGCATCCGATGTTGGTGCGTAGATTTGTATAATGCTTATTGGCTCTTGCAGAAATAGATTTATTGTTATTATTCTTGAGTTCACTGTTTCGTATTCTTATATAGCCTTTTCCTACTCTTAGTATCTTAGAATGTAGTTCTTGTCCAGAGTTCTTTCTCCGATGCCTTTTTTTCTTTGTTTCACTTATTCTCAGGATATGTATTTTGTGTTTCACCATTTCCTCTACTGTTTCGGGTTCTTTGTCATTTAATGTCTATTGTCTTTACTATATGTTCCATATTCTTATTCTTATTTCTATTGCTTTGCTCGTTTCTGTCTCTTTTACTATTATCTTTAGTTTACTCATTGCCCTATTCGTTGCTTGTGTCGTATGTCATATGAGATCCATCACTATTATATTCTACTAGTTTTTTGTATGGGGCCTGTTTGTTGTTACCTTTTCCAGAGACTGCAACGTATTTTCTTGCCCATTATTTCTTTCTTCATCTCCCATGATTGTATTTCTGCTACTATAATTTATTAATTATCCCTTCCTTTCATCGCATAAGCTGTCTTTTACTTTTGTTTTGATACTAAACTTGCCTCTGAAAAACTATTCTAATCCTGCAGTTAACTCAGAAAATTCAGCAAAAATATATAAATTACTGCTAGATTTTTTATTAAAAACAGAAAGTAAACCAGCAACTATTCTAATCTAATGTTTTTCATAACGTCAGAACAACCCTAACTGAAAGCATAATCATAATTACCCTTGTTGTTTGTGCTAGTAGCAGAAACCCTCCAGAAATACTTTAATGATGTTTACCAAACTACACGTAACGACTACAAGAAACGGTCATAGCATCGTTTCTTGTTCTTTCTAACCGTGATATACGAAGCTTTTAGATTAAAACATCACATAAATATCCAAAAAACAACAAACACCTCCATTACCGTTAACAAATTACTCCAATGAGTACACTCGAGCTTTTACATTTTATTTAGTTTAGTAAATCATATTACACAATAAAAACTTCTGCTTTTACAGAAATACAGTGTAGGTATTATTATAAAGTGTACTCGCTGAAAACAGCAGAGCCAATTTGCTGTTCATATTTTATAGCTTTAAAATAGGAGGTATCAAAGCAACAGTGACGGTTTTCAAAACAAGTTAAAAATGGAACAATTGTGGACATTTTTCAGACAGGTAAAAACACTCTTTCCTGAGTTTTCGAGCACTGAACTACTAGAGATAAAGTTATTGTATGCATGATTTATTATCGCTTTTATGCACGGAAAAACTGTTTGCTTGCTCAGCGTGGCTCTGCGGTTTAGTCATACATAAAATTCGGTGGAAGAAACGCTCAAGGAATTTATTATATATGTACTATTCTTATGTGAAATTCTGTGCATTATCAATGTACAAACCACGTACATGCGGAGGTGATATTTTTCAATATACAGGGTGTCTCTAAACCTACTGCCATAAATTTACCAGCCGATTCCTGACGCAAAAATAAGTCGAAAATGTTTATAAAACTTTTGTCCTAAACCGCTCCATGTGGAAGCTACAAGTCTTTGAAAATTGTGTTGAAAAACGGAAAACAATTGCATTTTAAAAACAGTTTGTGATAAAAAATCGAAATTTTGCAGGCGGTATAACCTATTGAAAGTATAAACTTCCTACTATTCTATCACATACTTTTTTATTGATTTGAATTTAAAATCACAATCACTGCATTTTACACTCAGACAAACAGAAAACCTGAATTTTACAGGAAACGGTTAGTCCAGGCGAGTTGAAACAAGACTACCATTTTTGTTAATTAGGCAGCAGGGAATACAAATCTGTAAACTAAAATGGAAAAAAAAACAAAAGATTACGAAAAACGGGTTACAAGAAAAATGTGATAACCCCCATTTGTGCCGCCCCTGATTAATTTACAATAAAAAAATAGTAGGAAGTTTATACCTTCAATAGGTTAGACCGCCTGCAAAATTTTGATTTTTTATCTCAAACCGTTTTTAAAATGCAATTGTTTTCCGTTTTTTCAACACCATTTTCAAAGACTTGTAGCTTCCACATGGAGCTGTTTAGGACAAAAGTTTTATAGACATTTTTGACTTATTTTTGCGTCAGGAATAGGCTGGTAAATTTATGGCAGTAGGTTTAGAGACACCCTGTATGTAATTTTTATAAATCATTAAAAGTAATATTAGTTCTAAGACTAGATAACAGATCCGCAGGCTGGTTGTTCATCTTTAATTACTCTGCTGGGGAGAAAAATAGTAAAATAAATAATTTCTGCCAATTACTGAAGGTGGTTTAGTAATAAATAAATTTCCATTAATATTCTTCCGAACTCGAACCAACAGTTCCGGATTTGTTTACCAGCTCTAACGAATAAATTAATTTTCAGTCAAAAATTAACGCCAACTAATGAAAAACTGAAACTTCGCTTAAACTATAGTTCTGTCCGAATTACTTTGTCTTCCTTTTTCAGTAAAACTACAAAATCCCCCAAAAATATGTTTTAACCTTCAAGAACCGATCTTTAATAAAGCTTTGAGCAGAATCTTAAGTAGGTCTAAATCAAGACTTAAGAGTACCACCCGTCGACTTAAGACGTAGTTTAAGCCAAGCAAAATCCCAACTGTAACGAAATATCGACCTTAAGAAACTTTTCCAACAGATATTCGAACGTCTTATCAGTTGCCATAATCGTTAGTATAAACTCGCAATTACCTACAACGGAGCAATGAGCATGAAAACCCGTTGCTACTAACATTATTACTGAAATTATTGTTCCTGCATTTGATCGGGAACTATGATTGTTTGGTTACTCGAGAAGCGATTAATCCATATTGTGGTTATCTGTACTCCTCGAGGCGGTTAGGCATACTAATTTACAGGATCTCCTTCAGTTTCTGTAGGTTTCTGAAACACAACAACGTAGCTAATAAACCTCACTGGTTAAAATTACATTAATAAAATATTTGGCTGTTATACACCTAAAAATTCGACTTCTTTAACGACCTGAAAGAATAGCACCGGTTTACGTGCTTGGGTGATTTCGGAAACGGATATTGACGTCCCCGGAAATTAGGATCTGGCCTTTTAAGACCGAAAAAAGGAGGCTTTCACTAAATTAATGAGTTTCTTTTTAAATCTGCGTAGAGATTTTAACCCCAGTTGGAAAAAATCACAAATGTTTATTGAAGAAAAATGTTACAGCAAGTTTCAGCTAATTTTTCTCTCATTAACAAACAGCTCAAGATTAAATTGAAATTTTAGAATACTAGAATTATCAAAAAGGGTTGGATGGTGTGCTTATATTAATCAGTAAATTAGTAATAAGTATAGCCGAGAAGGACTTATTACACAACTTGCAGGACATCTTGGCAATAAATTTGGAATTCTATAATACATTGCACATCTCTGTAATAAAGTTGCATGTTATATTCCACCTTGCAGCTTTGATAAGTTTCAACTAACAGCTTTGAATTTTATATTTCCTCGTTAAAAATTCTTGATCCATTCGTATAAAATAAAGAAGTGTGAAAGTTTAACAAAAGAAGTAAACCTCAGGGAGTAAAAATAAAAGCAAAAAGAATAAATCCCCATCTTGTCCTAATTCTGACTAGAATAATTTTTCATTCGCAATTTTAAATTAAACCGAGCGTTAAGAAAGGAATTCATTTATTATCTAAAATTGCAGTGGGAATTCTAAGAGGTACGTCATAAAATAATTCGAGCGTGGACAGATCGTCTGTGACTGTGAGAACTTTAACATTGCTGTGTGCAACTGTAAACAAGCAATTCAAAGACCCAACTTGTGAAATCCAAAGCTATCAGGAAACTGACACAGAAATTTATGAAAGAGATTGTAAAGAAAACGGGAACTTCTGTGTTAAAGGACGTCCGACGTAAATGCAATTCATTGACTTGACTATATGTCGATGTACGTTGTTACAATTACTTTATTCATTCCTCCACGGTAACGGTTACAAAATAAACAATTTCAGAGCTCTGGTTGCTGGAACTTAAAGTTTTTATGTATATTATGAATTTTAGTTTACAACTGCTTACATATCAAGCATCCTGGATTTTTTCATGCACCTTAGGGACCTTAAATGAATTTATTTCCCTAAAACTTCTTGACAGGAATTCAATCTGCTTTCAATTTACTCCAAACTGCCATTAAATGTATGAATAAGTAATCTAAGCTGTCCTATTCTTTAAATTCATGCCCTGCCGAACTTTTGCGGATATTTTTTGGAATATTTCTGTATTACAACGTGAAAAGAAAATAACTAGTTTCGTACGTTGCCCAACTGTGGCTATAAAAATATTTTCATAGTAATAAAGTTTATTACCTGTTGGTCTCAATATTATTAACATAACCCAAAAGGACATTTTACTATACTCACACTCCTTCAGTAAAGCATATCACTACAACTAACAGGATGCGCGTAGAATATTAAATTTTACTTTGGCATGCCAATTTAGTCCAGTTTATTCGCTGTTATCTATGAATATATTAGTACACCTACTCCTTTACAGTGATTCGATATTCACTACCATGATCCTATACGTATAAAATATCATTTTGCTATTTAATATAACGATCCCACCTATATCCTATGCACTAAGCTGTCTTTCACCCCAGTTAATAAATCCGGGAAAATCGATTCTACGGCCCACACTTGGCTATACAACATTTTCCTCTCAAAAAATGAATTTTCACATAATACACCTGAACTTGTTAGATGGTGCTTTAAGATTTCCTTTCTCCGATAGGTTCACAGCAAGGAGCTCACTACCACTTTCCTTGGTTAAAGAGGAAACCTTGAGAGAGGAACTCGTAACTTTTTAAAATAGAAGTAATTTTGTATAACACGAATTTTTCGTTCTATTGATATTCTTATGAGTTCTGGCCAGAAAATTAAAGTTATTAAACTCTGAAAGGGCGTTTCCAAAGTATTCAAAAAATTAATGAAAAGCTTGGTGGAAATGTCGTGGTCCCAAAAAGCAGTGATTGATAAAAACCAGGCTTACAGCGCCGCATTGTCCGAATTGGTTCAGCAACTGCATCTCTCACAGCGAGCCATTCCGGAGTTTTTCATGCAAAGACGCGAATTTTCTGGTGGTTGTAGTATAATGGCCCCATAAAGTCGGAACTTGGGAGCAACACACTAACATAAAAGACCACCGTGTAGAAACTCGCAAAATCATGTTCTTTGTTGTGACGAAACGACATCAAACCAGCAATTTTCTAAAAAAAAATAATTTAAACTTAATAAAGCTCGATGAATTTTACATAACATTCAGATGAAAGTGGGGTAACGTTTACTTAGCCGCTCGCTAAACTCGAATTACAAAACATACAGTAAAATATTTACCGAAAATGTCTTAATTAACTTGTTCTCGACTTTAAAAGTGTCAAACTTACTCCTATTAAGGCCTATGCATTGTAGTTTCCTCCTTTTATATTAAATAAAGTTTGCGAGTTTCAAAATTAAACAGATTTCAGCCCGCTTGGGTTACGTCATTACTGTCTCTCAACAAGCTTCGTATAGTTAGATGCTGGTGCTTCAAACTTCTCAAGTGTTCTAAGACAACGCAACTGTATTACTTGCAAATAGCAATACTATACGCAAAATATGTAAATTTAGCACAAACAGGAACTTTAGAAAACCATTTATTGTTACCGATGTGTCTATTTTACGGATATGCAAGTTTTATTGTAAATTTGTGCTTTTATAGAAGGCGAACAATTTCAACAACGCGAATCACTGATCAGCAAAACTGCTGTATTTTTGCGTTTTTCACAGCGTGTCCTTTTCACTCTGCTTGTGGTGCAGAGGTTACATTATTTATGAAGGTTCGTTGTAGGGAACAGTAAACCGTTTGGGTATATTTCTGTCAGTAACGTCTTTACCCGTAACAACCGTTCAAGCCTTTTTATTAAGCACGTATTTTATGAACTCTCGGATGTGGGAAAAATTTTATTGTAATCATATTTATATTAAATCCCAGGAACGGAGCCCGTGGTTTGGTTGACCCGAATGTTTTTGTGCTTTTACAGGGTTTTGTGACGTTCAACGTATTGTACCATGGTACAACATTGTGCAAACTATTTAGTGAAAATAACAGGACATCGGCTCAAGCAATGAAGACTATATTAACTCAAAAATTGGCATTTTTGAGTTAATACGAGAGTACTAACGTAAATTTCTGCAAATAATAAAACAAAGTTTTGTAACCAAAAATTATTTTTATTATTGCCTTTCAAAATATTTACCCTTAAACTCAATACATTTACGCATTCGATAAAATTAATTTTCAAAACATAAATTCCACTCTCCTTGAGTCACTTGAGAAATCAGGTTTTTGAAGCTTTCCGCGGCAACTTCGGGAGTTGCAAATCGCACACCACGCATTTTATCCTTTAGTCGAAGGACTGTATATCGCATGATTTACCAATTTTAGCCCGAAAGCCTCTAAAAGTTCATTTGTTGCATGTGGGTATGACTTGAAGCATTGTCGTGGTGTAGAATGATCTCACTTCTTATTGGACGCCGTAAATGGGCTTTTTAAATAACATCTAGCAAGCATACTGTCGTATACCATTCTGCGTTTATTTTCAAGTACGACAGTTAGATAGGTCCTGATTTTCAGAAGAAGCCGGCTATCATTTTCGTACCAACACTTCGCGATTGCTTCACTTTAACTGGATTAGGATCTGTTAAAGAAACACCCGTTGTGCAGATCGCCGCTTCGATTAAGGTTCAAATGCGTATGTCGAGCTTTCGTCACCAGTTATGATGTTACAAACTGCTTTAGACCTACCCTACCTACCCTATTATGTTTTAAGAGCTTTCTTACATCATCTCACGCTGTTGCTTTTGCACTTCTGTTAAATTGTGTGGTATCCACCGACAACAGACTTTCCTTACACCCAAATGATTATGTAAAATCTTGTTTATTGCAGTCATGACAATGCCCACTTGATTGTCTCCTGGAATCATTCTTCGCACGGCGTCTATGTTTGTTTCGATAACTGCTGAACTGCTGAACTTGGTCGCCCTTCCCTTTCAAATTTAAATTCATTATATCAGCTATAAACAGTGCTCTGCGTCACCAAATACAGCACGAAGTTGTGAAACGCTTTCTTTAGGAGAAAGAACTTCTAAAATCATAGTAAATCATGGCTCTAAAATTTTCTTTCGTTAAATTCATTTTTACTGCACAACACTTACTTGTAAATAACTGCTGCCATTATCTGTCAAACTACAAAACAATAAACATATGTTTTAGGGCACGCTTGATTTCCTCGGTGCACTTGATTCATCAGTTTGCAGAAATTATGGGTGCTACCCTCGTATAAGTACATAACCCTTTGACTTGATCTTGCGTTAACAATGGTTAGTGGAAGATTAACTATCAATAACATTAGGCAAACAACACCACTTTTTAATTTATAGTAAGTCCAACTTATATCCGAATGTTGCTTTTTAGTTCTGAATACACTCGTTGATAAAATTAGTACAGCGGGATTTTTGAATATGAGTTTTACTACTTGTGCTTATAACAATCTAAATTCTTTTAGAATTTAGAGTTAAGTTAGGGCTTGCAGTACGGCCGAGTGGAAACTTATGTAGTACTGCAATATACAAAGTTAAGCAAAGACCTGCTTGATCGGAACTTGAATGGGTGACCACTCTGTGGCTGGGTGTGTTCGGCCCCCTCAATCCAATTCAAAGTAGTTTATCAAGCTAAGTATGCAGTATAACCTAACCTAATTGGCTATTTAGGGGTTAATCCCCTCTTCAGCCGTTGGTATAACTATTGGATACAAAAAAAGAAAGAAAAAAAAGATATTAAATTGAATGTACAGAAAAAAATAAAATAAATGTTAGATCTAGTTACACAGGTTAATAAAAATATATACACAATAATTTATCTCGACACTGTAAAGGTATAAGAGGGTAAAAGAAAAAGAAAGAAAGAAAGAATGAAGTTAGGCATATCTATAACTTAATAAAAGTATTAGTAATGGCAGTAATGAGGTATATAAAAGTTTTTATTGCATATTAGGGTGAAAAGACAACATATGCAATTTTATTGAAAAAATAAATAAAGATGGTTAATTTATAATTGGGTTTTCTTATATTATTGGTCTAGCTCATCTACATTTGTTAAGTGTAATATGGTTTTTCTTCTTCTCCCTCTTCTTTTTAGGGATTATGTCTGTGTTTGTTCGCTCATTTTTTCCGTTGTGGACTATCGACTGTTGAAGTCAAATATCGACCCATCTCTTTATATATTATGACTGTTGCCAACCACCGTACCTAATAAAAATTCTATACACAGTTTCCTGTGCCATTTAAGGGATCTTTGCAGAGCGGTATTATAGTTGGACATCTGATCTGATATATCTATTGAAGACTTTGACTGATTGTAATCTATTACTGCCTGGGTCTTTTTAACTGCGCCAGTACGTCTTACAATATCTAATGTATCCGACTTTATTACACATACTCCACGTTCGTTTTCCAGTCCAAAAACTCCTCCTTTTTTAGTTTTTTTTTGATCAGTTCTTTTGGATTACCCCTTCGACTGGATCTCAAAGTTCCGATGTAATGTGTTTTAATATCTAGTAGGATATTACTAACTTCGAGGCTTGTGTAATAATTGTCTGTCACTAGCGTACGACCTGAATTGAGAAGACTTTGAGATAAATGTATTACAGCATTAGTGGGAACAGAAGCATTTCCTTCATTTTTCTCTTTTCCAGCGTAAATCCTTATGTTCCATGTATAGCCATTGTCACTGCACAGTTTAAACAATTTTACGCCATATTTGTGGGTTTTCTGCGAAATATTATTGATTTCCTTGGAAAGGAATAATAGATTCATTCACGCAAAACGTTCGGCCAGGGGTATAGACAGCTTGAAAGTTTTTAACCAGCATATCCGAAAATTACCACATCTTCAAAAGTAGCTGGAATCTATTTCTCGACATTATCTTTGGTATTATAGCATTTCGAAATAAATCATCTCTGTTCCAATACTTTTCGATTGATGGCATTCGCACCATACCCATACCCATGTATGAGATAATACCTATGAACCGTAGACTTTCTTGTTTAGTAGGAGTCCACTGATGTAGTCTAGATTCCTTGCTGATATCTTCAATATCACACAGGTTTGTGCTTGCATACTATGACCGCTAACATGTGACCGACATGGCACCACGGGCATAATATTGCCACCCATGCCTGAGGGGTCATATATGACCGTTTGAAATGTCTTTCATAGAAACAAAATTAAACAAAAATTCTTGCAAGAGCACCTCTAAATACATTTGTTTGGACAAAAAACAGGATTGGCATCAGAAACAATTTTGGAAAATTTTCATGGCAGTCAACCTGTTAAGAATTACCAACATTTGTTTAAGATTACTTAATCAATATCTCTGTTAATGTGAATATGGTACATCAATTATCACGGGTCACTCATACATTCAAATATTTTATCACTGATTAAATTCGACATTATTTCTTGTGAGTATTAAAAGTTGATAACAAATGTTCGGTATTATTTCTTGTTACACTTGTAATCGTTGGCACCCTATGTTAGTTCTTTTTGTTCATTCGTTGTTCTTAGTTCTTAATTCTAACTTCTGCTATTTTAACATCACATGACTTCAATAAACCACACTACTTGAAACAATCTTGGGATTTACTTAGGAAGCATAACACAACGAAAGCCAGAGATCATTTAGAGAGAATAAAGACAAGCCTTTTCAAAACTTTCACTTTTTAAAACTTAATCAAATCTAAACTTTCCTTTTGACTTTTTCTTATAAAAAATAAAATTGGAAATAATTGTCGACTTCTGAACGATTTTTAACAGAAATAAACAAGCATTTAAATTTTCCCCCCGTTGTTATTCCTGTTTTCTTTCGATTTTAATAATTAAAATTCTTTCTATACTTTGATGCAAAAACACACTTCTGAAACTTTGAGCAGGCACAAATGAATCACATTTTGTTTTTTATGACGTTCTAGGTTTAATTAACTAGAAACACAATTATTCTACCCCAGATAAAATTTGTTGAGGGGTTAGAACCTCGCCCCAAACTTGCTTAATAAGTTCACATTCGTAAAAACTACGTTTTGGCAAAAATACAGGTTCGCTACGCCCAATTTAACAATAAATGTAAGAGTTAGGCTGCGACCTACAAATATTAAGAAGAAAATTGGCGGGGTTAACTGTACGCCTGCATACCGGTAGAATGTGGATTAAAATAACAAATGAAATCTTGTAATATAACAAATATAACCAAACCAAGCCATGATTATGCTTACTATCAGTCTAGAATTTTAGAAATTACATTTGAGAACTATATCGGTAACACAAATATAATTACGTTTAATTTAACCTCGACTTTCATTAAATTAAGCAAAGCAAACTTCATAATTCTGTTACGGGATACTAACATTTGTAACTAAGTTGAATATGACGGGGTTTTAGTTTCACACGCGTAAATAAATAGTCCGACCACCATGTACTGAAAGTTCTGGTTTAACTAATTCACAAAACCATAATTAAAATGTAGCAAATACAATTGCTTTACTTCGAGTTAGATAATTTGAATAAACTTCACTCGATCCTGTAAAAGCAGGAAACTTCCCGTCTGACACAATAGTTTTACTCAAGGCAACCCTTATTCAATTTTGTTTGAGCCATAGAAAATTCTCAGCTTTAACAGTCACCCTCTTAGCGTGAAACACAGGACGTGAAAATCGATCAGAATTATGAAATGTTCGGCAGAAGTTGAATAGTTGTCAAAGCAGATTACAAAAAGACATTTTAAGGGAAGAACAACATCAAAGGCGTACGATTTCTAAGACTTTCAACTTAACGTCTCCGATTTTCAAGTGGCTCTTATAAAATACTCTTCTTTGTGACGCCTCGCTGCATCACAAGGAGAATTTTCAGTTTAGCGGTTAACCCGGTAATATCTTTCGCCCAGAGAACGGTTATTTATCCTAAATTCATACGCAGATTTTCCAGTTATCTCTTATCTCTGTCTCTCTGTACGTGACAGCACCACGAGATAATATTCGCCCTTCACGTACAGTAGTTTTAAGTGTTGAAAATTGTCACACAAACTGCTGCTATGAATTTTCGAAACGAAATCACATTTAACGAAGAATTTTCAACGCACAAAACGTAATCGCAAAATTGTCAAACAAACTTGTAACAAAATAAACATTTCAAAATGTTGCATGGAAAAAAATGTGATTACATGGCAAACAAAAGACGGAAAGTTCTTTGATGTCAATTTTTAATCTCTTCCAGTTCGCGGATCGTTGACTGCAAAGTTTATTTGCTTTAAAATGGAAAGAAATATAATTTTTGCTTGTTGTATAATAATAAAACCATTTAAGATTTAAAGACAACCTTTTCGTTTTTATTCACATTTGGACTGCAGCCAAAACGTTGTGAATTTATGCTTAACGACAATCCCACCCGATTATTATTTCCAAGTTTTTTTTAACATGAATATAATTAACATTAGTTTTTAGAAAATCCTAATTAGCTTTCAGCCAAAAAGACAATTTAAATCGGTTATAAATCACAAAACTTGGTACCTACTTTTAATATTTCAACCAGCAAATTTATATTCCATGGCGATAATCAGAAATAGTTATAAATAATGATAATAGCTCTATAATAACGTGATAGTACAGTCCACGTTCGCAATAAATTTTGGCAGATGCGGTGTACTATTTTATGAAGATAACTAAACTGTCCTTGGTTTGCAACTCGCATTTGTAAGATAAATATACATCAAATATGTATATGTCACGGGCAATGTGGGAAATCCGGGCAGTGTTCACAATGCCCGGGCAATGTGGATAATGTACTTTTATTTAAAAAAAAAAAACTGTTCTTTCTCTACCTCTAACCTCCAATAAACACCTCTACTGTTTTGGCAGAGGCATTTACTGGAGGTTAGAGGTAGAGTAAGGTAAGTTAAAAAAAAAAAAAGTGTTATACTAAGTACATTATCCACATTGCCCGGGCATTGTGAACATTGCCCGGATTTCCCACATTGCCCGTAACATATACATTGGCTTAGTTTATTGTAGTTTCAATTATTACCGAATTCCATTGGGAAATATGGCAGTGTTAACGTCAAATTAGAAAAGTTAAACTGCAAGTAAAATATTTAATTATCTAAACTTTAATATTCCGCCGAAGTTACAAATACAGTAAATTATCAGTTGAAATGTTTTAAAACATTAGATCAATCAAAACTGGTTAAGGATTATCGAGTAGCCCTAAATGGCTCAACCTACTGCGTTCAACTCATCTGGGTGCCCGGTGGCACTGAGGAGGCCGACCGCCTGACTAGGAAGGTTTTCTCGGAACCATTTTTAGGCCCTGAACTGGCCCTCAGCATACCTAAAGCAAGCATTCCGCAAGCAATTAGTTCATCAGTTCATCTGGTACTAGGCTTCGCGTCCTGGGCTGATACAAGCGAAGCTACTCAGCCACATACCCTCAAAAACCAAGTTTGAACAGCTTTTTAGGTTCAGAAGGAAGTACATCAGGATAGTCGCAGGCCTTCTTACAGGCCATGGCCTCTTTAGAAGACACCTGCATCTGATGGGAATCTCCGAGGGCCCAAGGTGCAGTTTCTGTAACGAAGAAGATAAAACCTCCCTTCATCTCCTTATACGATGCCCCAGATTACTTCTTCTGAGACATCGTCTACTTGGAGCCGGTCTTTTAGAGCTCAACGATACACGCTGGCCTCTATGGACAAGATCCTGACATTTGCACTAGGTGCCGGTCTGTGTGAAGGCATCCGCCTTAATTTACGGCGAATGCACAATGGGCCTATGGCCTGAGTACTGCTACTTCGTACCGCCGAGGAAGAAGAAGAGGAAGAAACATCACATTTTTTTAAATTAACTTGTCTGTCCATGTCCTGGTTTAGCGTGAGGTGTCGACGAGGTTATGTCCCTGACTTCTTTCTATGTGGACCCCTTTTCTCTAAAATCCCTACCAGTTTGGAACTCCAGGTTTCGGTTGGCCTTACGTTCTCTCTCTTCACATCAATGCCCGCCTCCTATTCTATTTTAACTAAGTTGTTGCCTAAATATATTATGTGCAAACCAGCTCAGCTATCTTCCTTCTACGATCTACTTCTTATTTCTGAATTTCTCACTTTATCTATTCTTGGTACTCATTGTGCAATACAGCCAAAATATCAAAGCTTATTCAAAATTTACCGAAGTTTGAAGTAATCCCCTCCGACATCGATGCACGTCTGCAAACGAATCTGCTACAATCCAAACACCTCGTGCCAGGTTTGAGATGGAAAACTAAAAATAGCCATTTATGGCACAGCCGATCTCTTCTTCTGTTTCAAAACAACATCCCCGAAGATCCTTTTTTTGGTTGAAGAATAGCCAGCATACATAGCGTCCGCTCTACAGTTTTTACCATTCTTTGCGAAATCTGAAGATGCATTGTCGTTGTGGAGCATTAGACCGTGCACTGTATATGGTACCAGTTAGTCATTACTGTCTTCCGTCCTTTGAGCTTAATGGCCTTCACCAGGCCCGTACTTCTTAAGAAAACTGCATACAGAACTTTCTTCATTGCCCGCTGCTAAAAGATTAACGGCCTTGATTTCAGTTTTCCCACCGTATTTCAGAATTATTAGCGTGACTCTCGTATTACGTAGTATTCTTATTTCAGCAGCTTGTATTTTAGATTTTAGTTTTGGGTTAAGTACCCATGACTCACATCACTATCAGTTTTGCTGGTCTCTTTTTTATCGAAGAAAGGGGATTTTAGGGTATTATACATCCTGGAGGCTGAAGCAAGTCTGTTATTTATATCATGTTCTATTTTACTATTACTATCCATTATAGCTCCTAGGGACTTTATAACTGGTGTTTGATTTACGTTCTGATCTACTATGTTCGCGTGATTGTCTCGTGGTTCCTTTCCACTACTATTACGTGTGTTTTCCTGCCATTTATTTTCACACCAGACTTTTCCAGTGTTTGTTTGCGACTGTCCATTGCAAATTGTAACTTTTCTTCACTAGCGGCTAGTAGTATTAAACTGTCTGCGTACAGGAACTCTTTAACGGTTGCCAAATAGGCGTCCTATTTGTATTCCTTTGATGTTTTCGTTTACTTTCATTTATTATTTCGTCCATGACCGTTATAAATAGGAGAATGCTAATTAATAATTCCTTCCTGCCAAACTCTTTTGTGTGCAGTGAATTTCCCTTCATTATCCTTACCAGTTCTTATTTTGTTTGTCGTATTCTCATATAGACTTTTGATAGCTTCAATGGATTTACTTGCGACGCGTTTTTCCAAAATTGGCTAAATCAAATTTTTGGCAGTGAGTCGAATGCCTTTTCCAGGTCAATTGCGTACGTGTATAATTTTCGGTTGAGACTTAGAATCTTATCGATAATCTGTCCTAAGCTTAAGATTCAGTCCTGAGTGCCCTATCACTGAGCTTATCTTCTATTTCCTTGCGTAATCTATTTTCCAGAATCCTTTCGTAAGTTTTCCTGCTATGCTTAATAAGGAAATGCCACCTTTTGTATAGGTGCTTCTTAAAAGGTTAGTGCGTGATGTGCAGTCCTTCAAGCGCCATAAATTTAATCATTTCTGATTTTATTCCATAGTCACCTGGTGCTTCCCCTGATTTCGGTTTTTCACTATTTCCACATACCTGTTCAAATTTTATTTCATTTCAGCCTTCTTGTTCTTCTGCACTGACATTATAACCTTTGTTCATTTCAATAGCTTCTTTTGTAACAACTCCTAAAATAATCTAACCATGTTCCGTTAATTTCCTCCCCATTTTTCCATAATATTTTTTATATATTGATCCTCTCTTTTCACTTCGTAAGTTTTTAAGAGTTCGGTATAGCAATTTGGAGTTACCTCGTCCTTGTTGCTTCATTAAATTACCAACATCCTCCCAAGATCCTAAGTTGGCCTTTTTAACTGCCTGAATAACATTTGTTAGTTTTTTTGTTTTGTAACTTGTAATCTGTGGCATTTTTAGTTTGAATATATCTTCTCCAACACTGTTGCTTGATTTTTACTAGTTCTCTAAGCTCTTCCCTCCACCATGCTGTTTGTTTCTTTCCTATTTCTGTTTAAGACCATCCGAATGCAATTTAAAACTTCTGATATTGTTAAATTTCACATTCCAAGTAGTTCGTTCTTGTTGGCCTATTATTTTTTAATCCAGCTTGATTTCTACGACATAATGGTCCGGACTTATCTCCCTATCATCCTTTATTATTGTTAAGAGTGATTTCTTAATCAATAGTAAATCAATTATGGACCTCTCATTTTTTTATTTAATTTCTCTCATGAATTTGTGATTATCCCGATGCTGAAGGCGCATTGACTACCAGCAGGTCATTTTTTATGCAGTCGATGATCATGTTTCCATTTATATTTTTTACTCGTTTTCTCCGCTACTGTTCAG
Organism: Melanotus villosus; assembly: GCA_963082815.1. Lineage (NCBI taxonomy): Eukaryota > Metazoa > Arthropoda > Insecta > Coleoptera > Elateridae > Melanotus > Melanotus villosus. The sequence continues at coordinate 50,787,285 of OY720422.1, forward strand.
ATCCCTATGTCTTTTATAGATCCAGTATTCATTTAAATTTAATTACCTCTCATTCTTTTAAAGTAAACATTCCTTTATAAGCGTCTCAACCGTCCTACAAGCCGGGCCGGTAAACATCGGAGACTCAGCCGTAACCGTTAAAATTCACTTCATTGAACTATGTTCTGTTAGAAAATAACCTTAAAGTCACTTGATGCTTTAATATATTAACTGTAACATTTCACTAATATTGTAACTCTTTTTCTTTGTTTACTGCACTTTGTTTCCTGAAATTCGGTGGAATAGGGCCAGTATAAATACTACATGCGATTTATCGCCACCGTCCAATTTCACGTCCGCACGCTTTTGCACCCCGAATTGCACTCCTCTTTATATTAAAGTATCTAAAAATGAACGTAAAAATACCAGAAAAGTATTCTCAAATTACGTCTAACTAAGACAAAGCTTTATAAAAAATTAGTTGCAAATATACCTAAAAAGCTGTTAAATGATTTTTTTGGTGTGATTAACTGCAAATTTTCTTAAATTTACAGCAATAACATTATTATAGCAAATTAGTCCATTCACACACACCTTGTAAATTCTGCATGAGTTTACTCCTTACCTAATGAATCTTCTAATTAAAACTGTAATTGTTGGAATCTGTAATAAGCATTAACCAAAACTAATATACGGCTTTTAATATCATGCTCAAACTCAAGAAATGCAATGCTAGAAGCAGATCCTTAATCATGTAGAGGAAATTATGGCAATTTTCACCCCCCAGTTTAGGAAATTTCAAGTAGAACAGTTAACGACAGTGCTTTCAGAGTTAGCAAATAGAAAATATAGGAAGCAGGAAATGGGAATAATTTGGGCTGTACGTATCTTTTATATTATTTGATATTGAAAAAATATGGCATATTTACGGGTATTTCCATTGCCTTTTGGTTCATTTTTAATAAAAAGGAGTGGAAAAACTATAGGACAGAAAAAGGGAGCTGGGTAGTTTGAACAAATAAGCCAAAATATTCGATTTTTACAAAATTTTCATTAGAAAAGCCGATCCATTTGTTATTTAAACTCAAAAAGCCTCATTTTATAAACATCTCAATAGACAAACATTATTTATATTTTCCCAAGTTTATTTATATTGTTTAGTTTAAATAAACTTCAGTAAAATATACGAAAAGTTTTGAAAGAGATTGAGATAAATACAGTGCTCGGTAAAAGAAAACAAAGTTCTTAAATAAATTACCGGCTGTTAAACTTCCCCACTGCAAATCAAGTAAGTTTCCTGGTTAACTGACGGAGTTATGTATTGACTTAATTTTTTATTCGCGTTCAGGAACAGAATTATATTGGTTACGTACAAATTCTTTGAAAATACTATACCCTTATTCAGGCTTCAGTAGTTCTTGGGTCATTTTCAGTTTATAAATCGCTTATTTTAACATCAAACAACAATTACTTACTGGGGTTTAAATAAATTGGTAATAATTAACAAATTAAACTACAAGGAGCAAGTATACTTTCCCCCATCAGAAATAAAGTGGTTTGTAAGTAACGATAAGCTTTAAAATATATTCAAAATTTTTAGTCAAACATTTTAAGGCCTCCCACCACAACCAATTTTACAATAAAACCATGCCTAATTCCTAGGAATTATTTTAAAAACAATCGAAATCGAATAGGACAGGCAGTAATGTACTACATGCAACTTTACAGCTCTAAATTTATCCCGCCTGACAACAACTTTAACCCGGAAACTTTCTGATTTAATTATTTAAACTTACGACTCGCATAAGAGCTTAAAATGTTTTCAGAACCATAATTTACAGACGATGTAACGATGTAACCCGAACATATTACGGAATTTATACCCAGGCCGCTTATTTAATAAAAATTGCGAGGTTCATAACGTATGTAACTAAAGTTTTCGGAAAATGTTGAAATCTAATAATACAAACTAGAATTGTTTTACTTAAATTTATACTACAGAAAACTATACAGTGAAGGTTTAACGATAATTATAATGTATCACATAGCAGCTAAAGGGCCATGGGTTTCATATCAAATGGTAACGTGATTGCTTTATTTTTAATATGAAAACAATCATACGAAAATTTTTCCCAAAACTTTAGTTACACACGTTATTTCAAAAAATTTTTTGGTTCTTCCTGTTTTAAAACGTTTTGTTTGCTTATATACGTATTTAACCCTTACGTAACTAAGAATGTTAAAACTGGAGAAATTTTAAAGTATACAATTAACTAGATGGGCATAAGCGGAAGCTTTGTTGCGATTATTTATGATTTCAATTTATCACTGACTTACTTGTAAAATCTCGTGAAAATACTAAAATAAAAACGGTGTTTGTAAAACTAATACGTTATTTTAATGGTTCTGTTTTCCGTGTTTCGTGTAGCTTGGGAAATACGATAAAATGTGCATCATTAACGCCAACTGTAACACATCGAGATATTGAAACAATACAATACGAAAAATAGGATTTTCACAAATTGAATTTTACAAATCTGTTAAGTTATCATTTTAGAATTTGTGTGTTTTTTCCAATTTTCGGTAGGTTTTAGTAGCTTCTGAGTCCGTTTCGCAGGACAAAAATATAATTTTCTCACTACCACCTTGGTAAATTGACATTTCATTGTCAAAAAGTCGACAATAATGGAAACTAAAACATTTAGTTGAACAAAAACAGACTGTATCTAAGGGCAAAAAAAACGATTTACCGCGCCAGGTCACTTTCCGCGCATGGTACCCCATAACGCTACACCATAACGGATATAAAAAAAATAAATAGTTATAATGGAGAATACGTGCTTATTTATTAATATTAAAACTAATTTTACAATTGGAACAACGTTGAATGTTAAATGAAGGTGTATTTACAAAATGTTTGATTTCATTCTTTTCGTTACTGAAAACAGAAATTGCGTTTGTGTTTGTTTGTACCATAGCAACAGCGCCGTTAAACTGTCATAAATATAAACGTCACAATTTTTGTTAAATTATTAATGAATTTTATTTTGTGGTAGTGAGAAAAACGTAATGCGCAACGCGTAGGTAAGTTTCTTTTTTATCCTCGGTGGCTTTATGGACCTCAGCTGCGCTTCGGTCCACAAATTACCACCTCGGATAAAAAAGTTCACTTACCATAACTTGGAGCCCAAATAACTATTTCTCACTACCACCTTGGTAAATTGACATTTCATTGTCAAAAAGTCGACAATAATGGAAACTAAAACATTTAGTTGAACAAAAACAGACTGTATCTAAGGGCAAAAAAGACGATTTACCGCGCCAGGTCATTTTCCGCGCATGGTACCCCATAACGCTACACCATATAACGGATATAAAAAAAATAAATAGTTATAATGGAGAATACGTGCTTATTTATTAATATTAAAACTAATTTTACAATTGGAACAACGTTGAATGTTAAATGAAGGTGTATTTACAAAATGTTTGATTTCATTCTTTTCGTTACTGAAAACAGAAATTTCGTTTATGTGGTTGTTTGTACCATAGCAACAGCGCCGTTAAACTGTCATAAATATAAACGTCACAATTTTTGTTAAATTATTAATGAATTTTATTTTGTGGTAGTGAGAAAAACGTAATGCGCAACGCGTAGGTAAGTTTCTTTTTTTATCCTCGGTGGCTTTATGGACCTCAGCTGCGCTTCGGTCCACAAATTACCACCTCGGATAAAAAAGTTCACTTACCATAACTTGGAGCGCAAATAACTATTCTTGCATACATTGAACAAAACTGGGTGCATGCACTGCATACTCCTCTTCTTCTCCATTCCTTCTACTAACTTCTCCTTCCCTTCTCATATTTTTCTCCTCTACTTCTCCTCTTCTTATTTTTTCTTCTCCTCTCCTTCTTCTGTTCTTCTCCTCACCTTCACCATTCCTTCTTCTCCCCTTCTTTCTCCTCCCGCTCTCTTTCTCATTTCCTTCTTTTCTTTCGCTTCTCTCCCAACTTTATGAAATGAGGACTTATTATTTATTAATAATCTGAAAGTACAATAAACCTTCGTTTATGTGTTTCCACGCTATTACAAATTAAAAATCAAAACTTGTTTTTTTCGTTCCAACCTACTAAAATTGCTAGAAAGTGTTTAACTCTGTGTTTGCTGTTGCCATTCTTCAACTCATTTTTAAAAAATATGGCTTACTACCATTTCAGCATCCAAAAGAAAGTCATAAAGATGTTTTGATGGTTAAGTTAGAAAACCCCTACTCTTTTGAGTATTAATTTTATTGAAACTTTCAGCTCCTTTTCTCGCAATAAAAGCCTTGCAGTCTGAGCACTTCATATTGTAATATTTACGTGCCACGGAGCGACACAAATAAGCAAATGCATCATTAAAGTATGTAAAGCAAGTAAATTCACTTAATATTTAGGAGAATGTATGTAAGTGCGAATATGCACAAAGCCAATTAAAAATTTTATATACATAGTAGCATCATTTACAAGTAAAAAGATTAAACATGAGTAAATTGACTACGGTCGATCCATTTGGGTTTTTCTTAATTCTGCCGAAACTCTATCTATCATTTTAAGGGGTGACGATGGGTAGTAGTCTCACCTCATGTTTAAAGTTGTATCTAACTAAAGTCGTGTTGATGTTGCATTGAATTGATTTGACTGCATGTCCGATGAGATAGAGTCGGTATGAACAAATTTGTTGTTGTCGTTGTCAAGCAATGAGGCTTGTTGTTGTTGATGTTGGCAAGCATTGAGGCTTGTTGGGACATTTTGTGTGAGCATATGGGGCTCGTTATTGTTTATTAGGTTCTAGGCTCCACTTAGCTGGCGATGTACCTGAGAACTTGGTAATTCGACGTGGTGATCAAGGACTCTTGACCTTATCGCCTTTAAGCAGTGCAGTGACTCCTGGGGTGGTCACAAAAGCCTCCATTGGAACATCGACTTTTGTGGATTTCCCATTGCTTGACTATATTCTATCATAGTTAGCTTGCCTAACAGTTCTGCCTGATTGCAGACTTATAAGTAGCTGAATGTGCATCCACCCGTCATCATCACTTCCCAACATCCGTGAGGGTATTTTACTAGATACGGCGTAAGATTCCACTATCAGAACCTATACTGCTAAATGTATTAATGTATGCCTGATTCACTTTCATGTATCGCTGCTATCTATGTTAAACATTACATTATATTTGCTGGGAGATGTGAGCATTAACGTTTGCATAGCTTTTGGGTGTTTGTGAGACCTGGTTGGGGTTACACGTCAATCTAACTTTGGTGGAATGAACGTTATTCCTTGGTAAGTTGATCGAATGTACTTTCGTAAATATAAAAACGCCATTTTAAAAATACCTTTTTATACTTTTTTATTCTTGCATCACACAATTAATTTAAAAAAATATTCCTATAAAAGCATTGAAATAAATTTATACAAAGCATAAATTGACGCTTCCAACTGGACATTTAATAAAAACTTATTTTTTATAAAGCCTGACCGTTCGCACAGAACTTAAAACGAATTCAACAGGAGAAACGCCGTGCCATAAATTTCACCCGGCCGCCTCTTTGTTTTACTGCATAATAAAAATTTATCGAAAAATTTAATTACTCATTTATGAGGGCACAATCTCTAACTCTAACGCACAAAAGCCGTTTTTGTCATCTGTTGTACTTTACGTTTTATTACGATTTTATAACACAGACAAATTTCTATAATTAGTATTTTGAGTATTTTGTTTCGGATGCGTAGGCAAGAATCGAGCTTCTAAATTGGGGCGGCATTGTTCTCAATATTATATTTGATTTCGAAAAAAAATACAGTTATTACAAAAATACACCTACAAATTTGTTTTGTCTGTAAAAACGCGTTTTACGTAATACACGGCGGTCTTTTAAAATTTCAATCGATGATAGTCATGGAAAACACAAAAAAGGTGATGGTTAATTGAATTGTTTAGTAGCTTGCCACTAGCACAGCTGTTATTGTTACTAAAACAAAATGACAACAGCATTGCATTGTTTTGGACGTTTTGATACAAACTAAGCAATTGGAAACTCACAGCGCCCTTTGTTATATTTGCAATTAATTAACATTTTAGCGACTTCGAAGTAAAAGGACTCCGTAACACAGCCTTTAAGGTTTAAATAAAAATATGTATTTTAATTTTAATGCAATTTTCTATGGGGTTTTAGTTAACCCAATAATGTGCCCTGGAATTCTAAGATATTCCAAAACATTTCGTTACGGTCCTGAATGTTAATACGAACAATTACAAAGGTTAAGTGTACATGTAATATAAACTGCAACTTAAATGATAAGTGCTTTATAAGAGCATGCAATGCTGATAGTATTCATACGTCGAGCTCGCAGTAAACGCGAAATCTTCAAGTAATGCATTTGTCTGCACTGTCAGGATTATTACATGCATTTGCATAGTGCTTGATGATAATATTGCCTGCGATATAGGATGACTGTGGTACACGGTGACATGAATTACTTGACTTCCCGCTTGGTAAGACACAGTAGTTGTATGCAGTCGTTCAGTAAATGAGTGTTCCCAAAAGGAAAATCTCGGGACATAGAATGAAACTTTTAGAAATGCGCTTTTAATTTTAATTTCCTGAACTTCATTTTAATTTTGTTTTATTCATTAAATGTTTCTTTGATGAAGAAGTAACACACCACTTAAAATTTTTCCCTAAAATAAACCTGATGGTAAAAATGGGATTTTTATATATTTTTTGTTTTGGTTAGCTTTGGTTTTAGTTATAATTACCAAGAGTTTGAAATACACAAAAAGTAAGACTTGCATGGTTTACTACAATGGCTGTTAACCAAATCCACTAGTAATTTAATTCCTGGCAAGCATGAGTTTTAACCACCCCCAGTAAAAGCATATGGCCTTCTATAAATCCATTTAAAATTAGTTTTAATCCAATGAGAAGGCCTAACGCACTTAAAATTGCGAATTTAGGACGCTTTGCGAAAATTTACAGGAAATAACCCGGGATTGCGGCATTATTTCATCATTAAGGCCTAGACTGCTTATGCGATTTGAATCGTGTGGCACGTTTTGAATTAAGTAATCTGTTTTCGGGAGAAAATTCGAAAATCTTAAAATAACTAGCGTTTTGCATTAACTAGCAAAAAATTATTTAATTTTAATAAGGGCAGAATTTTATATTGACTCGCTTAACGGTTTCATTGCAAACAAAGCAAACTAAAATTTTTAGGATTTCCTTGTTCGGAAAGTTGCACTTAATACACAGAAAAGTTTAGCCATTGTAATTAACTAACTTTAATGAGACTTATTAAATTTTACGTGCTCATTTAGAGAACTTTATGTTCACTTCATAGAGCAATGGGCAACAGTTTGTGTAACTTTAATGCCGTAATTACAACTTGTCGGATTTAACTTGAAAACTTTAAATTTAAAACTAAACTGGAAAGTAATTTGCTTGTCCTTTCTGTATCTGTGTCAATCCAAATTCCCGACGTATTTATTACACCCAAATTCTAATCGAGTTGAAAATATAAACAGGCAAAGTTTGCACGAAAATTACAAACATTAATCAATCAATTAATATTTCCGAATTTAATATCGGTTTACGTGTCGATGTGAAAATTTCATTTTCGGTTTGTATATTATTCTGATTTGATTTCAATTTACGCTTGTAAAGTTTTAAGGGCTTTTTCTGATACATATTTGAATAGTAAATTGATTTATTACACGATGTTCTCTGAAATTCCGTGAGTTTTAAACATGGTTTTCGCTTAAATATTCTTTCCCTGACTAACTTTTTTAAGCCTTGTTATTTTGTTAATTTCTCCATTCAAAAACTAATTCAGAAGATACTGATTTAATCAAAACGTACGTGAGCCAAAACTGTAGTTTCAGGAAGGGGAATTAAAAAATCCTGAAAGTTGCTTTTTTATATTTAAGTCCACAACATAAATGTAAAAAGTTTTAACTAGGAAACTATAATTAATGGCTTTATTCGCTCCGGTTGTTTGATAAAGTGCACTCTTTTTCCGTGCTTACCATTAAAAGTTTAGCGCTTACGGAAATGCACCGAAAAGTAATGAAGTTAATGGTTTGCGCGCGATGTCATTAATACTGCATTTAAAACAGGAAATTACTGTGCTATTAAAAATCATCGATTTCCTGCCGAATTTTTTTCCGTTCGTAGCGGCTGTTTTGCCCCGTATTTGAGAACTTAGCACTAATTTTCGAAAATCAGTTCTATTTTCGGAATTATTGATTGAGCTGTTGAATATATTAACACCATACACAAACAGAATGTAACCTTCGAGCTAAAATTTACCACAATGGATACGTCGGTGTCCGTTGGAATGAAATGTCTATCTGATGTCCGAACGTCGTGTTGACCAAAATTGCACAACCAGAAACTGCTGAATGCATTAACATTAGTTACATAACGTTTGAATGTTATTGTTCATTACCATATAAATACGTACATTAGATTTTACTACAAAACTCGCTGCCTTGTGGGTCCCTGTACTATTTAGTCCACAGTCTGAATCCTAGATAATTAGGTTAACATCAAAATGCGATGTCCGCTTCAGACTCGCAATTTAATCGATTCCGGTGGGAATTACGCTATTCAACAATATTTAGAATGCGAAATTACTTTAGTTTGTGATATATTGTTATATTTTATGATATTTCGTTGTTTAACGAATATTTTAGGCCGGCGCCTACACCAAAACCTTAAAACTTCGGTAAAATCCCCAAAATTCACCCTATTAGTGTTGTACACGTTCAAAAAAAAATTCAAAATGATTTTTGCGATGTTTATTGTTAGTTTAGCGCCTCCACCCAAAAATATTTTATTTGTAATGCCTTAAACCAGTAAATAATTTTAAAAATATTAATTATATTGTATTAATAGAATGTCTTACAGGTTGGGACAGTGTCATTGTTGAGACAGAAGAACTCAACGTTTCGCCCACTTTTTTAAGGGCGTTCATCAAGAGGAAAAGGGAGTACTAAAAAAGCATAGTAACTCAACGTGCCAAACACTCCAAAGGCGAAATTATTTTAGCAAGAGGAAAAAGGGAACGGTAACTCAACTTGTCAACCAAGCCAGAGGTGAAACCTTCCTTTGAGTGCTCCCCTTTTCCTCCTGAAGAAGCCGGATGATGATGTGCAGTGGAGTGAAGATACCTATCCGTGTGTGTGGGTTTACGATAAACTGATTGTTCAAGGTAACCACTAGGTTTACGGGTTAACAGGACGTCGAGAAAAAAGAGAGGACCTCATTCAACGTGCTACCACAGTGGGCCAATCCGACAGTTTTCATGTCGAGTTAGCCCATATCCAACACAATCTCGTCAATAATGGATATAAGAAAAGTAATATTAGGAAGATCATCAAAAAACAATTACATCCGAAGCAGGAAGATATAATCTGGTTTCCGGAAGAAGGGGAGGAAGATAAAGTCCCAGAAGTTACAACAAGCGAAATAGTGAAGGCCGAAAACAGAATGAGGAATGGCAGGGTCCTGAGACCGGACAGAGCGAAAATCATAGCAATGGAACAATCGAACCTGATAGCTAGGGAAATAAATGACCTCATCCAGAAACGTATATTTCCGAAAGAGTGGAAGAAAGCGAGAGTAGTGCTCATTAAGAAACCTAACAGAAAAGAAGAAGACCCAAATGTCTATTAGACACAATGGACAAGCTCCTAGAGCATGTAATCGCTGAAAGACGAACAGTGGCACTGGAAGATACTCAACAATGACACGGTCCCAACCCGGAAGGCGTTCTGTTAATACTGACACTGACTGTGGAAGTCTTCAAATTCATTAATTTTATTGGATTGGGATAGATTGTAAGTTGTTCTCGGGATCGCTTTTCTCAGAAGGTCTTCCGTCAATTTGATCAATTGAGATGTCTTGTGAATACCCTAGTAACTTAACTTTTTCCTAGTAACCTTCGACTTTTGATGAGGTCTTTAATTTTCCTTGGGGATATTTTTCCTATGTTATTTAGTTCAAATAATGCCAAAGCGGCTCCAGGAAATCGTAGATAACAAAGACAATCAACCAAATATTAGGATAAACGTATTCAATTGTTTTGTTCTACGGGTCTCCTATGACATGATTGCCATAGCTGAAGGATATGTTGTCCAAGCAATTTCAAGTCAAAAATGTTTAATAAACATATGCCCAAAACTCTACCGTAACTGAGCTACAAGCTTTTGAAGTTTCAGAAAACCCTACTAATGCAGGTACAGGTAGAGCTGTTGATTTGGCTGCTATTAAAAAGTCGAGGTGGCTGTGATTCATCGTTTGTTATTCATTGTGAGGAAACGTCACTTAATTTAATTCAGCGTATTTCTTTTTTGTGTTACATTCAAATTAGTTTAAAAGTATGTTCATTTTTTCACATGAAGAATACGCCGACATGCACTATGTTTACGAATTCTGTAATGGAAACGGACGCGTGGCAGTTGAAGAATATCGTCGGCTATTTCCCACTCGTAAAGTGCCTTGTAGACAATTTTTTAGCAATGCCCATCGGTGTTTAAGAGAAACAGGCAAGTTTCCTGCAGCTACTTCTGCACGTCCCGTGCAACAAGAACTTGCACAAGAAGAAGCAATACTTACTATGATTGACACTCAACTTTATACTAGTGTCCGAAGAATATCCAACAGACTTAACGTAAGCCGCATGAGAGTATGGAGAACTTTACACAATTTCGGTTTGTACCCGTACCATATCTTATCTGCACAAGCTTTAAAACCTGCCTACCACGCAGCAAGACCGAAACGGCACCAATAACACCAGGAATTCACATTATTGGGCACTTGAAAATCCATCGGAAACTAGGAAAACTAATTTTCTAAATAGATTTTCGGTTAATGTTTGGTGTGATATTATTGATGACCATCTCATTGGTCCGTTTATAATAGAAGAACGTTTCACGGCCGTTCATTATTTACGTTTCGTGGAAAATGACCTTTCAACATTACTGGATGAAGTTTCTCTCATTGTAAGACGACGAATGTGGATACAACACGATGGCGCACCTCCTCACGTTGGTAGATAGGTAACAGATTTTCTTAATCAAAATTATACGAACCGCTGGATTGGAAGAGGTGCAGCAGTTGCTTGGCCAGCAAGGTGGCCCGACCTTAATCCCCTACATTATTTTCCTTCTGGAAGACTGAAAAGTCTTGTTTATGCAGAAAATCTTGAAAACAGAGAACAACTTGTTGCTAGGATTATGGATGCCGCAGAAAATATTCGTGCTGATCCTGAGACTGTTAGCAGAGCTGCCTCTTCAGTTCTTAGAAGAGCTTGAATGTGTATACAGCAATTGGGTGGACATTTTGAACAATTAATGCAATAAAGCAACTTATTTTTAACTGATTTTCAATGAGATTCTACGTGATATTTATTCAGATTTAAAATTACCGTAGCTCAGTTACGATAGAGTTTTGGGCATATGTTCATTAGACATTTTTGACTTGAAATTGCTTGGGCAACATATCCTTCAACTATGGCAATCATGTCATGAGACACCCTGTATAGCAAGCTGTCGATTGTTAAACTGTACGGATAAGAGTGTGTCAGCAATTTTTACTGTCTTTCCGATATTTTATTGTTTAGAGTAGAAGTAATCTTTGTGTTAGCTAACTAACTGCAGTACGCGAGCGGTTACGTACTGAATACAATTGCAACATTTAAATTATAATTTTATATGTTTCGTAAGTTATTTGCTGAACCTAATACCTATATATTAACAATTACACATACATGAAAGTTTAGAATAGTAAATGTGAGCAACTGATCAAAACGGATGATGGATTTAGACTAACTAGGCTGACCTTCTTTGTTTACAACCAAAGTGACAAAGAGTAGTGGTCGAACACCTAAAAATTACATAATAACATGCATGAAATAGTCTCAAAGAATAGAATATCCTGTCAAAATTAGTAGTTGAATACAAAGAGCAAATTTGGAAAGCTTTCTTACAAGTTAAAAGTAGGTTTACCTATGTAGAAAGCCATTATAAGCAGGATATTCAACCTTTTTGAATTACCAAAAAATATAAAAATATACGTGAACATAAAGATGGACAAATATATGACTTAATTCTACGGATGCACGTCTGTTATAGAGACGCACGGAAATGCACGTATAGCAGAAATTCGTCTACCTACGTATGTATTTGAAACCGAAATCAGAAGGCAGGTTGCGACTGACGCAGGTCTTGAATCTGTTTCACTTCTCCGTACAAATTAATTTGCAAGCTTGTCGCTACCATGGCAACGGCTCGTATACATACATACGAAAATTGACGCAATATTCCTGTATAAGTAAACCTGCTTCAGTTGAACGCTTATGGTCTGCAGTATGTATTGCGGAGCGGCATAACCTGCAGGGGCTTGCTGTAGGATGTACTGTGCGCCGGGCATAAACTACATAAATTTGCATAAAGTATACGCTTATTTGTATACCAGTTTAAGCAGAAGAATTAAATGAAATTCGGATAACACAAAACTATTATGTAAGTTGCTTTTTTTAAACAACACACGCTCCACTCATTTTTAACTTTTTTTACGAATTTTGGCGAGTTTGGGATTATTTTTTGATAAGTTTTGTCTTACAAAGTTGGGAAATGTTTAAAACAAACAACGCTTAATTAGTTGAACGTTTAAAAAATAGACTTGTTAATTTTTTCTATTTAGTGACATTTAGTGTAAGGAAACAGCGACTAATATTAATAACTCCAACGTAATATAAAACAGAAAGCTGAAAGGGCTAATGTAAATAAATTCATCAATAATTAAAGAGTGTTTTATTACTAATGAATGCTTCTGTTAATGTTATACCTTCCCTTTTTAATCTCAAAAGCCCGTCAAATTTTAATAAATTAAAAATTCGAATATGATGAATTGATTTTTACTAATGGATGTTTACACGATTCCGATGCGCATAACGTCCTGTTCATGTTACAAAGTCAATTAATCACACATTAAAGGCCTTAATCCAGACAAAAATTTGTAAAAAAGGTTATTCCGGTAGGAAAATTCCTTCCGTAAACGAATACAAATAATAAAAGGCGAGGCAAAAAGTCATAAAAAAATTTAAAACCGACTACAGCGAAAATTAATTATAAATTCCCTGATTTATTGTTACTGCCTATGAATAACTCTTTAAAACTTCATGCGTAAAATCGTAAAGCGAAAGCTGCTAAAACAGTTATCGTAACGTTTTAATAAAAGCTTGGCGATAACCCTAATTTAATCCACTAAAAAAAACGGATGCATTTAGAATTATTTCCAAATTTTTAAAGTCTTTTTAGTTACTTAGATAATTAAAATAGTGAAGCTAGAGTTACTTTTCAGCTTTTTAGTAGAGAAACCTGCTCATTACTGCAAAATAGTAAAAAATCTCAGTCGCTTGTGATGTAAGCGAAGCAACAACGGTTATACCATGAGATCGAAAAAAAGATGATTCTGAGCAGGCCTTGACTAGTACAACACGATTGGCAAGACTGATTTCAAAATGTGGCAGTAAGTTAGAGGTTAATAAATGTCAAATAAATTAAAACACAAAACAGTATTTATTTAGGGAACAAACTGAAAACTAAGATGAATGAATGTATGTTCGAGTAGGTGTTCAAAATGTGATCCTTCAGCTCCGATCAACAAATAACTCTTCGTTTCATATTATCAAATGCAAAACTGACTTACATTTGAAATGTCACTGTCACATAGTGTCACATTATAATTCATAGGCATTCTAGAACCAGTGTAACCAATCGTGTTGTACTAGTCAAGGCCTGCTCAGAATCATCTTTTTTTCGATCTCATGGTACTAAAGAAATAACACAAAGGCTGGGGTTTTCAAGCTACAAAGAAACGAGAACTTTAAAAATAGTTTCATGGCGGCTGAAGCCGGAAAAATGAAGAATACAAACTGCTTTTACCAAGCCATTATATGTAACATAAACCGAATTAATGTATGCAGGCAGAAACGTAGATTTTTGTACAATTCTTGATTCGTTCATGAAAGTATTTTTTAATAAAAAGGACAATAAATTAAGAAATATGAATGATACAATATTTCCAACCTTGAAGTGAGTGCAACGATCGTAGTTAATGAAATTACTTAAGAACCGGAACGTTAAACGTCAGCATTAAAGCAACTAATTTTCAAATAATCTTCATTAAGTACAAGTTAATCTACGGAAGGAATTACAAAAGCGCTATAACTGAAAACAAGACTGACACAGATTCTCAAACACGGAAAAGAAAATTAAATTATTTTCCAATTCCGTTTTAAGCTTAATGTTCCCGAGTTAAATCTGACAAGTAATAACGATGGTATTAAAACTGAAACTCGGTCTGTAGTCAACAATTTCTATGGAACGTTCATGAAGTCTGAACGAACTTCCTAAGAAAAGAAACAAGGCTTTTCGTAAAGCTAGCAAGTTATTTAATATAATAAACCACATTTTTTAGGGATTAAAAAACTGAAAGTACGAAGCTTATTTTCAAACAAGCTGGTTATTAACTGTTTATTAAACGAAAGTAGCTTTTTACTGGTATCATCAAACGAACCTTGAAGGATTTCTTGAAAATAAGAAAAAGTCGTGTTTAAAAAGAAAATTTTGCCTCTCTAATCGCGTTGTTTTCTTTTTCGAAATCTAAAATTAGAGGATCTTACAGGAATATACGAGTATAACAATCTCCCTTTACTTTATCGTATGAATTTCTAGTAAAAACGACCTTATGTACTCTACTTTTGATTATCTTATACAAGCCATAACAAAAGATTTATATTTAACAAGGCAATTTTACTAACTTCTAATTTCCCAATTTCTTAAAAATCCAATTTAAAGTTTTTAGAATAAATCACAGAGGGTAAAATAAACTAAATAAAAGTCTGAAAATACATTTCGATGTATTGCTTTGAGGGTACGTTAAGCTCACCTTTGTCTTTTTATTACTTATTTATATTGCAGTGCACTAAACTGTTTCTTACCATTACAATTCCCCAAACGAAATTACCTACAGCTACAAAGTTTACTTTGTCTAGTTAAATTTTCAATTGTCTTTTTGTGCTTGCATATAACTAATTTCAAAAGCACGGCAACTAACAGCTTTTACAAAATAAACTTCAGCTAGACTACATGGGAAACTTGTAGATTTCTGTTAAAAATAAAACCTTAAAAAGTGCCTTCAGGAAGCATCAAGTAAAATATAAGTTTAGAGAGTTAGCGTGTGCACTTTAACGAAGCAATTTTCATTAGTAACTATTTAATAATCTAACTAAGTTTAAATTAGTTATCAACAGTCCAGAAAACACCGAATTGTAATTTTAGCATACTGCGGAGTACCTATCTAAACTTTTAATTACTTATAGTAAGAGAAAGATAAATTCTGTAAGGTAATTACAGTTGATATAAACGTTAATTATTGATAAAGGTTTAGTTTAAGTTTAAACTTGCAGTTCTGCAAACGAAGCAACTAAGACAAGTTTTAATTTAAACAGTAAGCAAAATGGCTTGGTAAAATTGCTTAGTTTCTATAAACTGACGATGTAATAACATCGATTTGAGATTAATTTTCGATATAATAGAATAGCATTAAACCGGGGTTAAAATATTGCACTCAGTACACAATCATAACCTTCTCGTTCACTTAATTTATTAATTTTAACGCGTAGCATAACTCAGATGGAAGGATTTGCAGGTTGCACACGTTATACACACAATACTACTATTTGAATGGGACCTTCTACGTCTTTTCACACAGTGTCTTCACTGCCCACTATGTTTATGTCAATAGGAACTTAAAATATTACATTGAAAATAAAAGAACTTTCGTCATTTAGTACCTTCAATTTTAATGTAGTAGCTAAAGTTTCTTCGGTGCGATATTTGAAGTTTTTATTGATTTTGACTTGTAAAGGGTGTGAAGAAAGTGTAGTGTCAGTATTCGTGTTGAAACTGTTTAAAACCTGTTAAAAGGAAACCAAATACAGAATAAAAAGCCAAACAACGAGTCAAACTGCAAGTATGAATGTGTATAAAAAGAAACATTTTTGGGTGATACGCGACTAGAAAGGGAAGCATTGCAAAGGACAGTAAAAGAAGAAGTCAATATTATAAAGATTTTAAAACGTCTTCCGGGTTGGGACTGTATCATTGTTGAGAAAGAAGAACTCAACGTTTCGCCCGAAGTAAAAAGGGTACTAAAAGAGCACGATTACCCAACGTACCAATCACGCTAAAGGTGGAATTCTTTTAGCAAGTGGAAGAAGAGCACGGTAACTCAACTTGTAAACCATAGGTGAAACCCAACCCGGAAGACGTTTCTTTAACACTGACACTGACCGTGGAAGTCTTCGAATTCAATACAAAGGCGATAACACTGATAACGCGTACAAGTAACGAAATCTGCAGAAACGCCAAAAATCAAAAATCTCCGTGAAATTCTAAGTCCCAGTTCAAAGTACATCGATATAAATTCTTACAAGTCCGGATGCAAAATGCACACACATAAATTATTCTAAGTTCTGATTATATTAAAAAGTTATACAAAATCCTACTAAGTCTCAATCACATTTAAAACGACTAAGTACATGAAATGAATTTAAACAAATTACACAAATATTCAAAGTCCATTGAATGAGTTTAAATAATTTAACACAAATATTTTACAAGTCCAGAATAGTAATTTAAGTTAATATAAAACAATCTTACGTGTAGTCACATCTTGAAGGGTGTCGATTTACTGTCGGTGCTGCTTGGATGATGGCAGGATAAAGACCATGCTCTGATGCATTTGAGTTACGCTTTTATACAGTAAATGGAACCTCCTCTTACAATCTTTAATGTCTTACATTGTACGGGTGGGTATTGTTAAAACTGCATTAAAGCACGTACCGAGTATCGGGTTTCATTACTACGTGATTTTCCTAGCATTCTTAAACGCTGTAACTCGATACGCCGCACGTGTGCCCCTAAATCAACAAACCTGATAAAACACAGTCTGAGTGAAACTGCGGCAACGGAAGAATGGACAACGATCATGGGTAGTATACAAACACACAAAAATAAGGTATCTACGAAAAGCAAAAATAAACGTAAAAACAATCAACAGATCAACTTCTACAAAGCGAAAATGATAGCCAACCTAGTTCCCAGTCAGCCTATACATGTATACATATGGAACTAGCGGAAGCTGACATGAAGGAAAAATATACCGAGTGTTTGACTTAAGGGGCGGAAACATGGAACTAAAACTTTAATTTTGATCATGGCTGGTCTGCTTTTTGTGGATAAAATGCAAATTATTTATCACAGTTTTGAAGCTATTTCTTTCTTAAACAAGCAACAAATTCAAGTAAAGTAGTATCAAAGTAAGCGCATTTTTTTGTCTTTCCATTAATATACCACTATCAATCCTATCAACTCAAACGGCAAGCAGGAATCTGCATATACAGACTGTCTGCAGGTACTAGGTACACACGGTAACTAGATACAAACAAATAAAATGGAAATATTGTTATATTCAAAAGATAACTGTATTTCTTCAAAAAAGATGCTGACATGGTTTGCAAATATCTAAAACAAAGTATTAAAATACAAGATTATACTTCTTTCTATCTGAATTTATGTACCAATTTAAAAAGACATTTACAATAATACATTAATCACAAGGGTGTGTTGCTTAACAACCACTTAACATTTTAAACCGTCTCTGTATCTAGTTACCGTTTGTACCTAGTACCTACCGTCAGACAAACTGTATATAAATTCCCATACTAATTCCATATGTTCGCTCCTTAAGTCACTGGGTACATACCTGAGTAGGCAGGGACAAAATTAATAAATTATATTGTTTTGCCTTATGAATGAAGGCAAGGGAAGCGGTGCTTCCATTGCTTCCATGAAGCGCACACCAGTGCTTGATAGCATCACTTATATCCAGAAACAAACCACCTCTGAACTTACTACTGCTGCAAACCTTCACAAATATGATTCCCTTAACCCCAAAGATAGATCTCCTAGCTATTCACGTTCCAAAGCCGTTGTTAATCTTTCTTCGTACACTTTAACTTCAGCTGAGTCCTTGTTGTTATCCCTAAGATCTTAATTTTTCTGTAGCTCCTTTCAAAATTCCCATCGAAGACACTGTTAGTTCGGTTGAGTCGTCACTACATGCAGTTTCTAAAGGTAGTGTTAACATTGTATGCTTCGAAACAACCAGGTGTCTTCGTTCTGTGAAAGCTCCATCTTGCAGTATCTCAAAGGAATGATAGATCGCACTTCAAAGTCTTTGATCCAACTCCAACATTGATATTTTACCAGGAAAATGCCAGGTCGTCTTAGATAAAACTCAATATGTTACTAAAGTGACCTCGCGACCACACTTCCAAGATCGAACGCGAGGTTATCACACTCATCTGACTTACCACAAGATATTCAACGTCGTCTAATCCGTCATAAATTCAAACCGCCAATGGTCTTCCTAAAATTCACAAACGGCAGATCGCTCTCCGCCCCATTGTTAGTACCATAGCCAAATATCTCCTTGGCATTCGTAAGGTATATAGAGATCTTCTTCGCATATTCTAAATGTTTATCATATCTTAGGTATAAACTTCATCAACAATCTCACCATAGACCCTTACGACTTGCTTGTCAGTTTTGACACTTCTCTGTTCACCAAGATCCCCATCCTTGACTCAGCAGCTATCATCGAATTGTTACTAGTTCGAGATGGCAAACCTGCAAGGTTTCTTCCACATATTTTCTTTTTAACTACCAATTCTAAAAGCAAGTGACAAGCGCTGCTTTGGGTTTTTTCCTTTCTTTGGTGGTTGCGAACATCTTTATGGGATCCTTTGAGGGAAATAGACCACGAAGAAGACCCAGAGCAAGAGGTTTGACGAAGTAACAAAGGTCTTGCAAAAGGTGGCGACTCAAAACAGCAGAAGAAGAGCATTAAACAGGATGGATTGGAGGAAAATTGTAAAAACAGTGAACTCACGCCCTAAATTATAAGATAAGAAGAAATTCACGAAAAGGAAAGCGGGGACTACTCCACCCCAATAAAAGGATCTCAAACTTCTCGCCGATGCGGCTATGTTCTAGAAAGGAATACGATACCTTGAATGAATGAATTGGATTTAAAATAATTTATCTGGAGTAAATTTCTTTAGTTGTTGCATTTCAGTATAATACTATAACCTTTCATTGATTTAATAATATTCTAAAATAATTTAATACTGTTCCAGTAATTGTTTTCACCTTCAGTTCAGTAGCGTTAACTAACATTATATTTTTGCAAAATTAATTAGTCAAAGCATGCATTCAGAACGCACCGCATTTTAATTTTCTATAGTTTCACTGCCTGGTGGTGAAATTAAAGATAAAAATATCATGCAACCTTAGTATATTTACAGAACTCAAAGGCTTTGAAGGTTTTTTTGGAGAAAAAAGTTTGTAAAATAGTTTCAAATGTAAAATACTTTCGTATTGTATCCCGTATTTAACCAAATATGAATTTAAAAAACGGAAAAGAATGTTAGAAACAAACATAATTATCAAAGCCTAAATTCCCGATCTTTCGACCATGATTCATTATCTCAAGTATTTATTTTACATCAGCAGCCTTTATATTTCTTCTAACATAACCTTTAGCTTTAAATTTTATCGTAAACATGCCAATTACAGAAATGTTGAAAAATAATCTGAACTGACATTGATAAAAGAATAATTTTAATACCAAGTTAAAGCTCTAAATTCCTACTCATATTAAACAGATTCTCTTACTTCAGTTCATGTGAAATGTTCGAGCGTAATACGTTTGACCTTTATTTATATGTAATTTCCGTAATATACACTCTTTAAACTTAAAATTACAACTGAATAAACAACTGCCATTATTTATCCATTAGTTTTAATAATTAATACGTTTAACAAACAATTTTACTAATTTTATTCATCACCCACCACACAATGTCAACGGATTTAATAGAATTACTTACAACTCAAGGATTATGAAACATTCTTTTCTAAGTACTTTTATTAATTACTCAAGAATGTATTTTTAAGCATAAATAAACTACATATTGGAAAGTTTTAAATGAAAATTAATCGGTCGAGATGAAGTTCTCTTCGATTGCTAAAAATCTAGCCAAGGCTTGTGTGCAAAAATAGGAAAAGTGACAATAATAATAATAGTGAAAAAATAATAATATCAACAAAAAAAGCAGTAACTTTTTAGTTGTTCCGCAGAACTGGAATTCAGCACAAACAAAAGCAACTCATCCTTGGATCCTTGTAATTAATTTCTTGTAGATTTCAAGAAATCTGTCAAAGAAAGCTACATAAAAATTTGACCCTCAAAGCATCTAAGAAGAGTTAATTCAGTGTTAACAAACCACGAAGGTCAATAAAAACGAAGTTAGTCACTAAAAACAAAGATGGTATTGTTCCAGAACCGAAAATCTAGAAGCCCAGCAAAAAGGCTCGACCTTAACCTGATAAAAAGAATGAATCGTTGGAGAAAGTTAAAAAAGCAAAAGCTTCAAGAGTAAGACAGTAGGCATTTGATATAATACAGCGGTTATAAAAACTTTTAGCATGAAAAATAACCTTCTAATTAATGGCTGTCTTAATAAAAAATTCGTCAGTTAGACGAAAATTAACTTATTTTTTTATAAATTTATCACACATTTGCCACAAATTTCCTTAGCTTAATTTTTTTCTTTATAAATTTACGAAGACCCGATTTGTTCTCTAAGAACAACTTATAATCGGATATTCTTTTTCTTAAAACGTTCTCAATTCAAGAAAAAGCGGAACCGAAAAAATCCTTTGGTAAATTATTTCATTTAACTAACAATATTAATAGTTATTAATTTGTAAACTTGATTCAGTTAGAAACAAGATTTGAATGGATGCACAGTTTTCTCAGTACCTCAATTTGCCTCGTATCTAATCGCTAAAAATAACAAGCAATCTACATTTATTATTATTCTAATAAAACAATAAAGTAATTTCACCTTGTTTACCTTTGAATCTCATTGTTATTTTCAAAGTTATCACAATAATGCTTAAAAACACAGTCATTGTCCATTAAATCTGAAATTTTCTTTAGATAAGATAAAGCGTAAAGCGGTTAGGTCAACAGTAACAATCATAAATAATAATTAACCGAAGTAAGCACGTTAAAGTAATTATTTTAATTATTTAATTTACTATGGTTTTACGTCATAACCGGATTTATAAAAATCCCAAGTAGGATTGAGTAAAATTATGATTGTATGTTATTTCAGCCCAGTTTAGGTTGTTTTGGAAATTCGGCATCAATTCTGAAAATATAAAAGAGGAAAAAAGCAGGAACCAAACTCGGACGTCGCGTGGCAAAGATTGAACTATTCTTAAAATTCGTATTTTGTTTTCTAAACTTTTTTAAAATGCTAAAAGAAATAAAACTAGATTGTAGGAACATGAGAAAAATGTTGGTTTACCTTGATACGTACTTCCCTGCTAATCTAAAATAATATAAAACAATAATCCAAACAAGGTCGTCAGTCTACCGCGATGAGTAGGTACTCTGTAATTGATATAAACCTATGATTACCGGACTTCCATAGTTAAGAGTGTGTTGGTGTTAATTTTGCCCAAGCAGTTCAGACAGGTGTTTGTTGTGATACAGTTCGGACGGAATTTCATTGCCAAAATGGTTTATACCATTTCGGATAAGGTGACTGACCAGTAAGTTAAACATTTTTTTAATTTCATGTAAAACATTTCAAAAGTTTAAGCATTTTCTTTAAAGAAACCTTTTGATTTAATTTTTTTTAATTTGTTTCTGAATTCAAAGGTGGCCTAGCTAAGGGTGTTTGTTGTAAATTTCACAAAGTAAAACGAAAAGTAGATCCAAGTCTATGCATTTTGATTTAACTATTCTTAGACGAAGGTCAGTCATATTGGAACTTGTACAAGTTTTTAACCCTTAATTTTAATCTAAATGGCCTACTTCTTTATGAATCAACTACCTAAATTAATTAAATGCCTGTAATAATCCAAATTTATTGCCATTACACAGTTCACCAAAGAAAACATTTATAGTATAAAATTCGAAGCTTAACTGATGGTTTGGACCCACTTTTCTTGACATTTTTACCAAATGACGTCACAGTAAATCCAGCCGTTACTTATAAGTTAATTCCGTTTGAAATTCCATAAAAAAAAAACGAATTTCTCACCGTACTTGGAAAGTTTAGCACACCATTCACAAAAACAAGTTTTTCTACTATTCGTAATTTTGCCTACTTATTTCGATTGTAAACTTTACACGTGGTTTGGTTAGTGACGTCATGCCAATGTTGTCAAAGTTAATGGATAATTTAAAATTTAAAATACTAATTAATAATAGTAATAACAGATTTAATACCCATAACAGTGATTTCTTCCGTAACTTGCATTCAATGCAAATGAGGTGTGCTTGTCCTTTAAGGAGTTTGTTACTTTTTAAATGAAACGCTAAATACGGTAGTTAGTTTGGTATTTAAATAGTCTGTAGTGCGTTTAAGTAAAAGTGTGTCAGGGATATTTAATTATTTACATCTGTATTATTGGTTCATCGACCATTACATGGTGTTTAAATTGTAAATAAATACGCATCTCGAACATTTTTAGGGGCATTTTTACATCATTTTCAAAATCTTACAAAAAACTTCTCACGCCATGCTTGATTATTTTTTGTACATTCACAGAATTCATTAACTAAGTATATTCTATTTTTGATAGTTTTAATAGATTTGCAATCAATTTAAATATTTTAAACCTCATCTTTCTATGAAAAAATCTTGTCACTATCATTTCGATAAGTTGATAATAAAGTTGATTTGATACTAAAATGAAAGATGACGGTTTCCCTGAAAATTTGGGTAATCCCGATGAAGTAAGTAATTATTTTTTAAATGTTGCTGGACATTCGGTTATTGACCCAGACTTACTCACTTATTATAATGAAAATAAACGAATATTAATAATATATTTTCGCTGATGAGTGTAACTGACAACGATATACTTAAATGTTTACGGAAAATTAAATCTCAAGCATATGTATGGATGAAATTAACATTAAAATGATTAATATTGTTTTACCATATTAGGAAAATTGCTGACGTGATAGTACCGTTTCCGAAAATCAGCAATCCACAAACGCTTGATGATCTTAGGCCCACTTCCATATTACCAACCTTTTCTAAAATAACAGCGAAATTTGTGGATAATCGGGTAACTGAATATCTGGAAAAATTCTAAATTTTACCAGTAATACGATAAAGTTTTCGACAAAGGCATAGCACCACAACAGCACTGCTAAAAGTTGTTAATGATATGGTTGCTGCTTATGTCAAATTATATTTTACGCTTACTACACTGATTTTATTGGATCAGTCTAAGGAGAAGGAGATGATCAGACTACTGTCGAGAATATAAATAATATCGAACATGAACCAGACATTCTCAGAAACGAACTCACTGCCGCCATGAATGCTCTCAAAGATACCACATCATCTGGCTATGATGGTGTTGTATCGGAAACGATCAAAACATCTGGACAGGAATATTACATATCATGTGTAACAAAGTATGACACTCAGAAATATGGCCTGACCCTGTAAAAGCCATATTTTTACCTATTCACAAGAAATGGGCTAAGTGCAATTGCAGGAACTACGGAACAATTGTCCTCATCTCGCATGCGGGCAAAGTATTACTCTGGATCATTAACGAGAGGCTTGAACCACAAATTCCAGACGAACAAACCGGATTTATGCCTGACAGAGGTACGAGGGAGCAGATCCTAAATATTCGTCAAATCATGGAAACAATTTGAAAACATAACACACCTGGCTATCTCTAAAGCCTTTGACTACGTTGAGTGAGGAAAGTTATGGAACATCATGTTGACACTACTCATCTGGTTATCCTATCCGTAATCTTTACTACTCAAATAAAACCCAAGTCAGAGTAGATGGCCAAATGACACAACCATTTAAGATTGGAAAAGGAATAAGACAAGGGTGTATCATCTCACCAGTTATGTTCACCATCTACGGAGAACGGATAATACGAACAGCTACGGTGAATGGAATGGCGGAATCCCTATCGGCGGAAGAACAGTCTGCAATCTGAGGTACGCAGGCGATACGACACTCCTCGCGGTCTCCAAAGACGAAATGGAAGAACTCTTAAGGAAAGTAGAAGCAGGAAGTGAAGAATATGGTCTCAGAATAAACGCGGCTAAGAGCAAATGAACATCAAGTTAATAACAGAAAATTTAGAAGAATTGCTGTTCAACCAAACCTAGGTTCACGAATTGTTAGCAATGATGACTGCGAAGGCAAAATTCGACGTAGAATTACGTTCGCCAAAACAGCAGTAGCCAACCTGACGCGCATATGGAAAAATCGGGGAATCTCAAAACCTTTGAGATGTTCTACTGGCGTAGAATACTGAGAGTGTTGTGGATGGAGAGGCGTACAAATCAATCAATCCTCATCGAACTTAACATCAAAGGGAGGCTAAGTACATCAATAAACCGGTCCATATTTAAATACTTTCGCCACATTATGAGAAGGTGCTTTAGAAAGACTTATTGTCTAAGGTACAGCCGAGGGCAAGAGACCGAGAGGCCGACACCTTTACGTTATATAGATCAAATGAAAGGACTTGCTGGATCATCAGTCTTCAGTACATGAATGCACACATAACGCCATTAATAGAGACCTATGGAAAAACACAGTGATGAACTGTCCTACATACTAGACTACGGCCACGATGACCAGACACGGGCGCACGAACAAAAAGAAGAAGAAGAAGAAAGCGTTTTATTTAGTTAATTTCAATCTGTTGATCTCTAAATTGCCCTATATTGGATTCGATAATGTAGCTCTGAGATGGTTTCAAAATTATTTAGATGCTAGACTGCAGGGAGTTAAAATGAGCAACTTTATTATTAGTGATGTCCCCCAGGGTTGGCATACTTGGGCCAATACTATTTGCCGTTTTTAGTTTCGATTTGCCTAATGCGATCAAAGATAGTCAACTACACTTATATACAGATGATATACGATTATACAGACAATGCCTTTACAATCCAGGCATTACGTACTTAACTATTTCCTCTATTTAATAAATTAATTTGAAAGGCAATTATCAACAAATTATTGTCAATAACTATTTAAATTTGTACTGGCAGAAGAAATATCGCCCAAAACCTGAAGTTAAGCAATAGAGATCAGTGTATGTAAAATCAAGTTTAACCAAGCACTGAGCTTAACCTGATAGAGCTTAAGCCCTAAAAAACGCCCAGTTTAAGCCATTTTACACTAAACTTCTGCTTAAGCCTTGGATGCAATACCGGATCTTATTATTCTCTCACTTACACCCTTCACTCTTGTTTCGTACGTAACAATAAGCCTTCCATTTTTGTTATTATTATTTTTTTTAATGAATTACTATTAGAGTTAAAGAACGGTTCGCCGAATTCCTACATACTATTATTATTATTATTATTTATTACATACAATAAAAGCTAATTTTCTCCTTTACAATTATACAAAATACACAATTCATTTTTTATTAGATCTTTGAAAATCCCCTTAAAAATTACAAACATTTTCAAAGAAATTAATTAACTTAAAACAGCTTATTTTAGAAAAATATGTATAAAGATATTGGCTCTACCTTTATGAACTTAAAAAGCATTGTCTGGTGAATAAGAAAAGATATTAAGTTTTAGACACCTTAAAATAAAATGAAACATCCCGAATGTAAAGTATTTATCAAAGCACAACGAAAATTTACAACTTGCTTAATGTAAAAAAAAAACAACAATCGCGGAAGTTAGTGGAAATGGTTTTGGAAGAATTATTGCGTGCGGAAATGTTGCCGTGAAACAGCACGGATACTCCACAGGATTCACCGTTTGAAACCGCTATCACTGCTGTGAATTTGATAAGAGATTCACTCGCTATTACTGCCATAAAATATGAAACCATAAAGTAGTTTTGAAACATTCTCCCCAAATAGAAAAATGTAAAAGCGTGTTTGCATGAAAGGATGAAAGCGTCGTCCGTAAAACTAAACCATTAATTTTCAGATAAATCATCATCTGAATTTACAATCTTTTCATTGCTTATTTGTTTATTTATACCATGCTTAATGGCTTTTATGATTAACCTTGGTTTTAATTACGTTAAATTCCAGCCGTATTAACTGAGCTTCTTCCGTATGAGTTTTACGTCTAACCTTCTGCAACATTAAGCGTTATGCTCAAATATAGAAATATTCAATAAGGTAAATTAATTAAAATAATTATTAAAATAAAATTAAACGACATGCAAAAGACTTTGTAGCAATTATAAATTAAAAAATGAATGCGTGATTCTTTTGAACTACGAGTATAAACGAGGTAAGTTAGAGGAAGTTTACGAAAAACTCAAAATTTGCATGACAGCTAGTTTTAACGATTACAATTTCAAGGAAAACTTGTTCTGTACGTATCTTAATAGCAGCTGTTTCCTTTTACAATTAAAAAAATTAATATTCATTCAGTTTAAAGAAAGTTAGTATTTTTTTATCATGTATCCTTTATTAAAAAAACGGTTCGATTTTAACCGTAATAGTTGTTTCTGCACTCAATTTAAGAGTGTTTGATGGCACATTTTCACCTAAACAATGTAAACAATTTTTAAAAACCACGAGTCTTCTTAGCAAATTTATCAGGAAAACTGTAACTTTTTGTTATATTTTAAACAAGCACAGGTCTTTCTCACAAAGTTATAAAAGAAGCCGCAGCATTTCCTTCTACTTGTTCATCATTTTCATCTTATCAAAAACCAATAATTCGAAATTTTGCTAAAGTACAGCTTTACTTCGAAATAAAATATAACCTTGTTGACATATGAAGATAGTTCGAAATATAGAATATAGCTTCTGAAAACTGCACGTCAAGAAAGTTTTGCCCTTGACAACAAATTAAATCAATGAACTTGCAATTTAAATTCAGTCTTAACCATAATTAGTAACCTCAGATACAGACTTGCTATAACAAAAAAGCAGTAAGTAAATTACAACTGGAAGCTTTATAAGACTGCTTTGAACTTCACAGTAATGTGCTTTCGCACTAATGCATAAAGCCTCAGCAAGAGTGAAACTAACGAACCAAAACTGCCATTTTATGTTTAAAACTACCTCGTTAAATCAAATTTGAATATAAATTTGAATAATGATATCTAAGCCACATGTGCAGCATAAATCAGATATATAAGAAAATAACCTGCTCCTTCCTGTTCGAGTTAAACAATTTAAATTATCTAAAATACTTGCATTGTCTCCTTTTCCGTAACATTCGATTGAAAATAAGATATATGCTGTATTTAAGTAAATATTTTGATAACTAAAATTTCCAAACACAGCGGAAACTTAACCATTTTGTACAATAATCAAACAATTAAGCTCTTCAAAAAAATTTAACCGGAAAGCAGCTGAATTCTCCCTGAAAGTATTTACCTTTAAATATAAATGAATCCCCCGAAGGGTATTTTGCAAACCTCTTTGAAATACAGAACAAATTCAAATTTTAATTAAATATTAAAGCATATTGTAAAAGCATAGATTTCAATTGCTTTGCTGTAATTAAATAATAAAATTACTGAATTGTCGTCACAGGGCGCGTGTTGTCATCTTGAGTTGAAGTCTCCGTCCTAAACTACTTAAACATCGTCCATCAGTGAGACTCGTTTCTTGATTATTTTACGCTTTGCTTGTCTATAGCTATCTAAATTTTGATACCAAAGATAACGAAAACCTAATTGATCACTGCGTTGTTTAAAATCATCACTAAACAGCTAAATTTTAACACAAAGGATAAACTAAACAAATTTCATAATATTTTATATCAAGCCGCTTCAAATCAATGCTAATCCCTCACAAATAAACGTTAAACAAGTTTAGTATACGCTCGAACAAGAGAACATGAAGATGAAGAGGTGAGAAAATTTTATTCCCAAATTTAAGAAATAAGGAAGAAATTGCCAAAATAGGATTTAACAATAATAATGGGAGATTTTAATTCATGGATAGGTAAAGGACATAAAGTCGATTTCGTAGCCCGTACGGATTCGATGAAAGGAATGGGAGAGGTGAACAACTCAGGGTATTTGCAAACGAACAAGAATTATTAGTTATGAATCCTTTCTTCTAATCCCTCCATGTATAGGTACTTGGAGGTCGCCTAGGGACTCGTGTGAAAATATTATAAGGAATCAAATTAACTTTATCCTTGTCAACAAAAGATACAGGAACATCAGTACCTCTGTGTAAACATAAGCAGAAGCCTACCTACAATTGGATCATGTTCCTCTAGTGGGCGTTTTTAAAATGAAATTGAAGAAAATAAAAAGGAACACTGTCACGGAATACGATTTACGAAGAATCAAAGATAAGTAATGAACTTACAGTAGTATCTGGTACTTCGAATAGCGAAGAAGATATTAATAAATTAAATACTACAGTAGAGAATATTAAAAAGGCAACCCGGTGCAGTTAAGAAGGAGTCATGGATGACCGATGAAATCCTCCAGATGACTTGTTAAAGGTAATCAAAATATGTACAAAGACATCAACAAAGTATTAAAGAAGGAGATCAGAGAAGCAAAAGAAAAAGAAGCAAATGAATAATGCGCAGAAATAGAAGCTTTACAAAGAAAACATGGTAGTCAACGTTCATCAGAAAATAAGGGGGGTAACTGGAAAATATAAAACAAAACGAGTGAATAGATTAATGGATGAAGAAGGAAATATAATTATTAGTCAAGAATAAATCAAAAATACCCGGAAAGGATATATAGAACAACTATGGTAACCGGCTAGAATTATCTCAGATAAATTGTGAAACAGGACCCTAGCATCATGGACCAAGAAGTACAGATCGCATTAAAACCAGCAAAAGAAGGTAAAGCACCAGGCCCAGACAACATAGAGGCAGCAGTTTGAAACCTTTACGATGAAAATAATGTAAAGTAGCTGACTTCGTTGTTCAACTGTGTCTATGACTCTGGAAATATTCCACATTTATTTATTTCTTTATGTAATCTAAAGTCCGCGTACCGTTAGGTGCGTTTCTGTCCTGTGCCATTGTTTTTAGTTCACACCAGTGTATTCCCCGTTTTTCTGCCACCTGTCTAACTTGTTCTTCTCATCGTATTCTTGGTTTTCCTACATTATTTTTTCCTTGCGTCCTGGCTTTATATACTTCTTTGGCTATTCTGTCTTCATTCTATGTATATGACCAAGTCAACTCAGCTGTCTTTCTTCTATTACTATTTCTATGGGTTTTACCTGCCAAATGAAAATATTCCACATGAATGGCTTAAAGCTGAATTTACCACATGCTCTCATAATGGAGGTTTGCGATCACGTCATCTTCATATCGTTGTCTATCTCGGGCTATTTGGAACAGCTGCTGTGCTTGAAAGACTGTCCAGTTTCTAAGGTTCCTCAACCGTGACATCGCTCTTCTTCCTACGGCTCTTCTCCCTACACCTCTTCTTCCTACACCTCTTCCTCCTACACCTCTTCCTCCTACACCTCTTCTTCCTGCACCTCTTTTTCCTACTATTCGACCAGTGGTAACTAGTAGTATTAATATATTATACTTTGGACTAGGCGTTATATGCTCTAGCGACTCGGTTTTTCGTAACTTAATGGTTATCTAACAATTCTCTTTCGTTTCTAGCTTGACGTAGAACTTCTTCGTTTGTTTTTCTAGCCGTCCAAAGTAATTTCAACATTCTACAGTGTAACCACATTTCAAAAGAGATTTATAGTAGATACTTTTATAAGGTCCAACTTTCGGCACCATATAATAGAACGGATAGTATTTAACAGCTGACATTCCCCCAGGAAGTTTCGTAATTGATACTTCTATTACATAGTTATTTCTTGCGATTTCTATGCGGCATTTGATTTCCTGTTCTGAATAACACTTTTCGTTTATCCAACGAGGTATTTATATTATTAGACTTGTTCGATTGGTTTATTATCGAGAGATATATTCATATCGTGCCTTGTCGTACGCTTCGTTTTATTTTTACTTCTTCGGTCACTATATCTGCTGGATTGGAAAGAGAAAATACAGATGACCTTCCAGGTGTACAACAAGGATGCATATTGTCACAAGAAATATGTAATCAATATTTACTCAGAACAAATTTTCTAAGAAAGCTTTGGAAAACTGAATTCTGCTGAATAGAGAAAGGTTAAATAACATTCGATATGCAGACGACACGGTCATTTTTACTGATAGCAGCCAGTGATACGCACTGGACATTAACATAAGTAAATAAAACGAAATTAATGGTTATTAGTAAATCTAAAATACCACACTCTAAAATCGAGATCAACCAACTATCCACTGACTGTGAAAATAAGTACACATATCTTGATACCAATATGACTGACCAATGGGATCGATCACAGGAGATAAAGTTTCGCACTGAAAAGGCAAGAGCAGGTTTTAATCAATTGAGCGCTCTACTTAAAAGTCACAACTTAACATTAAACACAAAAATAAGTAAAAAGGCCTTTGAGAAGTGACTCTATCGTAGAATGCTAAGGGTATCGTGGGTAGACCATGTCACATATGACACCATTTTCGAAAGAATGAGTTTTAGTCACTATAAAAACACTAAAAATTCAGTATGTTGGTCACATTGCATAAGAAATGAAAGCAGGTTTCTCCTACTGCAATCTATACTGCAACACTGGACGGAAAAATACCTGTAAAAAGAAGAGAAGAGAAGGGAGGCAAAGAATCTCTTAGGTTAAAAACCTTCGAACCTGGTTTTCAATCACGGCCACACAGTTATTTAGGGCCGCAGAAAATAAAGTGATGTTCGCTAATATCAGAGAAGAAGATAGATAAAACTAACTGTTCACTGTTCCTTTAACAACTGAATCTTTATTTTCTATTTTACAGCATTAGACTAAGTACTTTTCTCTTGGTACTTTTGTAAACGTCTCATTGCTTTTTTGTTATTAAATTATTACATTAATGGATTCTTGTCACGGGGTACGCGTTCGCATTTTACGTTGAAGTCTCCGCCCCAGATTACATAATTACCCTTCTTGTATCGATTACTGAAGCCTATTTTGTAAATATTTTACACTCTTCTTATCTGTGGACACCTAAATTTCGATATTAAAAATAAATTAAGTAACCCAAACTGATCACTGTTCTTTTAAAAACAGATTTTTATTTCCAGTCAATAATCTGCATTCGCTTGCTTGTTTTATCGGATTAGATACAGTATTTTTATCGGAGCGCTTTTGTAAACGTCACTTCTGCTTTTCTGTAGTTAAATTACTAATCGATTCTCGCATTACGCGGATTGATGTAGTAACTATAATAGACTCGCTAATTGCTGATGGAAAACTGTGATCGAGAAAAAATACAACGTAAAAACGACGTGTCTGATGTTTAGTGTTTTCTTCAAATTAACCATCATTCTACTTTTTTTTATTAAATTAGCGTTATTTCAAAATGATTAAATACATGTAAACTCAATAGGCCAAATCTATAGCAACTGAAGGTTTAATTCTTCGAAAGAAAAATATGGAATTTTCCAAGGAAAAAGGGAAATATAGGCAACAACAGTTATGAAAATCGCTACCATAAATTAAAATTCAAATGACTTCCACTTTCCACTTGAATTGAAGTTAGAAAATATAAATTCCAATTTCGTAGTCTGCATAGTTCAACACAAAACTAAATAAATTCAGCAACGCTGATAATAATCGAGATTACACCAGTTGGTGAACGATGTAGGGTCGATTTTAGAACAGTTCTGGAAATGTAATTCTCTGACTTGTTTTTGACTCACCAGACATCAGGCTCGTCAAGCTGTATTAAACAGAAAGAAGATGTATACTAATATTTTACTAAAGGCCTTTTGCACCTGAATTTATAATTTTTTTACATAGTTTAAAACAAAAATCCCAGGTAATTAAGAAATTTTCTAGCTTAAGCAAACCTAAGATTTTAAGAAGACGCAATGTGAATTGTCCTAAACTCTTAGTAAAGTTTATCCACGCAACGAATTTGCAAACAATTTAAATTACTTCAAATTTTTTTTCATAAAACATTAATTTACCATTTCAAATGAGTTATTTATTTCCTAATTTGTATCGTGCAAATTAAAAAAATGCAGCTAAACATTTATTAAATTATTGAAACGTAGATAAACCCAACTGAAATCCAAATATTGATACCGAGGTTTTAAGATTGATAAAGTGCTCTTCTGCCATCTTTTGCTTGAAAGGTAAAATACCTAGCTAGGGCGCGGTTGTCGTCTTTGCTCATAAACTGAATTAAAGCAACGGGTATAACTTAGGTGTTATTCTAGTTGTCTAAGTTATCTCCATTTTTCCAGTAATAATTTAAACAACTATACCATACTAACTTAATCAGAAATAATAACAGCTTCTTCAAACAGTAATTTTTAAAACCAGTTTTCATCAACGATTTTCAGATAGGTACGTTATCAAAGACCCAAAAGCAAGCAAACATAACACCGATATGACTGTAATATATTATGCAACCGCATAGAAATTCTGCAAGCAATCTAATAGGTATTCAGTAAGCAACCACTAGAACTCCTAGGAGTTTCCATTTAATTTTAGACGTAATCAGTCGGGATATGTGAGGAGGAAGTAATTATGGAAATTCACACACACATTTGTTGGGAGTGAATAACAATAATGCGGTGGAATTTAATTATTATACCGTTGTTGTTTCTCAATTGATTTCCCATCGCCTATATTTATTAGAGGTTATTGCTTAAACGATGGTAGGCATATTTTGCATTTGATGAATTATTCCAGGCTGCCAAAACATATCCTTCGGGAGAAATTTTTAACTAATCGTTAATTTTTTTTAACGAAATACGAAGATTTATGACTCGAATTGAGCTAATGGATTCCTAATTTCGATTATTCAATTTCGAATACGATTCGAGAATTTAGGTTTTCGTTTAAAATAGATTATCTCTGGATGTAAACATTGTATTTAAAGAGACGATTTAACTTAAAAACAAAAGAAAATATATAATTCTTATGCATTTGCATGCGGAAATCAACTGTTGAATATCGATTAATATGCGAGTCTTAGAAAGAAACTCGAAGGTTCCAGTCTCAAATCTAGATACAGAAATTCGAATCTAAGCATTTAAAACTGTTGTGTTCTGAGATTAAGTCTTACAAAATATCAAAATATTGATTATCCTAATAGTTAGGTTAGATCATTGATAAATATTCGAGTTTTAATTCGGACTCTAAGGTTACAATGCCAATTCTAGATTCGGAAATTCGAAGCTGAGGGTTCTAACCCGTTTGGATTTAAGATTTAATTATTACTAAAGTTGAAACCTTGACAGGCCAGTACCTACTTACTTTATAGCAGTAAGAAAGGAAAGTTCGGAAATTCGAAAATGGAATATTAAAAACAGTTCCAATGTTAATTGTTCTAGTATATAGGTATGGTGCGTACAAAGCTAGACAAAAAAAGTACAACATTTTTTGTTTTAATCCTCAGAAAAATGCTAGAATTTCTTTTGCCAACAACTTCAAGTTGTTGAAAGCATCTCATAGTTTTTCAATTGCGGTAACTTTCGTGTAAAACCTTCAACCTTTGTAGAAAATAAGTTCTCCCACCGAGAATATTAGGTATAAAGAGCGCATTTTTAAATCTTCTATCAAACATGTTATTGGAAAATATGGCATCTTAGGGAACCATAAATGCCATTTTTGTACTTTTGAGATTTATTCTAAATTAATTTTGGAACAAATAATAACTTAAAACATCAGATTTTTTACGCTATAAACTCTACGGGAAATCTATTTTCAATGTTTAAATATCAACAATGACAAGAAAATGAAGAAACTTTTATTAATAATATTTTTTTCAATTCTTTTTGATGCAAAATTGAAACTACTTGGAGGATGAATTGGAACGCAGACAGGTAAAAGTTGCAAAGCTAATTCATTTGTATTGCAAAGTAAATTCTAGGCAAAAACGATATCTCCAGCATGTTAGTAAATATATTATGACAAATACAAGAACGAAAACCACATATTTACCGCAGCTTAAGAAAGGTGTTAGAAAGCTAAAGTTTCCTGATGAATTTAAATGCGTACGCAAATTAATCTGATTCCAATAACAAGGTCTGCCTGACCTATGAATGCAACACTGAAACAATTTACGAGGGCGTTATCTACCTAGCCATGAAACAAAAGAGTGACGATGCCAAACCAATTATTAAAAAATAGCTCTGACATTTAGAAGTACAAGTGCTAATCTTTGTTTAATTTGTGTGGTTTATAGAGATTTGGGAAGGTTTACTTCTTGGTAAAATGAGTGAAACTAAGAACATATCAATGTCATAAAGTTGCTGACAAAAGAAGGCAATGCCTAAAAATTATTCATAAAAGAACGGTTCCTGTGTATGGGAAAGATGCACCATCTTATTTTCAAGTTAAATTTTGGTCTAAACTCTTTCTATGGGATAAAGGATCAATTAACGATGACCCAAAGTCCGGACGACCCGTGGAAGCTTAAACTGAAGAGATGGTGCGGTGCGTAAAGTCTCTGTTACTTCAAACGCAACTTTACATGATGATTTGGGTATGAAGAAGGTGTTTGCACGGTGGATTCGTACATTGCTTGCACCTGGGCAAAAACTATTGAGAAAGAAAATTTCTCAAGAACATTGGGCCACGTTGGAGAGGAATAAAAATTCTTGAATTATCACCGGAGATGAGACTTAGGTACATCACTGGCACCCTCTCACTAAACAATAATTTATGCAGTGGGTTCATAAGGTCTCTCCACCACCAAAAAAGCCACAGCACAATTATTGCAACAGCTTTCTGGAATGTTACTTATTGAATATAATATGCCAAGGGGTCTATCAGAAATGGAAACACAATACAAAATTTTAGAACTGCTTTGGAGGGAAAGCACCCACATTCTTATTCTCAAGAAAACTTGTTGCTGTAAGACAATTGTCGAGTGCATAAGACTAACGAAGTCTAGCAGATAATCAATGACTGTGGATTCATGTTCATATAGTTAAGGCATCCACCTTATAGCCTTGACCTAGCTCCTTTACACCTCTTTCTATTCAAACACTTTAAAATCTCAGGGGAAAGCGTTTTGTATCTGATGAAGCAGTCAAATAAGCTGTTGAACAATATTTTGACCTTACGAATCTGCTGTTGGGCTGTGTTCCATCATTTATAGACTGTTGTATGGTCTGTCAGATATCTTGTCCTGAATCTTCCCTGGAGTCCATAATTTGTGAGTATATGGACGTAATTGAACACTGGCCGTATCTCCTGCATGTAATTCCGGTAAAACTCTTGTCTTCCTGTCATAGCAACTCTTGTTTTTACGACGTTTCATTTCTATGTTTTCCGTAACGTTTTCAACTAGCTATTTTTGGTTTTAAATTTACGGATGGTATTCCATGTCTGGTTTGTCTAGACGTAATTCTTTGAGCAGGACTTGTTCCGGTTTTATTTGGTGTATTTCTCCAGCGAAGTAATGCCCACCAGAGTTCTTCTTGTGTTTCTTCACATTTTTTATAATATTTTTAAAAAAATTGCCGATGCTTCGGCTTTCCCATTACTTTGCTGATGGTAAGGAGATTAAGTTACTTATTTAAACTGGTGCTTCCATCATTTCAGGCAGAGAGTATAAATGAAAGTGTTGAAACACATACACAGAATGTAAATAAAAGTACTGAAACACGTAATGTAGAAGAAAGTGTAAAAATAAACGACAAAAGGTACAAATCTAAAGAGTCAAATAGTGAAACAAAAGTAGAAAAGTCTAAAATAGACTTTACTCGTCCTAAAAGAGTAAAGGTCTTACCTGTACAGTTTAAAGACTATTATTTGTAAACTATTCATATTTGTGTATTTAAAATTATAAAAAGGGAATAGTCCAGTCAATAAAGGGATTGTAGAATGCATGGAGGGTGTCACAATTTTTGACTTCAGGGCTTTGTTTGGGGTCGTTAGGAGGTAAACATACTAAACGTCCCCGGACATAGGAGGTGAGCGGGGTGCAGGGGGGGACTGAGAAAGTCTCTTTTTTTGTTTTTTTGCTTATATCTAGAAGATGGTGCATCTTAGCAAAAAAGTCATTATATACAAAATCAAAGCTGATAAAATTTCCTACATTCTTGCTTTTTAAGTTTTTTTCTATCTCCAACCGTTTATGAGAAATCCGCTATCAAAAATCGTTAATATTCGCAAGAAAATATTTTGCATCCCGTTTTTCGTTAAACTTTTCTCTCTAGCAGCTCATCTCTTCGGTTTACAGAAAAATTCCTACAAAAGAAGTTGTACAGGAGTAAATTTCCTTCAAAATGGTATATACTTTTTATATTTTTTTTTCGAAAATTAGCGATTTTTGATAGCGTATATCGCATAAACGGTTGGAGATATAAAAAAACTTTACCAACCAAAAATGTGGGAAATTTTGACACCTTTGATTTTGTATATAATAACTTTTTCGCTAAGACGCTACTTATTCAAGATATAAGCAAAAAACCGAAAATAGGGATCTTCTCGCCTCCCCCCTGCACCCCGCTCACCTCCTATGTCCGGGGACTTTTAGTATGTTTACCTCCTAACGACTCCAAACAAAGCCCAGAAGTCAAACATTGTGACACCCTCCATGCATTCTACACCCCCCTATTGAGCGTTCGTTGACTGGACTAGAAGATGTTGTATGAAATTTAATATTTAAGTTAATTAAGTTGGTACACAGTGTGTGTATGACAGTTGTTAGTGGTATACGCGTGTTGAGCAATTGTTGAACCTATGTTAATTTCTTAAATATATAATTTGTATTACATAGTATTTTGGATCGCTACAAAGTACAAATAAAACATAGACCACCCTGTATATAGATCAAAATGTATAAAGAGTAATACTGTTACAGTTGTTGCTAAACAACAAAAAGAAAAATATTCTAAACAATAAATTTCTTGGTTGAATAGTTTTAATAATCCTAATCTACGTAATAAATGTGTAGCAGTTCCGTTTGTAGTTTATAACGTTGACCACATATCATTTACCTGCTGAAAATATAGACAGATTTTGTAGTAAATTAGACTTAATCCTAAGTGAAGCTTTTAAAGTATCCAGGCAGGTAATCCTCATTTAATATTGATTTACTGGGTAAAAGTGATTTGCCGACAAAAATATTACTTCAGAATATTCTTGACAGTTATAACACGTTTTCTTTAATTTCTAGTCATACACGTCTTTTTCGTACTGGGGCTAGGGCAATTGAATATATTGTAACTATTGTTGATCAAAATACTTGTTATGTAAAAGTTTTTAATCCGGGTCTGTCCAATCATTATGGCAATTATTGCAAATTAACTTAAAAAATATTAAAAAGGATGTGGAATTCGTATCCAACCTTTTAGAACAATCTTATTGAGAAGCATGCCTAAACTCATCTTCTGGTCGTCAACAGTTTCCTCTTGGCCTCCTTTTGGCAGTTTTTGTTTCATGTACTTGTCTAACTAGTTTATTATCTGTCATTCTTTTTACATGCCCACACCATCTTGGTTGACATTCTTCTCTCTGTACGTTAGATTTCTTATCTTATCAATTTTAGTTTTACCATCTATTTTTCTTAGATATCTCATTTCTATAACTGTTATTTTCTTTGTCGTTCGGTTAATGCACAGTGCGCACGTTTCTGCACCAAATGTAAGTATCGGGGTAACAACTTTCTTGAAAATTTGCACACTTGTTTTCTTTGGTATTTCCTTTTTTCCAAGGAAGGCCGTCTTAATTCTATGGAATAATCTTCCCCCAATTGTAATTCTTTCTTTTATTTTCTCATCCATTCTTTCATCTTCTGTAATTATTGATCCTAAATATTTAAATTTTTGCTCTTGGTCTAGTTTTTATGTTCTAAGTATATCGTGTGTTTTTGTAATTCTTTTCCTATTGTCATAGTCTTTGCCTTTGCCTTGTTTATTTTCATCTTGAATTTCTCTAATAATTTTCTGTATACTACCTTGTTCAGGGTTTTTTCATCCCTCGCTATGATAACCATGTCGTATGCGTAGCAGTTCGCTTATTTTAATTTGTCTCATCTTCCAATAACCCACTTCATACGTTTTAATTTGTTGTTTTGCTTCTTTCAGTGCCTCGTCTAGAACTGGTGAAAACAATAGTGGGCTCAGTGTGCACCCTTGCCTTACGCCTTGTTCTGACGTAATTCTGTGTATTTTCATATAGACTCTGTGTTGCTTAAATTACTGTATGTGGTACTCTTCTGTTTCGTAGTGTCTCCCAGATGTATTCTCTTGTAATTTTGTCGAAGGCTTTTCCCATATTGATGAAGCACAGATCTACGTTTGTAGCTTCTTTAGTTGCCTTTTCTCCTATTTGTCTCGTTGTAAATATTGCATCATTTACCCCCTCGATTTGGCCTAAATCCAAATTGCGTTTCTTCGAGCGTGTCTTCTGTAATTTGTCTCAACCTTTTTTCTATTACTCTAAGATATATTTTGGTTACAGTACTCAGAAAGGATATTCCTCTATAGTTCTGGCAGTTTTTGCTGTTTTCTTTTTTAAATATTGGGGTTATGATGCTCATTCTCCATTCGCTGGATGTAATTCCTTTCAGTGCTTCGTTCATTATTTGTCTTAGTTCTTCTAGTGCGGTTTCTGGTAGTGCGTTCAACATATTTGTAGTTATTATGTCTTGTCCGGGTGCTTTTCCTTGTTTAGCTTTTCTGATTGCCTCTCTCAATTCTTCCATGCTTATTTCTTCTTCCTGGGGTATTTCCATTTCTAGGTTCTTGTATTGTGTATCTGATTGTATTTCATCGTTTATTTCTCTTCCATCTAACATCTCCATGAAGTACTGTCTCAATCCTTCCATAATTTTGTCCTCATCGTCTATGATGTTTCCGTCTTTATCTTTCATATTGTTGGTTTTTGTGGATGGATTGAAAAACTCTGTTTGCACCGCTTATCCTGGTATTTAGTTCTTTTTCTAAAGTACCTCTATGTTTATGGTGCTACCTAAATATTTAAACTGATTAACTTGTTTGATAGCCTCGCTTCCAAGTTTCACACATTTTTATATTTTCATATTCTATTACAACTACTTTAGTCTTTTCTGTGTTGAATTTTAAGTTATAGTTCATTACACTTCCTTCCATACCGTTTGTAAGTGTTTTCCTTATCAG
Organism: Melanotus villosus; assembly: GCA_963082815.1. Classification (NCBI taxonomy): domain Eukaryota; kingdom Metazoa; phylum Arthropoda; class Insecta; order Coleoptera; family Elateridae; genus Melanotus; species Melanotus villosus. The sequence continues at coordinate 50,826,652 of OY720422.1, forward strand.
CACGTCATCGTGAAATGCACATACTTCTAAGTTAATAGCTTGGAGACTTTTCTATCCTAGCGAAAATGTTTATCCTACACTCCTTTATGATTTCATTCATAACACAGCTGAACAAAATGGGCTAAAATTTATTAAAATATTAATTTGTCGTATAATTTTTGATATACTTAAAAGACCATTTACCTTAAAAATTGGTTAATACGCCAATTTGTCCTATATAGGCCTATATACAACTAAAGATAATTATTATACATAATTAGAACAACAATAAATACGTAAGCCTATTCAATAAATTTTGGGCATAAATTCAATGTAAATTTTGTTATTTTAGGCTCGTCGTTAATTGTCTATTAATTGGTCAAGGTGAACCACCTTATTACAGCTCAAAACATTTAAGATTGTTAGAATAAAGTTACCAAATATGTTATTAACGAATTTATTAACAAGTTTATGGTTATAAGTGTTTAATCACCCAACTACTTACGTAAACCCAGTCGAATATTAACTGTCAATAAAAATAACAAGTTTCTTATGAGATTAACGAGATTAAATTGGTTTGCAATGCAATAACTAGCTTAATATTTCAAAATGATCTTGAAACAGGCGATTGTTAATTAGAAATACGTATCGATACCCATAAAAAAGCTGAAAACATCTTCGAAAATTTATTTCAAAAAAAGGTTTAGGTTTTTTATACAATTTTGTTGTAAAAATTATTTTCAGGTATTACCTTTACTATCATTGCCGAATAAAGCAAAATCAAAGATTCTTTTAAAATTTACATCTTGATCTTTTTAGAAAAGTCAAATTCGAATTCCAAGGATGTTTATGTATGCAACTCGGGGTAATCCTAAGTGTAATACATATAAATGTAGTTCTTTTTCATTAACCGGTTTCATCTACGCATGGGGGGTACTCACAAACTTTATAAACTTGAACTTGCGTTAGTCCTTAGCCTACATACACATGTATTCAGTAATAGCCAGTAATAGCGATACTTTTTAGTAAAATCCAGAAAGCTGCCGCTCAGTTATCCCGAGCAGTGAGTTGAACAGGGAGTGAAACTGTGGTGCGCACTATTTTTATTGAGTTTTGTATTTTATCTAAATCTAATAAAGGTATTTATATAATTTTTTAAATTATTTACTTTAATTTAAATGTTTTGTTTACTCGTTAGTTTCTGAGTGTATTTTTGTTTTATTTTCAAGCTGTGCAAGCTATTTAAGTAAACATTTATATTCACTGTTTCCTAAATAAACTTTTTACGTTTGATTATTAATGTTAGGCAAACTCGCTTAATGAATTAAATGATCCTTGACAGGACGAATTCTTTTTTTAAGCGTGTAACCTAGAATTACCTAAAATTTACATTGAAATCGTTCTATAATAATAGAAACGGAAAAGAAAAAAATTGTTTAGGCATCCAATTTGTAGAGTTAATAAATGTGTTATTTTTCCATCAACAATTGCCTAGTAAATCGGCATCAGAAATTCGACCTTAAACTTTTAAAATAATACTTAACGTTTTATAGAGCCACGACGAACGTAAAATTATAATATAAATCCTTGTGACTTTTAAATAAAGAAACAGTTTAACCTGAAACTTTAACAGAATCGAATTTAGTGGCTAATTAACACCGTTCAGAGCTGAATTTAAAATTAAATAACAGCTGTAGTTAATAACTACTACAGTTTAGGTAAGTTTCGTCCTCATTTGCTTTATTCTAAGTGAAAATGTAAAGCGAAATTTTGCTACAATGCGCCGAAAGTTAAACTTTTAAGGATTCGTTGCTTTCCAGAAATATCTTTAATGCAATTTAACAGTTTAAAAGTCAGTGGTTCAAATCACTGTGAAAATGTTACAAGTTAAAGTTATTCCACATCTTTGAATAATTCTAACAAGAAAAAGAAAAACCCCAGTTTAACGTCTGCATTTCAAACTAATTCACTTTTTAATAAATTTTCCAGTAATTCCAAATACATCACAACAGATCGGTAAAGAAATTACTTTGGAGTTTCCCTCTTACCTAATTAATACAAATTTAAGTCTTGCGGTTGCAACTGGTATAGTTATTTAAGGAAACGTTTTTAATTACCCGAAGATCACTGCTTTGGTTAACAGCAGTCTCAAATAATTATTTAACTTAATATGTTGGACTACAGTGTTAAATATCCACTTTAAAGTAATCTGCAAGGTTTATGAAATCAAAGTTTTAAAAGTCCGTAAGTTAAAATAAACTATAACGAAGAGCTCATTAATCATCTTGCAAAGAAAAATTACAGCCGTTTTTAATAGAAACTTTCAGAACTAACCTGAATGAAACTTTCTACCTCATTTTAAGTCAAGTAAATCATTACCTAAAGATGCATTTTAAAATAAAATAAAATAAAATAGAAAAGAAACTAGTGTTTCTTTAATTTTCCAAGAAAAAGTCTGTCATGATTTAAATGCTCAACTAAATCTAACAAAGTTAGTTTCGCAATTATACGAAAAATAAGGCAACAGTCTGACAGATACAATTAAACCTGACAGCAACATTAAATTTTAGCATAAATACATTGAAGGTTTTCAACGTGGCTTTGCAATTGCTAAAAGTTGTGAAGTTTTAATAAAATATTCGCTGGAAGAATTAAATATAAAGCTTCAGGAGTAAAGTGTTCCTTACTGAATTTGGTTAACTGCTTCTTAAGATTAGAATTTGATTGAAAAGTAAAGTAGGCACGCTTTACTTCTTCACTTGATATTATTGTATTCTATTCGTCTGAATTTTATTGTAATTTGATAGGTAGTACTTAATATAGGCTTACACACAAAATTGATTAAGATTGTTAAAAAGCGAAGATTTCCCTGTCCTACCTTAATATATACTTTTCTGTAAAATATTGGACACCCCGAAATATTCGTTTATTTTCAGTTTATTGTATATATTAATTTTATTAATTTTGTATTTTAATTTTATTAACTTGCTTCTATTATGATTGTTGGAAATTTATTCTTCTTTTTCTTCCTCTTCTTCTTCAATCAAGTTTTACAATTTTGTTCAGATCTCTCTTCTGAACTTTGGGTGTAGCATTTTCGCTTTCTTATAATTTGACTTTGGACTGGCTATAACTATAACTAAAATGTTGGCATTTTAACTGAAAATCTTGGTTCTCAAATAAAAATATTGACTTTGAAACTGAAAATGCTGACTTTTTAGTTAAAAATGTTAACCTTTTAACTGAAGATGTTGACCCTTTAACTGGCAATATTGATTTTTTTATGTAAAAATGTTGACTTTTTAATCAAGAACATTATCTTTCTAATTGAAAATAACGAGTTTTTCTAACTTCGAATGTTGCTTTTCTTCTACAAAATGTCGACTTTGAAATGTTTCGTTCTGCTTTAACGTTTTTAATCTTTAAATATAAACAGAGAGTATAATGTATTTAAAAGTTGAATCAATCTATTTCCACAAAACAATTAGTTTCTGATAGTTTTACATTTTCATAAGAACAATTAGGCTTTTCATCTATGATAAAATTAAATTTTATAAATTCAATTATTGTTCAAATTCTCTCTGAGCTTTGGGTGTAACATTTTCGTTTATAGTCTTACAATTCTAACTAGAATTATTGACTTTCCATCTAAAATGTTGCCCTTTTAACTGAAAATCTTAACTTTCAAATAAAAATATTAGCTTTAACTGAAGATCTTCTAACTAAAAATGCTGACTTTTCAGTTCAAACTATCAACTTTTTAACTGAAAATATTGACTCTTTAACTGACAATGTTGATTTTATTTTTTCTGCGAAAATGTTAACTTTTTTCTTCTAATTGAAAATGCTGAGTTTCTAACTAAAACTGCTGACTCTGAAATGTTTCTGCCGTCACATTTTTAATCTTTAAATATAAACAAAAGGTTATTTTGAATTTAAAAACTAGATTCCATCGCTTCCCATATAAAAATACTTTCTCATACTTTTAGGTTTTCATCTTTGATAAAACTGAAATTTTATAAACTCAATTATTGTTCACATTCTCTCTTCTTTCTCTCCTCTAAACTTTGGGTGTAGCATTTTCGTTTTCAGGCTTAGAGTTCTGACTTTATAATTTACTATGTTGACTTTCTAACTAAAATTTTGTTGGCCTTTTAACTGAAAATGTTAGCTTTAAACTAAAAATGTTGAGTTGTTTACTGAAGATCAGTATTTTTTTAACGAAAAGTACTAACCTTTTAGTCAAAATTTTCGACCTTTTAACTGAAACTCTCTACCTTTTAGCTGAAAATGTTGAGTTTTTAATTGAAAATGTTAATCCTTTAACTAAAAATGCTGACATTTTAGTCAAAAATGTCCACCTTTTAACTGGAAACCTCTACCTGTTAACTGAAAATGTTGACTTTTTGACTGAAACTGTTAATTTTTTAACTAAAAATGCTGGCCCTTCAGTTGAAAATGTCAACCTTTTAATCTAAGCAATCTCTACCTTTTAACTGAAAATTTTGATTTTTTAACTGAAATTATTAATTTTTTAACTGAAAATGCTGAGTTTTTAATTAGCATGTCAACCTTTTAACTGAAAATCTGCATCTTTTAACTGAAAATGTTGATTTTTTAACTGAAAGTGCTGACTTTTTAGTCAAAAATATCGACCTCGTAACTCGAAATCTTTAACTTTTAACTAAAAATGCTGACTTTGTAGTAAAACTAGTCAATCTTTTAACTAAAAATCTCCACATTTTAACAGGAAATGTTGATTTTTTAAATGACATTGTTAACTTTTGTATTAAAAATGCTGGTTTTTAGTTGAACATGTCAACCTCTTAGTTGAAAATCTCTGATTTTATAAATGAAGGTAATTTTATAACTAAAAGGCTGACTTTTTAATCAAAACTATCGACCGTGTAACAGAAAGTGTTGACTTTTGAACTAAAATTGTTAATTTTCTAAATAAAAATGCTCACCTTTTAGTTAAAAATGTCAACCTTTTAGTTGAAAATTGGCACCTTTTAACTGAGAATGTTTACTTTTTTACTGAAATTGTTAATTTTTTAACTAAAACTGTTGGCCGTTTAGTTAAAAATGACAACCTTTTAGTTGAAAATCTCTACCTTTTAATTGAAAATATTGACCTTTTAACTGAAATAGTCAAAAGTATGGGTCAAAATTGTCGACTTTTTACTGAAAATCTTTACTTTTTAACTGAAAATGTTGATTTTTTAACAAACTTTTAAAACTCTTTAGTTAAAAATTTCAAGCATTTAACTTAGAAGACTCTCCCCTTTAACTTAAAATGTTGATTTTTTAATTAAGAATCCTGACATTTTAGTCAAATTTTTAGTTGAAAATCTCTACATTCTAACTGAAGATGTTGACCTTTTAACTGAAATTATTGATTTTTAACTGGTGCATTCTGACTCTTTAGTTAAAAATGTCAACCTCTTAACTGGGAAATCTCTACCTTGTAACTGAAAATTTTGACTTTTTTACTGAAATAGTTAACTTTTTAACTGAAAATGCTGATTTTTAACTGAGAATGTTAAATTTTTAAATAAAGTTGTTAATTCTTTAATTAAGAACGCTGACCTTTTAGTCAAAACTGTCAATTTTCAGTTGAAAATGTTAACTTTTTAAATAAAAATATTAATTTTATAATTTAAAATGCTGATTTATTAATTAAAAATGTCGACTTTTAACTCAAAATTGACTAGCACTGTTAATAGTTTATGTAAAATGTTAACCTTTTAATCAAGAACGTTGCCTTTGTAGTTGAAACTATTGAATTTCTAACTAAAACTGTTACTTTTCAAACAGAAAACGTCAGCTTTGAAGTGTTTACTTCGTTTTCGGACCCCAGAACTTAAAGGTTGACTTTCCAACCAAAAGATTTACTTTTTCATTAAATCTTTTAACTGAAATTGCTGACTTTTTTATTAACAGTTTTGTTTTATTTATTTGAAAATGTTGAATTTTTTAATAAGTAACGTCGACTTTCTAATGGAAAATACAGAATTTCTAATTAAATACGTTACTTTACTAATACAAAATGTTGGTTTTGAAATGCTTCTTTTTGCTGAAAAGTTTTTGATCTTTAAATACAAGCAATTGCCAAATTCACAGTTGCAGATTTGAGTTTCGGTATTTGAATATGAGTTTCAAAATTCTAATTTCTAATTTTAAAAAAACAAACCTTGGAGTTCTGAGAGAAAATCGTAAATTTTTAGCAACATCTGAAGATGGTTCTTTTGAATTTGGAAGTTAGAATCATCACTTCTTAGACAAAAAATTATTTTCTAATTTCTTATTTGCCCCGTATTAGAAAAATTCATGTATATTTCGCAACAAATTGTCGATTTTTTCCAGTCACTTATTTGCACACATTCTGTATTTTGTTATAAATCCAAACACCCTTTTCTCAACTCCAGATTGTTCGAATTACTTTCTAGATTTTCCTTACGAATGTCTTTAGTAACACAAATAAAACTTAGCAAACGCCCACCTTTTGTTCAGTAAAGGAATGCATAAAGTATGTTTGAAACCTTGAAGTAACTAAGCTACATTCATTTCATGTTTTATTACGAAATCGTAGATTTATGTAGTGCTAAAGTTAGAATTTTTTATTTAGAATTATATGTTGGTATTTAAAAATCTTATTAATAAAATCATACACGTCGATCATAATGTGGTTAAAGGCAGTAATGTTATTTGTTTTTAAGTTGGGATTCAGATTTTGTTTTAAAAGAAATGGAAAGCCCAGACAGTTTCAAACTGTTAAATCAATTTTAGTTAATATTCCACAGCCTTTGTTAGCAACCTTCACAACCAACAAATGAGATAATAATTAAAACCTATCCCTCCGGCAAATTTAATTTATTTTTATTTATACATACATTTAGTTTATGCAGTCGCAAGACAGAAAGAAAAACGCATTTTACAGAGCTGCAAAAAACTCGAAAGTTTGTTTTTTAAATATTTTGTGTTGTTTTTATTTAGTGTTTTTAGTTACCTATTAAAAGTAAAATTCTGCATACAATAATAAAAACAGTGAGCAGTTAGTTACCTGAAACAAAAATTGTTGGGTGTTTCAATGCTTTAGTTTATGAAGAAAGCAAAATTCTGTTAAAGGTGTAAAGCACTAAAGATCAATTTTTGTTCTGAAAGTGCTTAGATTTACCAACTATAAATTTTCCTTCTCAATTTTAACAACAACAACAACAACAATTAAGTGGTCTACAAATTCTCAAAATTTCCTTAACAAATTGTCTTCTTGAAAATTTTATATAAGGGATTAGATATTAAAAATCTATAAAATTCACTTAATACATCCAGCTGAAGCTAAAAATGACTTAACAATATTTGTAAAAAATTTCTTTTTCAGAGAGGTCATGCCCAACCGCTTCAAGAAGGTGAAAACCACAGATACAGACGAAGAAGATTTTAAACCTGGTGAGAAATGGAGAATATGGAGAAACGTTCTGGTGCTCGGATTTGCTTTTATGATACATTTTACTGCATTCTGGGGCGCCTCAAATCTACAAAGTTCAGTCAATGCCGATGAATCCTTGGGAACATTCACTTTGGCTGCTATATACGGATCCTTACTTTTATCTAATATATTTCTTCCTACTATTGTTATCAAGTGAGTACCTCGTTCGCCTTGTGGTATTTTTTTAAATTCGTTTTATTATTATTTTTAACTGCAGTTCTTATGCAGAAATTACTTTAAAATGCAACATTTATTTTATAAAATATCAGGTTCAGGTGTTAAATGTTGCACAATAACTGGTATTATTAGAAATGCAGTTTATTCAATATAGCACTTAACAATACGTCTGAGAAATGACAAAGCCTGAATTGGCAACTTAAAGGAACTAGCAGAAATTGTGAATTTAAACACAAGCATGAATGCATTATGGAGTTAAAAACTTCAGTTTTATAAATCAATAAAATAAATATACCCGTACTTTCACCTAATGTTTAACTAAAGTCGTAATTCAATTAAACATAAAACGATATAACTAGAAAAGAGATGCACGATTCCGCACGACTTTAAATTTAGATATAACTAAAGTGATGATAAGTAATAATATGCCAGGACGAAACTGTATTAACCCAGTAAATATAGTAATAAAAGTTCAAGTTGTAAACAAAAAAATATTAATACGTTTCGAAGAGGATAATAATCGAGTGCGGCATAAATTTAATTTTATTACAGATGGCTCGGATGTAAATGGACAATAGCCTTATCATTCATAACATATATGCCATTTATTGCATCGCAATTTTATCCCCGTTTCTACACAATGATTCCCTCTGGAATTTTCGTCGGATTTGGCGGCGGACCACTTTGGTGTGCCAAATGCACCTTCCTTTCAGTGATAGCTGAAGCGTATTCGCAAATTACAGGAACGGCAGCGAACTTGATAGTCACTCGATTCTTTGGAGTTTTCTTTATGTTTTATCAATTTTCGCAAGTTTGGGGAAACCTTATAAGTTCGGCGGGTAAGTGTAATAACCGTTTATGAGAGAACTGCAATATTCGGTTTGTGCATACAAAGATATGTAGAAATCGAGTGCATTCGGGTATAACAATAAAAGCTTCAGCAGTTTTCTGGGCAAAAATACAGAAAAGAATTTACTATTATTGCCAAACTTCAAATTTTTAAGAGTTTGATGCAAAACGGCTAAAATAAGTGTATACTCTTTTTGTGGTATTACTAAACCACGAAATCAGAATTATTCTGGCAAATGTTAAAGTTTCGATATTGAACGTTCAGATTAAGCCATTCCTATTTCTAGTGTTATCTTCGGGAAGCAGCAAGGTAGCTAACTTCGAAGCTAACTTTACAAAGCTTGCAAATGTGACGGAAGCTATGTGGCCAACAAACGCAAGTGCTCTTTCAGAAGATGTAAGAGAGATATGTGGGGCAAACTTTTGTCCAGGAAGTGCAGCACAAGCTAATCCTAACTTGGAACCTCCACCTCCTTATAAAATCCAACTTATTGCAGGGATTTACTTGGCTTGTATGGTCGTTGCATGTCTTTGTGTTGCTTTTGGGGTTGATTCCATGAATAGGTAAGTACGATATTTCATTCTTGTACAAAAAAAGCATAGAATGTGAACAAACTGAACTACAGAAGGGGTCTTAAGACTCCTCCAGACTGCTAACAAAAATCCGAGTTGCGAACTAAAATAGGCAGCCGTACCTGCCAAGGCTTTCCAAAAATTTCTTAAACCAGCTTGAGTTTTACTTACTTGTAAATAGGTACTCGTCAGATTGACAAATCTTTTAAAATTCTTTCGACTATATTCACAGGCTGCTTTATTCCCAGATTTTGCTTTGATTTTCTCAACTGTGTAACAAATACCTAAATGCATTATTCGTAGTAGTGAATGAATAAGTAAGTATTATCTCATACCAAAGTCACAGATTAAAAAAAGTGACATACTACCTCTGTTTCATTGAAAACAACAAAGCCGATTTTCTTCTGATTTACTAATTGAATTATTCGAGGAAATAGAAGGACCATCTTAGCAAAAAAGTCATTATACACAAAATCAAAGCTGACAAAATTTCCTACATTTCTGCGTTTTTAAGTTTTTTCCTATCTCTAACCGTTTATGAGATATCCACTATTAAAAATCGCAAATTTTCGAAAGAAAATATTTTGCCTCCCGTTTTTCGTTAAACTTTTCTCTCTAGCACCTCATCTCTTCGGTTTACAGAAAAATCCCCGGAAAAGAAGTTGTACAGGATTAAATTTACTTCAAAATGGTATATCCTACATTTTTTATATTTTTTTTGACAATTAACGATCTCTGATAGAAGATATCTCATAAACGGTTGGAGATAGAAAAAAAGTTTACAAATCAAAAATGTGGGATATTTTGTCAGATTTTATTTTGTATATAATGACTTTTTCGCTAAGACTCACAGATTAAAAAAAGTGACATACTACCTCTGTTTCATTGAAAACAACAAAGCCGATTTTCTTCTGATTTACTAATTGAATTATTCGAGGAAATAGAAGGACCATCTTAGCAAAAAAGTCATTATACACAAAATCAAAGCTGACAAAATTTCCTACATTTCTGCGTTTTTAAGTTTTTTCCTATCTCTAACCGTTTATGAGATATCCACTATTAAAAATCGCAAATTTTCGAAAGAAAATATTTTGCCTCCCGTTTTTCGTTAAACTTTTCTCTCTAGCACCTCATCTCTTCGGTTTACAGAAAAATCCCCGGAAAAGAAGTTGTACAGGATTAAATTTACTTCAAAATGGTATATCCTACATTTTTTATATTTTTTTTGACAATTAACGATCTCTGATAGAAGATATCTCATAAACGGTTGGAGATAGAAAAAAAGTTTACAAATCAAAAATGTGGGATATTTTGTCAGATTTTATTTTGTATATAATGACTTTTTCGCTAAGACTCACAGTAGTCAAGATATAAGCATAAAACCAAAAAAGGGGACCTTCTCGGTCTCCCCTGCACCCCGCTCACCTCCTATGCCCGGGGACTTTAAGTATGTTTACCTCCTAACGACTCCAAACAAAGCCCTGAAGTCAAAAATTGTGACACCCTCCATGCATTCTACACCCCCCCCCCCCCCTATTGAGCGTTTGTTGACTGGGCTACAAGTTTTTATTTACACAATAAAAATTTACACGTATTTTTACTTAAAAATAGAAAATTAGTCATATACGAGGTATGATCAAAGATACCCAGAATGGCTTTATTTATAATGAAATTTAATCGCCCTCAAAATCTCTTTCCGACGCCACACACTTAATCCAACGTTGATGCCAGTGCTCGAAACATTTCTTAAATTCGTCTTCTGAAATAGCCAGTAGCTGCTTCGTTGTGTTCTGCTCTATTTCTTCAATGTCTTGAACTTCTTTTCCTTTCGACTGAAATTTGATTTTGGGGAATATAAAATAGTCACTGGGAGCAAGTTCTAGCGAATATGGTGACTGGCAGACTTGTGGAATGCCATGTTTAGCAAGGAACTGCTACACAAGTTGAGATGTGCTGTGATGCAATTGCCACTCGCCATTCTCATGCAGTTCCGACATTTTGCGACGAACTGCGTCCCTCAATCGTCGTAGAACTTGATAATAATACTCCTTGTTAATTGTCTGGCCAGGTGGAGCGTATTCATAATGCACAATTCCCTTGTGGTCGACAAAGACAGTCAGCATTGTTTTGACATTGCTACGGCTTTTGTCGTGCATTTTTGGGTCCAGGCGAATTTGAAGCCTTCCACTGTGAAGATTGGGTCTTAGTTTCGGGATCATACCCATAATCCCATGTTTTATCGCCAGTTATAAACGTTTTTAGAAAGTTTTCGTCATTTCTGTCAAGTCACTAGCAGCTAAAACAGCTGTGAGAAGTTTTGGTACAAATTTATCTGAGACGCGTCTCCGTAAAAACGTTTAGATCTGTGGCTAACTCACAAATAGTAATTCGGCGATTTTCCTGCAGATCTGCGCGCACAACTTGTAGGTCTTCCAGAATGCGGATCGCTCTCAACACCTTTACGACCGTTTTAAAAGAGTTTATACCATTCATAAACTCAACTCATACGATCTTTACCGTAAACCTTTTGTAACTTCAAATACGTATCTTTACGAGTATCGCCAAGCTTTTGACAAAATCTGATACAAATTCATTGATTCTTCTTTGCGAAATGATAAATGCGACAAACAACTACGCAAATGTCAATAAAAAAACATTACTGTGAAACAACCGGTTGAGCAAGGCAGATGTGGTTTACAGCACGTATTTATACCAAATATTAGGCACACTTTGTGCAAAACCACAACCCTTTGTGTCCAGTCATTATAAAGTTATAAAATCATTCTGGATATTTTTTGATCAGACCTCGTATGTCAACGACTACCGAATTTAAAAGCCTTATTAAATCATGTCGTAGGGACGATGGACTAAAATAAATATGAAAAGATTCCTTAATTTAATTCTATAGCCGATTATTACTATTAGTAAATAAGTAAACTTGATACCTTGCAAGTATTTATTTATGAGTAATTCGATTGCTAAAAGGGCGTTTAAATGATTTTTTTAGATCCTCACCAATTATACAACTGTATACTAACCAGATGTTTTTTTTCGTTGTTATGTAGAGATTATTTTTAAAAAGATCGGCCATTGATTTTAAGTAATTATAAAATAATCAGTTCGTTGATAATCTCTGAGTGCCTCTTAAAAAAGTTAAGCACTTGTATACATTGTGAAAAGGGCTAGGAAAAATGCTAAAAATTGTAATTTAACAATAAATCGTAGACGCAGTTGGGAGAGGAAGAAGATTTGAAAATTTCACGCATCTTTGAAACTTGCAACAAACTGACAAAACAAATAAGGGAGAAATTGTGGTATTAGTGAACAAGTCCGAGATGCTGAAGATATAAAGAGCAATAAGAAGAAAGTAAAAGGATGGAGAATAGCAACATGGAACGTTAGAGACTTGAATTGGAAAGAGAAAGCAAACATAAAAATAAAGACTTACACGGAAACAAAGAAGAAAGGGAATAAAGATATAGAAATGGAGAAGGGACACATAATAATACTTAGTTGAGTTAAAACAAAGGCCAACGCGTAAACAATCGTAGATTTCAGAGCTGAGAACAATGCAAGAAAATACTTAAGAGCATGAGAGTACATTTCGGAAAACATTCTTAAACTGAAATTCAAAGTTGATGATAAAGGGAAAATTGAGGCAAGTAGAGATCATAAATAAAATAATCGAAAATAGCGAAGGAAAAACCATAGCTCTGGGAGACCTAAACAGAAAAGTACACAAAAGAGATCACCAACCAGATGAAGAAATTGTAATACATGGTGAAGTCACTAGAAACAATAATGGAGGAAGAATAATAGGTTGCTGTATCCAGAATAACATGGTCGTAGCAAATTCCATTTTGGACATATGGATCAGCGGCTGCCCGGCTTATGACGCAGGTGAAGCGTTGCTTCACCAATATTTTTCGATTACATGTTTTTTTAAATTCAAAATCCGAAATCATTTTAATTTTTTTTCATTTTCTTTAATTCAGTTGATATAGAAAAGAATTCTAATTTATGTATTTTATGACCGGCGCACAGTACATCGTACAACAAGAACCTGCAGGTTATGCCGCAATATATACTGCAGACTACAAGCGTCCAACTGAAGCAGGTTCGCTTATACAGGAATACTGCGTCAAGTTTCGTATGTTTGCATACGAGCCGTTGCCATGGCAACGGCTAAGTGAAACAGATTCAAGAACCTGCGTCAGTCACAACCTGCCTTCTGGTTTCGGTGTTACATACAGTGGCTCCCATTCGTATTTGAACAGCGCCGCGCGTTTGGTTCAAATGCAAAATCCATAATTTTTTTCACTATTTTTTATAAATCATTTATTTAACAATTATTATCAATAGTAGTTCAAAAATTACTTCTACTCTAACCAACAAAATATTGGAAAGACAGTGAAAATTGCTGACACACTCGTATTCGTACAGTTTAATAATAATCGACAGCTTGCTATATAACAAAACAATTTAAGAAGAGTTCTTCTGGCTCAACAATGAGACGGTCCCAATCCGGAAGGCGTTTTGTTAATACTGACACTGACCGTGGAAGTCTTCGAATTCATTATATATTTTTAGTTTTACAAAAGCGAACCCAGACTTCAACAAAATTTCAAGTTGTAAAATAGAAAATGACCTTGAACTTTGAAGAAACACACACGCACAAGCCGCACAACAGTGGTGCTGACCCTGCAGCTAGGGCCCCAAAGGGGTGAGGGACATACATGCACAGTACACACGAATAGTCGAAAGCAGAAATGGAAAGTTCATCATAGATTACATATTAATTAATAGAGAAAGTAGAAAAACATTAAAGACGTGAGCGGAGCAAAGGAACAACCAAGACAAGAAACAATAATAAAAACATAGGAATGAGAGAACAATACACCTAACAAGTTGAGGAAATGATAATTCGAGATAACACAGCAAGGATGAACTTGGGACAGATGTGGAATCATTTCAAAACGACAGTTAGAGAAGCTGCAAAACAGACACGTGGAGTAAAGAAGATAAACAAAAACAGGAAAGAAACTGCATGGTGGAACGACGATATTACAAAATATATTCAAATAAAGAAGCATTACTTGAAAAAGAAAACGAATCTCGAGGTACACTAAATATAAAGAACAGAGAGAGGTTGTTTTATAAAATCTCGAAAACTTTAAGGTTAAAAAATCAAATACAAAAAGCTAAACAAATAAACAACAAAAATAATTGAACAATTGATAGCACTGCTTCCAAGAAAGAATAGAAGATCAAGAAGTAGTAAATGATGAAAATGTCCAAGGAAGGCGAAACATGAGACCACGGCCAGATTAATGCAGAAATGCTAATTAATTTACCGAAGAAAAGCTTAAAGACACTTGATATATAGAACAATGCATGGAACCAATAAATAATACGTAGAGATTGGGAAGACATAATATTGCCAATATACCAGAAATATGATTAAACAGACTAATAAATATAGAGGTTTTACACTACTAAGCGACGTAGTATCCAAATTAGAAGATGTTTGATAGAGTGTCAGGGAAGAAAACAAAGAAAAATCTACAAAGAAGAAGTGTAAATGAAAACCTTATAACAGGTATAACGAGTTCGTATAACAAAATCAGGAATTACCTCAAAACAAACAGCTCCCAATCAGAAGAATGTATAGTGAAGGGAAGACTAAAACAAGGGAAGAGTGCTAAACCCAGCTTTATTCACTGTAATTATGGATGATGTTATAAAATAAATAAGATCACAAACTAACAGGCCATAAAAATTTAACACCTAAATGGATTGAAATGTGGGCACTTGTGGATGACCTAGTGCTGCTGGCAAAAAGGGAAAACTAATAAAGATCAAAGTTGGAGGTACGGAATAAAGAGTTTATTACGAGAAATCTAAACAAAAACCAAACTGAGATAAAAATAATGGTAGTAGGAGAAAAATGCACATACTAACATCAAAACAATAATGGAAAAATACTGGAACAGGTATGGAAATAAACCAAAACGGATATTACAGCGAGATGTACCTATCATATGCTGCAAAATACGTTCATGCAGAGAAAGGAAGTATCAAACAAGACAAAAATCAACATGTACAAATCTGTATTTGTTCCAGTACTGGCCTTCGGATGTGCAAGCAGGACACTCCCAAATAAAATCAAGGATAAAATGCAGGGCATGGAAATCATAGGAGTGGGTGGAATCAGAAATAACATAGTGAGAGAAGAATTAGTAACAGAACCGATAATAGAAAGAATTTAAAAAATTTATACGGACATTTGTGCGGATGGACCGAAACAGACCTGCTAAGGAAGTAAGGGAATTCAAGAATACGGAAACAGACTAAGAGATGATGGCCGGTAAAAACGTAAGTCGACAGAATTGATTAAGTATTACAGAAAAAATGAATCACGAGAGAAGCAGCCAAGACAGTACTATTACTAGCACGTGTAGTATTTATGAGTATTTCGCTGGATAAAAAGGTGTTTAAACGATTTCTTCGGGCTCAGTTTGTTAATAATCTCTGAATATTTTTTAAAACCAATGTTGAAAATGGAAATTTAAAAGTAAACGTTTACGTAGTTGGGGGAGGAAAAAGTCCAAAAAATTAGACGAATGTCTGAAACTGTTTCATTTTTCCATTCTTGAACATAATCGTATTTGTAATCTACGGATCATTAATTGGTTTTTGTACCTAAAACTACCCATTATTAAAAAAAGGGTTGCAAAGTCGTGGTTTTACGTGAGCCACGATCTTGAAGCTGAACAAATGTTCCAAACTCTTCTATTGATTTTCGTAGTACAAACAATCTACAAACCGTTTTCAAAGAAGAAAATTCACCCAAAGAGATTTATTTCTGGTTTTACTATGTTTCTAATTGTTAGGATTTTCTAAAATCCGAGTTGTTCCTATCCTTGCAAATAATGCAAGGTGGCTAAAATATAAATATGTCTAGTTGGTTCTGAAATTTGTTTAAAAGTAAAGTTTATGTACCACTACATATTCTTATTGTTCTCGAATTAGCCAGAGCTTTTACTGATTAAACATCAATTTTTGACAAGTAGACTTGCGAGAGCCGCATACACGGGAAAGTCACGGCCTTTTTAATTGCTCTGTATAATTATATAATTAGTAGGTAATATTTGAGATTGTTGTTTAACTAAAGTTTATAATCTATAATTCAAAATATATAAGTTCGTTTATCAATGATAATGCAAGAACACTAAGCATTTACTACAGATAAAAAGCTTTACTGTATCCGTTCGTAATTCCCCTTCTTTTCTAAATAAAGTATTTGGATTATACTTAAGATATTTGGCTTGCATAAACGCTCAAAGTAGTTCAGTTTACTCACGTACACTAACAAATGATATACAAATTATGAAGGTTAGTGCTTTTATTAATTTGCTAACTTCGCACACCTCGTAAGTAGTTTAATCTTTCATTCAGCTTGTAACTGTTAGATGTTTTCAGATATAAAAGAGGCCGCACAGGAAGTGGCCACGGTTTATCAGGACTCAAGCTCTTAGCTGTCACACTTAAACAACTTGCGAATCCTTATCAGATTTTAATCCTCCCAATAACAATGTTTATAGGAGCCGAGCAAGCCTTTATGGCCGCTGATTATAATGCAGTAAGTATCGATTTGCGCCCCTTAAAATAAAATTGACTAATTTTTACATTAATTTACTCGTATTATAATAATTTGGCAAAGAAATATCATATTTTTCCCTTAAAATATTCACAGTCCTTCGTATCCTGTGGTTGGGGAATAAGCAACATCGGCTTCGTAATGATCTGTTTTGGAGTAAGTAACGCGATTGCGGCAATTTTGGTAGGTGGAATCGTCAAAAAAATCGGCCGAGCGCCTATGATAGCCTTTGCTTTGGTGTTACACATATCCCTTTTAATCACCCTTCTAATCTGGAGGCCTCATCCTGAAAATAAGTTCATGTTCTTCCTTATGGCCGGCCTCTGGGGTATCTCCGATGCCATTTGGCTCGTTCAGATAAATGGTAAGTAAAACGAACTGTTTAGAAATGCATTAGGTGCTAACAGTTTCATTAATATTACATTTCCCTTTAAAATCACAATTTCTAAAGCATTCTACTTAGGAAATTGTGGGCTTAAGATTCTAATTAATTAAACACATATTGTTTAACTAATTTTTGAATTTTTATGAAATTTCCTCAGAAAGATATGAAAGTAGAAATTAACCATTTGTTTTAGCACTAAGCGGAATACTATTTCCCGGAAATGAGGAAGCAGCATACAGTAACTTCCGGCTCTGGGAATCGACAGGATCAGTGATAACATACGCATACAGCCCGTATCTCTGCACCAACGTAAAAATCTATCTACTGATAGGGCTTTTAATAATCGGGGTCGTCGGATATTCGGTAGTGGAAGTAATGGAATGGAAGGTTAAAAGTGAAAATTTGGATACGACCAAAGGAAAATTCAAGCTCGTTAAGAGTAAACGTAAAAATAAAGAAATCCCCGACTAAATTCAAATATTTGCTAATTCTATCTTTAACGTTGGAATTAATGGAGAATACCAAATTCACATACTCGTTGGGTGCCATTCAGAGAATACAAATCGGTTTTGCATTAGTGGAAACGGATTTGCTTTAACGTTTTGTTGTGCAACCGCTCGAGCGTGTGAAGATTAATATTAACTTGTGTTTGAGAACTGTTGAGAAACAATGCGTAAGTAATTAGACAAATTGTAACAGCAAAGAGTGTTTCTTTCCTAAATAATACTTTAAATTAAAGTGGAACATTTTTATAAGTTGAGAAAATCGATCGGCGATTTTCCTTAATAGATAAAACTGTGGCATATCTTGTGATTTTAGATACCTATTTAGGTAAAATCATTGATATAAACAAAATCAACAAAAAATTGAATCGGTTCAAAATAAATTCTTAAAATTCCTTTACTATAAAAAATATGGCAATAATCCAGATTATAATGAATATCAAAATATCAGGCGAGAATTTCAAGTGATTAAATTATTTCAACGGCGAGAAATTAGTGAAGTGCTTTTTATTTCTAAATTAATTAATAACCGAGTCGACTGTCCCGGCTTGCTGCCACTGGTGTCTCTGTATGTTCCGGCCTATAAAACTAGATCTCGTAATGTACATACTGCATGTGCCACCCTATAGAACCAACGTCCGACTGTATTCTCCGATGGTGAGGATGCTCATTGGAACTAATAGGTTCATTGCGGAGTCAGATGCTAACATTTTCGATACGTCTTATACGAAATTTAAAAATTTTGTTCAAAAGTTTTACTACCACAATTACTTATAAATCTAACAGCCATTTATTGCTCAATGTTATGATGGCCACTGATTTAAATTTAAATTTGCAATTCTTCTGTAATTCTTTTGTGGTTCTTTTATAATAATTTGTTTTTTTTTCATTTTTTTATAATCTATACTTCTATACTAAGATTATCTCATTTATTTACATGTATGTATTTCTATCATGGAAACCTGATATTGTTATTGGGCTACAGGCCATTATATCAGTAACGTAACTTAACTGTTGTTAGTTGGGTTATGTTTTAAATAAAATAAATAAATTATGAGCCACGAAAAAGTAAAACCGCCGTTGAATTTAACTATATGCAATTTTAAATCATCTCAAAAACCTTATTTTTCAGATAAACTTCATATTCACTCAGTTCACTTTGTTACATAAACTTATCAAACAGATAATAAAAGCCATAAATACCTTCTACACTTTATTTTTACGGTACTCACAATGAACGGAGCATAGGCCATAGTTCAAATTAAACAATTACAAAATTAATTTAAAGACAGAGAATTAATTATTCACTTAATAAGCTTTTCAATATAAACACTAAAATTGGAATATCAATTTAAATACAGTAAAATACAAAAAATAAATCTTGAATAGAACTAAGTAACTTACATAGCTGAAGGCCAAAATCAGGGAACGCAATAGAAAGTGGAATGAATGCAAACCCACTCACTTGTAAACGTTTACGGAGTAACGCAGATTATGGTTGGAAAATAATACCAAATGAAGCAAATATTTGCGCGACCTTTTCACAAATTATAACCAATAAGCAGTAAATAGAAAGTTAAATAATAAATTATAATAAAGTAATTGAACCAGAAATAAAAAATGAATAATTAATAAATATATAAACCTGAAGGGCACAAAATAATTAAAAATCAAATAAATCAAAGAAAATCGAAGATACGACAAAACTTATCTCAAGTCCATCCTTGTAGGTTAGGAAAATTCCACGCGGAACAAAATGAAGGACGCCTCGTGTTGGATCTTAAAACACCTGGATTAATACCACGCCAAGAATAATTTCCTATTAACGGCAGCAATGGAATAAACTCTAGATAGATTTAATTAAATTCCAATTAATTGCTTCAAATTAATAGCTTCAAATTAATTGCTTCCAATTAATTGCTTCCAATTAATTGCTAGAAATTCCACACAATAAGAATATAAATTTAAGAAATGAAAGGAAACTTACCACATATTAGTTGTACATAACACGTGCAATTACAAAAACTCGGAATAATTATCGAACTAACCAGAAAATTAGCCAATCACTAATCGCTTTAACATCGTAAATATTGCGTGAACATAATCGCATAAAATTTCAAACGACCTGAGTTAATTTTATAAATACGTCAAAATACGTGTAACTTGCTCAAATGTCGAACGGCAAAGAAACCTCGTGTAAAATTCCATGTACGACACCTCGGCAGAAATCGACACTGCGCAACTCAAAATACAAATGCAGTTAGAGTTGCATAAAATAGGGGAAAATTCGCATTTAATTATAACCTTCAACTCATGAGATTTCAAACACGAAATATACACGGTGCGTAGAAAGTAATGGATTCATAACGGAATAGAATTTGATAAAGACAAAAGGAAAATTGAAAGATAGAGTCGGTAGAACCGGAAAGAATTTAATTCTGCACGAAATCAAAACAACAATTGAACTAAATAACAAGGCATCGCTTATGATGGAAATTTAGCGTCAGCACATCGAAATATTACAAATGGTGTCAAAACTACGAACAAAAGAAAACCTTTACAAAATAAGAAAAGGGAAAATAACTCTATGGATTACTAAAGTAAAATGGAAAGTACAACACAGAAGAAGGAATAAGAAAGGATACTGGATAACCAGGGAAAGGATCGTGAGATTGTCTTATATAATAACAGAAAATTTCTATAAAAATATCAAAATAATTGAAGTTACAGAAACGAACTAATTAATCAGGCCAGGTTCTCTAAAGAATGTCATCAGGCAATATAAATGAAAAGACGTGACTGTAAATAAATTCTTAACCCACTATCCCACTACCTTAAGGTAAAGGAAATTGATTCGGGAACAATCAACCCCTATAACTACTTAAAATGACATAAGCAGAATGGTAAATTCAAAATAAGCAAAGTTCTTATGCAGGGTAACAACCACAATAATATGAGAGGAAACCTCTTTTACAAAGAACATAAAGCTTAACAATCAACCAACAGTGGCGATTGATAAGAAAAAACGATACAATTTGACTAGCAGGCAAAAAAATTGTAACAACTTGACAAAATCCACCCCTTCGAATGTTTGTTAAATATTAACAAACATCTGGTATTTTTAAATGGCAAAAAATCAGCTTTTACTTACAGTAAAATCACAACCTCTAAATAGATAGCCCTTAGGTCCCATCGGCAATTTATTCAGTACATCTGAGCGAAGTTGTAACGTAAATTAAAAATGAGGGTTCACTGTATAATACAACTGTATGCAACATTTGAATTTTACAAGACCAGTTCGTTTATTTCATTACCACAATAACCCCAAAGGATCCTTCTACACTAAAACAATTTAAACGCTATGCGTAGGACATTAAATTCATCTCGAAATATTTCACTGTGATAAATAATTTGAAAATAGAATTCCTCTACTAAAATAAACTGTCGAACATTATGGTTCGTTCCTGAATATCTGTAAATTGTGGAATATCAGACGTACCTATGTATTGGGTTTAATGGGAAATTAAAGCGACGGTTTAGTTTTTAGCAAGGAAGTCTCCTGCACTTCCTTCATTTTGAAAATAACTCTTATACGTTACATAAAAAATTAAAATTACTTCACACTTCTGCGCCCTTTTATTGCTTATGAGTCTAGTTACGTCACTGGCTTTTACACTTTTAGGTTTCCAAACATTTTAATCGAACCGACAATTTAGCTTTTAGGATTTTATTTGTAGTTAACATAATTATATAGCATACAGAATGTGCCTTTATGATTTCCAGAAAATTATTAATAATTAGTTTAGTTCGGTTATTTCCCCAACGGCACTATTATGTACATTTTACCAAACTAAATTATATCACATGAAACTAATATCTATACACTCGCACGTGTTTAATTAACAATCGATTTTCAGTTAAGCACATGGGAATTTAAAGGCAATCGTTATTTATTACTATCGTTTGAATTACTTAACAACTGCAATTAGCACAGTTAAATCTATCAATTATTTAAGAGTGTATATAAACTTAAATGACCAAAGACGTGTTTAATAAATAAATAATTTAAATAACACCAAGAGCAATAACTATAATAATATTAATATAATATAATATTTTATTTTGATCCTTTCGACTATACCATATACAATAGTATAGGACATGACAATTTAACATTTACACATAAAATACATGGAAAAAACGTTACTAAAAATACTAGTATAATATTGAAAATGTGGCATAATATTTCACAGTCCATCCATACAAATCACAGTTTAAAAATTCATTTAACGAATAATAGCATCTTCTTAATAGTATTTATTTAATTTGTTTCTTAAGTAATCTGTCAGTCTCTTGTTTAAGCGAGATTGGTAGTTTATTATAAACTTTTATTGACAAGTATTTAGGACTGTGTTCATATGTTGTAAGGTTGTAATTCCGAATTTCTAATGATTTGTCATTTCTGGTGTTATAAGTATGATGAGAGGCTACACTAGGCCAGCTGACTAGTTCAGATCTGGCGTATTTAATCAAATTAAAAATTAATAATAATGGAAATGACAAAATATTTAATTAAATAAATATACTTTTACAGCTAGTCATATTACTTGCACCAACCATACGCCTAACTGCGCGTTTCTGTAATTTAAACACTCTGTCACTTGCAGAAGATGCTCCCCATGTAACAATCCCGTATGATAGAACGGAATGAAAAAATGCATAATAAAATAAAATCAAGACCGACCTATCAACCACGGCGCGTAGCTGATTTATGCAATAACATAATGGAGCTACTCTTCTACAAACTGCGTCGACGTGACTACTCCAACAACAATTTTCTTGTATGTGGAGTCCTAAAAACTTTGTAGTAGCCACCTGTTTAATTGAACCACTTAATGTTTTTGTTAAAAAACTATTATCGTATTTAGAACCATTACAATTAAAGCGGATGGTAAGGGTCTTACTACTATTTAGTATAAGTTTGTTTTCATCAAACCATTGATGCATGGTTTTAATTTCAGTATTAGATCTTGAAATTACATTGCTAAGATTAGAGTCACCCACAAGGAGCGATGTATCATCGGCAAACATGACACAGTATTTATGATGAAAATCATTAACATAAATGATGTATAAGAGGGGCCCCAACACTGATCCCTGTGGTACTCCAATCGAAGTTTTTAAATGATCGGATTTATAGTCATTAATTCCCACATAATGCTTTCTATTACATAAGTAGCTTTCAAGCCAACTTAGTGGGATACCCCCAATGCCATATGATTCTAACTTTATTAATAATGTTGAATGGTCTACAAGGCTTTACTTAGATCAATAAAAATTCCAATGAAAATATGTTTCCTATCCAGATTTTTGTAGAGATTATTTAAACTGTGGTTATAGTCCCAGCTGTCGACGCATTTTTTCCAAACCAAACTGAGTTTTATTAAACAGATTATACTTATTAAAAAAATCAGTAGTTTTTTCCGCAACATATTTTCATCGTATCATCGTATACAAATTGGCGCAAAAGCTCCAGGTAGCGATATTCCTTGTACAATTCTAAGTCGAAAACCTTAATACTAGAATGATGTACCCCTGTCTTCAGGAGGTCCCCAAAGTCTCAATGTTTAGTTTTGAAATAAGCATTATTATTTTTTGATGATCTGTTGAATAAAAGATTACAAGTTGAAATAAAAGAACGTTATAAAAATAATTTTTGCATATAATTGTCTTTCAACCCTGAAATTTTAATCTTAACATTTATTCATTAAGGTCTGTCCATTAAAAAAAACGTACCTATGACAACACTGTATAGCTAACTACCAAACGCTGTATCCTAAGTTACCATGCTTTAATTATGAATACCATGTGTGGGATGGATTCAATGTTGCCAAATGTATGTTTCTTTCAAATGGTTCGTAAGGGCACGGGAAGCTTGGCACAACATTTTTGTATTAAGGTTTTCGACTCAGAACTGTACAAGGAATATCGCTACCTGGACCTTTTGCGCCAATTTGTGTACACCCTGTATTTTTGAAAATGCACTTAAGATAGAAATGGGCCTATAGTTTTTAACATCAGCAGCATCGCCAGCTTTAAGCAAAGGTTTAATTCTAGCTATTTTAAGTTTTTCGGGAAAAACTCCTTCACTCAAAGAGTGATTTAATATTTCGATAAGGGGTTCCACAATATAAACTATGCATTTTTTTAACAAATTCGTACTCACGTTGTCATCTCCAGCGGAATTCGAACTTTTCAAATTTTTAACTATATTATAAACTTCTTGTTCCGTTGCCGGTTCAAGATAAAATGAATTGACGTTACTTGTATTTACCGTAATGCTTTTTGTGTTAATGTAATTTTTTTTTCAGTATGGAAGTATTTGATAACTGATTTGGTGAAGTATTAAAATACTGATTAAAGTGATTAGCTATAATATAAGGATCAGTTTTTAGGCTTCCCGATATATTTAAATTAATTTCATTATTTATTAATTTTTTATTATTCGAGTTTACAATCTTCCAAACAGCCTTAGATTTATTATTAGAATTTAAGATGATCGTATTATTAATTGTACATACGTTTAGCTTTCAGAAGTAATTTACGATCGATAGATTTATACTGCCTATAATACATCTTAATTTCATCACCACCCGTAAGTGTCAATAAGTACAAATCCTTCAATTTCTGAGCGGAAATTTTTAATCCCCTTGTCATCCATCTATTGTTCAATTTTCCATTTTAACAGTTTTTATTTTTATAGGAAAAGCCACATCAAAACAATGCAGAAAAGCTTCCAGGAATTCATTAAACTTACCATCAACGCTATGGTCCATAGCCAGTACTTGATTCCAATTTACATCCTCT
This sequence comes from Melanotus villosus, assembly GCA_963082815.1. Taxonomy (NCBI): domain Eukaryota; kingdom Metazoa; phylum Arthropoda; class Insecta; order Coleoptera; family Elateridae; genus Melanotus; species Melanotus villosus. The sequence goes on from OY720422.1 coordinate 50,851,134, forward strand.
AGCAATGTACAAAATTTCTTAACATTATTTACATTATTTAGCTGCCTATCTTTAAATATTTTCTTGGCATTCTCATTTGATTTCCTCGAGTACAGAGTTAATAATTGTGCATCATGATCGCTAACCGAGTTTATAAGAACTTTACTGAAAAAATCAATTTGACTGCGATTTATACAAATATTATCAAGACAACTATCACGTCTAGTACATTGTTTGATAGTAGGTGTAATATTGTACGAATATAATAAATCTTTGAGTTTAGTAAGAGTTTTAGAAAGCTTTAAAAAATTTATATTGAAATCGCCAGCCAATACTAAATTTTCCATTTTATTTTTTGTTGACAATAAATCGAGAGCCTCATTTAGTCTAGATAAAAACACGTCAATATTTCCATCAGGACTTCTATAGATAATTAAAATTAGGAGGTAGTAATTATCATTTAAGTGACACTTACTGCAGACACATTCAAAATGTTTATCAATAGATAGTTCATTTATGTCAACCAAAGGGATACTTTTATAGTGACTTCGAACATAAATTCCTACACCACCATTTCTATATGTTTTCCTACAATAATAGTTACACAACGAATACCCTTCCAAATGTAAAGACTGCATTTGATCCGATTTTGCCCAATGTTCCGATACACAAAATATGTCGCAATCCACATTTTCTAAAAATACGTCTAATTCAAGAAGCTTATTACTTAAACACTGTACGTTTTGGTGTATAGTTCGTGTAGTATTAGAATCATATGTATCCTTAATAGTATCTTTTCCATATGAATAAGAATTGTCAGAATTTACATAAAAACCTGCGTTTTATCAGCACTATTTTCCCCTACGGATGTCGGTGTTTTGCTACACTTGTCAAAAACATTAATTAAAACACTACTACTTTCATTATTAAGCTCACAAAATAATTGCTCATTGCTTTGTATCAAACTAGTACATATTTTTTTTGCCAGAGTCACTAGATGTAAACCGTGTTTAGTGTAGTCACTACGAGTAATACCTATATTTAAATCACAAATGCGTACATTTTTATTATAGTTTCTTACGTTATTCATCAGTTGAGATGTATGAATGTTGCGTTTATATATGTATTCATTTATTGTCTTCACATCGTATCTGATGATAACGTTAGTCCTAAAACAGGCATTAATAGCCTTAGAGTAGTACTTATCCAGGGTTGTTAAGTTAGCATTATTTGTCCCTCCAATTATAATTACGCAATCCTCAGATGTAAAACACTAAAGATTTTCTACATCAATTATTATCTGGTCTAAAGTTGCATTCGGCTTAAAGAAAACTACAACGTCAAAAGCTTCTCCACATTTCTTATCTAGTCTTTTTTTAAATTTCATATTGTTATTATCGTATAGGTTCAACGCGCTAGTATCATTTGAACATATTCTGTATTTATTAACCCCGAGGTAGATTTTGGGTTTTGTTGAACATTTATAGCACTCATCACATTATTTTGTTTTAATCTGGTATCCTTGTCTGTAATCAGTTTTACATTGTTTTCCTTGACTCTGATTTCATCTTTATCCAAATTTTTAACGAATTTTCGTAGTTTGTTGTGAGACGTTTCCAGAAATTTTAATCTATCTTCTAAAGCCTTAACGTAATTTAGTAATCGAAAGAATACTCTATTGTTTTTGGTACAGCCTGATTTTTTTATGTTTTCAATTTTTTTTTTCGGTACTAATGTTAAAAGAATCATCTATTTCCGATTCGTCAGTACTCAACGTTATACTGCCTTTTAATCGTGCAATTAACGTTTCTTTGCTTCCCTGATATGATATGCCCCTGGACCTTACCTTCCTTAATTCACTTACTTTCAAATTTTCGATTTTCATATTGACGGGATATTTAAAGTATTTAATAATTATCACAGGTAGCACGCAAACACGTCCGCACAGCACCGCAGTTCGAAATTAATCATAGGTAAATAACTTCGGCATATTAACATAAGCAAAAGAAAGAAAAACAAAAGAAGAAGCAGATGGCGAAGAACAAACCATTACATACAAATAAAAAATATATATTGTGCAAAAAAATAATACAAATAACTCTAAAATACTGGAATTTTAGTTCTTGGCTTGTTAAGTAATTTATCATCCAAAGTAGAAAGTACCATAAAACTAAAAAATAAAGCAGTAGCGCTTAATGCGTGCCAAATATCATGATCGTCGTAGAAATTCAGTAAAACACAGTGGGTATTCCTTTCCCTGGACTTGGCGGCGGTTACCTTAAAATAAAATTTTATTTATTCAAGAATATTCAAGCCCTCCAATATATAAATAAATAATATATAAATAAATAATTAAGGGCCACTTGATTCGCATTTTCTAAGGTTCGGTATTTCACTAAAAGTTTAAGCTTTAAATTAAAAATCAAGTCACGTCTTAATGCACTTAAGCCTTGATATACAGGGTGTCCCAGAACGTACCAGAAATATTTTAAGAATCAATTAGGTAACTGATTTCAAGCCAAAAAGTCTATATAAACATATGTCCTAATTACAATGGCTAAGGAGTTATTCAGTATTTTATAATTTATTTGTGATTAACATATTCATAAAAGTAAATTGGCTGTGATTGTTGGGTTCTTAATAAAATTTCTGGCTTATTACAAATAGTATCTGCGGTCTGTTGTATTCTAAGACGTAAATGCTCCACAGTTTGCACTTTGCTAGCATAAACTAACTGTTTTATGTGGCCCCAGAGGTAGAAGTTCATGGGAGTGATGTCTGGTGAACACTGTGGCTAAGCCACTCGACTACCTGTTCCAATGCATCTCCCTGGGAAATGTGCGTTAAGCCAATTTCTAACTCATAGATTAGATGAGCGGGCGCCCCATCGTGCTGGTACCACAATTCACGCCTAATATTTAGCGGGATTTTCTCAAAAATCCTCGTAATTTTCAGCGTTCAAATGCTGTAGTATTTTAAATGATCAAATTAAGCGATCATTTAAGATAGTAGTTACCACATTCACACTAAATCTGTGTTGGAAACGAGAGCGTTGCCTTAAACGAAGATTTTCTCTTGTCCATTCATAAAATGCCCCGTGTTCTCGTAATTGGTAAAAAGTTCAGAAGTGGGTAATCGTCTATTGGAATTCCTTCTTCTGTATTCTTCTGGCGCTGCTACAGCATTGCTGTCTCAGAAACCACACGTACACACAATATCGGCATATTCCGCGTTCGAGAATAATCTCCGCATTGTAATTAGGCATGTTAACAAACCTTTTTAATACAACAATTGCAACTATTTAACTTTTTAATACGTTGACAGTTGACTATGAAAACGATGTGTCAACAATAACGTACAATTGCTTCGCAAACCAATAGCATTAGTGGCCTAGGTGTTCCCCTAAAAAGTATAAAATCAAGAATAGCTCCTTAACAGTTGAGTTTATGATGTATGTTTACCCAGACTTTTTGGCTGCAAATAAGTTACCCAATTGATTCCTAAAATATTTCTGGTACGTTCTGGGACACCCGTATATGTATACCAGCTTTAGCAAGCTTCCACTTAAACCTTTACTGGAATGCCATTCCTTAAAGTTTAAATTTTCAAATTTAAACCAAAGAACACGTTAGTTGTTTATATTATTGACATTGCGCAGTTTAAATTTGAAGTAAGTTTGGTAAAAGTGGCGCAAAGTAACTTGAAACTAATTACTTACCCCCCATTCTGACGAGTGTTTCACAAAAAAATATAAAGCTCCACCCCATGTGCATCCAGCAAGGATTGTAAAAATTATGCTTTTGATTGGTATAGCTTCTTTGTTAATTAGCTGGAATTTTTGGAGTTAAAAATGGCACTGTTGTACTTACGCAACTTTACCTTCATTATAATATAAATAGCGGTGTAGAAAACGGCATTACCCATCAAAAGGCACAAGAAAAAGGTTGGAAAGTCCCATCCTACTGAATAACAGTAATAACCGAGATTTACCATAATGACGTTTGCTATTGTAGCTATGACTACCACATTGTAACGACCTGTAATTTAAACAATGGTATAATTGGTAGTTAAAATATTTTCACTCTGGGTCGAATAAATTTCTATATCTACACAAATTGTTTTGCCAAAATTGTCAGAAAATATGTTTTTGCGAATTATTAGAAATAAATTATTAGTAAAACAGTTTGGACGGTTCCTATAAATAAATAAATAAATAATGCATCTCTTTACAAAAAAGATTTGCATATTAATCATCTCAGACAAAAAATAAATTATTAATTAAAAACACGATATCAATAAATAATAGTGACTCTTTAATTTAACAAAAAACGTGTTTATTATTTATTCTACAACAAGAATATTATTGCCCAACAGTTTATAAGAAAAGAAATTATTAGCCCCTCTCTCTTGATTTTCCAGATCAAATTCTTGTCTAATTCTCGCAACAATCTTGTAAATAATTATTAAGAAATTAATAACGCAATGCCAATAAGTAATAAAAAATCTTCCAACAACAGCCAGGGGCAGATGGGACGGCTGGGAAGATGGAAAATTTCGCGAACGGCCGAATGATTGAATTGCAAAACTGTTTTTAGAACTACTTATGCGTACCTACTTTATATGTATTTTGAAAACATAATCATTGATTTACAAACCAACCTTATAAAATTTTTCTATGTAGAAATAACAAAAACTAAATACCATAGAATATATTAATTTGGTTAAATTTATTGTTTTGACCAAACTCATACTACATGGTGAGAGTTAACCATTGTATTCGAACCAAAAGGTTAAATATTTATTATTCTTACCTTTAGAGATGGGACAAAATTATCGCAAAAAAGGTGGTGAATTTGTAAAAAACTGAAAATATGTGGAAAGGGGCCAACTAAATCTGTTTCTTCAATATCATCCCCAATGCTCCAAAGTGCTACTAATTTTAAAAGTGAAAGAGCTTTAAAACTCGAAAACGGAATCCTGAGGCAGTTACTAATTTAGCTCTATAATGTAAGGCAGAAACCTTTAATTTTTTCGAGACAAAGTCTGTTAAATAAATAATAAATACAATTTTACACATCTTTAGCGAATAAACAAAATTACCACTTTACAGCTAATTTAAAGTTAAGATGATCAGTACACAAGAACTTAAGGTTCCTTTGTAGTATTGTAACAAAGGCAAATGTACAAAATATTAAGTAAAGTTAAAATGAATTTAAATTTATTAAATTCATGTACGTATAGTCGATGTGACGTCATACAAGCAGGTTATTCACTAGATAAGTCGCGCGCGTGGCGTCAAGGTTGCATCCTTTAAGGCTCGTGTGTGAGGGTACATTAAATGATGAAATCTGACACCAAATACATGATTTTGTATGAATTCCACAAGCGTGAGAAATACGGACAGTAGCATGCTTGCAGACATTTCACACGCACATATTTGGAGAAGGGGTTCAATTTTCCTTATATAACCATGGCCAAATCAGAGCAAAGGATGGTTTATCCGGCCATTACATGAAGCAGTTACGTCGAGAAAATTGATACCCGTCTAGATGTCGTGCGAGTGAATACACGTAAGATTTATTTTATTTATTAATTTTAATCTTAATCTTGTGTGAATCTTCTAAGTTCTTTTTAAGGACTTAGCAGAATTTGTCAGAGTGTTATTTGAACACTTAGAAAATATTCAAGTAAATTATGAAGGTAATTCTGGACTTGTAAAATATTTGTGTTAAATTATTTAAACTCATTTAATGGACTTAAGTCGTTTATCCGTAACTCTGGACTTAGAAAATATTTGTGTCAACTGTTTAAAGTCATCTTAGAAAATTAGCCGTTTAAATAAAAGCTGGACTTAGCCGAATTTATCAGATTTGCTACTTTGATCCAAACTTAGAATAATTTATTCGATGTTATTTTTTAAAAATCAATTGCAGCAGGCCGTATTCTGTCTTAATAACCTTAGAACTGTCTGTATTAAGTCAGAATACGGCCTGCTGTAATTGAGTTTTTAAAAAATCACAGTGTATGTGTATCAGTCTATTTGGACTCTGAACTCAGGGTACCTTGTGTCACTCAGAACTTGTAAGAATTTATAAAACTTGACGTTAATTCTGGATTTAGGCCGATTTATGTATTGTCTTGTAAAAACGCAAAGCACGCAAATGAAATAAACAGATGTTAGTTAATTGGGACTTCTTATTCAACATTCAACCCTCTCGTAAATTAAGCAAAGTGGATCGACAAGTGGCGTAGGGAATTAAGACTCTACCAAATTTATTAAAGCTACCCGAATTATTATATACCTTTTCAACTTCAAGTTGAGACTAATCACCTTCAAATTGAGAATAAACACATTCAAATTGAGACAAAATAATCTGAAATCAATTAAACACATTCAAATTGAGATTTAACATAATCAAATTGAGAATAAACATATTCAAATTGAGAATAAACACATTCAAATTGAGACAAAACAATCTGAAATCACAGCTTGTTTTGTCTCAATTTGAATGTGTTTATTCTCAATTTGAATATGTTTATTCTCAATTTGATTATGTTAGTTCTCAATTTGAATGTGTTTAATCGATTTCAGATTATTTTGTCTCAATTTGAACGTGTTTATTCTCAATTTGAAAATGATTAGTCTCAATTTGAAGTTGAAAAGGTATAGTTGAGTATAGTTCATCATTTAGATTAAATATTAAACAGAAACTACAAAAGCCTTACGTCACAGTATTCTCGTAAATGCATTGTAAAACGGCAGTTCAATTTTTTATTTTATGTCTTTATTTAACAAAATGAAGAAAGGGTATATACTATACCTTAAATAGGTATCAACCCTTTCTTCTCGGTCTGTCTTTAGGGCGCTAATTAATTGTTTCATAAAATTTTCAATTTTCTTATACATTATTAATTACGCTTACTTACTTTAATATAACATTATTACCATTAATTTGAAAAATGTCCTTTATTTTCTATAACTACAAATTTTGAACTGTTGGTTGCATAAAGAAATATTTGAGTTGTTTTAAAATTTCTGAATTAAAAATAAATGTTTATTATTAGCTAAACTTATCTAAAAAATAAATTATTCCCGACCTTCAAAATGTCATTTATTTTCCAAACATTCACAGTAAATAAAAACTAAAATATCCTTTCTTTTCTAGTAGTGTATTATACTAGCTATGGTTGGGTAATATGTGACCAATATACGCGTTTTAGTAATCTGTTTTTAAGAAACAGAAACTTTGATTTAAAAAACTAAGAGGCAGATCTCTTCAGGTAATATGGATTATCGGAAAAAGTAAGACAGAAGTAACTCTGTCCGTTGACTTTTTTCAACGAATTTCAATAGCAACCAATGAGAGCCCATACGGGCCTTAGGTATGGAGTTTGGATTGGGTAGGTCAATATTTAACAAAAAAAAGTTGGTCCCCATCGAAAACTGAGAGAGGTACACCATACTTTCCTAATATAATGGATTTCTTCGTTGGCTACTGAATTTACATCCAGAATTTCGTTGACTGAATATTTCCAGTTTTGGCAATTTTTTCGAATGTTTCAAATAAACAACATGAAACAACGTTGCTATAAAAATAAGCAGGTGGTGGCCGGGGTTATTAATTATGTGTCGTTAAACGTTCGTATTAATTTTAAATTCCGAATAAAATACACAGCGTTGGTAAATGTGTAAAGTTGTAAGTATTTAATATTAACCAACATTATTATGATACAAGGCCGATGGTTCTTTGTAACTCCCGGGCTGATTTACAGCAGCCCATCCGCCCCTATTTTTAACAGTAGCTTTGTTCATTATTCGTTCCGGAAGAAAACTATCGGCCAACGGTTTACAAGAAAGACAAACCCCTCTTTCGTGTTTTGATAACAAAATAATGTGAAATTCTTTCAAACATTTTGTGTCCTATAAAAAATTAACGAGGCAATGCGAATAAGTAATAAATAATCTTCCAATTTAACAGAAACTTTGTTCATTATTCGTTCCAGAAGAAAAATATCGTCCAACGGATTACATGAAAGACAAGCCCTTGTCTGCTGTTTTTCGAACTTTGGACTGATGCAACTTGCTTTCAAAAATTTTATAAGCAAAAAAAATTAATAAGGCAATGCGAATAGTAATAAATAATCTTCCAGTTTAACAAAAACTTTTTTTATTATTCATTTAAGACGAAAAATATCGACCAACGGTTTACACGATAAACAAACTCCTCTTTTGTTTGTCGAAGTCAAACTAATGTAAAATTCGTTCAACAATTTTGTAGATTATAAAAAAACATTAACAAAGAAATAAATAATCTTCCATTTAACAAAAACGCTATTTATTGTTCGTTCCAGAAGAAAAATGCGATCCAACATTTTGTAAGCAAAGGGAATCATAGCCCCTCTCTTTTGGTAACCCAAGTAAAGGTGGGGTGTGGGATATGAAAATTCGAGGAGCGTTTAGTGTACAGTGAAATAGTGATTATCGTATCGTGAAGGCATTTATACTGGAACTCAATTATTTCCCAAAGTTAGGTCATTTTCTTTGTAATTTCACTGATAATAATAAATTTAATAATAATAATAATAATTAATTTGCCAAAATTCAGCTATAAGAACGAGGGTCGCTTTGTTTAAATCGGAAAATTATTGTTTTGGAATTTCTCCGTTCGGTTTTTAGTAATTTAAATTTTGGAGACATTTGTGGTGGATTCCAATATTTGCTTTGCGTATAAAGAAACTTCGCATATAAATTAATTTAAGGCTATTAAATTATTAAATTTGTCTTTCTTTAACAATTGTGCGCGCGCGCCACAGCGAAAAGTCAGATGAAAAGCAAGTTAAGTCCGAGTTTGGAGTAACGCAGGTGTCTTTTCGAAGGCCAAGCTACGTTATCGCTGATACCAAATGTGCACTCACATGTTATCTAGGTAGTCCAGTTTTGTTGGAATTGAATATTATTTGTTGTTTACAATTTTTACAAACAAGTTGGAGATTATTTTAATTGTTGTTAAAACTTCAAAAACGCTTTAAAATAGGTCAACTAAATTTCTTGCTATTTCAAATTATGTGATATTTAATACTATTTTATAATGGTTCGAATATTTTAAAGCTCAGTCTAGGCACTTACAACTATTTTAAAGGTGCCAACTTTTTTAAATTCTTTAAATTACTTAAGAAATTATTTTGCCTGAAATTTTACAGATCTTTCCCTTCCTGTTTAAATTCGCTGACGAACCCAAGTTTTAAAATTTAATGTTACTAAACACATTTTAAAAATTCAAATTCAAATATTCAAATAAATCTAAGTGCAAGTGATATGGACTTTCAATTTCTAATAGGATCCTGAGGACTGCGGAGGATGAAGAAAAGCATCAGCCCTGTGAAGACTTCAAAGCAGTATAAAAAGGTAGCCATAATTTAATATTTATACATAACATTAAGTAGTTCGTTAATTAGTAGATACTTTGGGTAACTTGATCACTAAAAATATTCAATTTAAAATTAATATTCGCAACATTGCTTTATAGAACACTAACGATTAAAATGTTTGGAAATTATTGCTATAAATTTGAAGATAACTTCATTTGGCAATAAATTAACACAACCAAAGTGTAGCCATTTTGTAAGCCAAAAAAGTTTGAACTGATTATAATAGAAAAGTTTTCTTCTATAAGATTAAGTATATGACTCTGATAAATAAATTGCATTATCTACCTAGCCGTGAAACAAAAAACGACGATGTCAAACCAATTATTAAAAAATAGCCGTGACATTTAGAAATATATGTGCTAAGTTGTATTTAATTTGTTCGGTTTATAGAGATTTGGGCAGGTTCGCTTCTTGATGAAATGTGTGAAATTAAGGTGGAACATCGCAGTCTCATAAAGTTTATAAAGTCAGATAATTAATGACTGTGGGTTCATAAAGTTAAGGCATCCACCTTATAGCCCGACCTAGCTCCGTCAGGCTTCTTTCTATTCAAAAACTTAAAAAAGCATCTCGGGGAAAACGTTTTGCAGTAGCTGTTGAACAATATCTTGCGTAGTTGCCGAAAGATTTTTTTTCTGAGGGTATGCGACAATTGAAATAAAAATGGAATAAGTGTATAAGTGTTGAAGGGAATTACGTAGAAAAATAAAGGGTTGTTAATGTGATACGTGTTTGTTTTTATGGTTAAGTAGATAACATAAAAATACAGATAAACCTTATGCTCACTAGTAAAAGTATTTGAACAAATTTTGCAAACTTAAAAGATTACCAAAGAAAATAAAACAAACTCACCTTTTTTTATAGGCTTAAGTGCCTGGCCCAGCCCTGACTCTTTTCTAGCTTTATTAAAAAAAGCAATTCCCCACCTTGGATGATGCACATAATACACCCGAACGCCCAAATATAAGCTTAAAAGAGTATAAGCGGTTATAAATAAACTCCACATCCATAAGGCGCCCTCCAAAATTCCAACCACCACTGAAATTATTTGCCACACTTAAATGTATTTTTATTTTAGGGTCAAGTGTTGCATCTCTTGATTTATTTAATTTTCACATATTTTCGTTTTTATAGAAAATATCTGTCAAGCCAAATTTCTCAGGAGATTTTAATTATCCTTCAAAATGATTGTTTAATTCATTAAAATAATTGGTTTTACCTATAATTATAGCAGCTGCCAGTATCGTAAAAGTAACATAAGAGGTTACATTTATATCTGGGTGTCTGTTTTGGTAAAGTTTCACTATGCAAAGGACGGCTATTACGTACATAAAGCTGGTATCTGTGGGAAAATAATCAAAATTTAATTACTAAATAATATTTTAATAATTATTGCAGTCAGACGCCCCATCACTCATTGTTTTTAATATCGATTTCCCTAAAATTAAGGTTTTTAACTCATAAATAAAAATCACCAGTTTAACCCCAAAAACATTGCCTGAAAATGCTAACGCAAATATTTTGTTATTTAGTGAATTTACTTTAAAAATATCAAATTAAAATGTTACACAATTAATAAAGCAAAAAGAAAAATACATACCAAATTGGAAATTGGACTTGCTGGGGCAAATGTGATAACAAGCAGATAAAACCCCTTCCATAACGAGAGCAGCAGACATCGCGTAATATAAGCCAAAGTGTTGTGGAATTCCACAGTCCTAAAATTGATTAAAACTCTTGCTTTATTTTCACGATAACTGCAGAGCCAAGAATTTAATAGACTCTCCTGCTTAGGACTGCGTGATATAAAAACTATCGAAAATATCAATATCGAAAAAGAATCGATACGAAGAATTTATCTATTTAATGTGAAATAAATTGCTGTATTGAATCACCAATTACTTGACATGCCCATAATAAACTCTTATGCCTCATTTACATTCAGCCATTGTCACTGCTCCTCGCGCTGCTGTATTTACTCCCCACAATACTTCTGTGGCAGTGAGTGTTTACATTGCCGCTTTATACTTCGTATTCGACCTTGAGCAGTAGAATTAGGCGCAGCTTCAGCGCTCTGCATCCTGAGTTTATGTAACTATGTGAATGTTTTAAAAAGAAAAAATATAGAAAATAGACGCCATCGTCGCAAGAGGAGATGGTGGATAAAAATCTCGCATTTTTAAAAATACAAAAAATCAATAAATTCGTTTTAAACTCATTTCACCTAGTTAGATAGGTTGTTTATAGTCTAAAAAGAAGTTTTAGAAGTTTGTATCACCTACGGTTTAGCCTAAAGAATTATAGAAATCTCTTTCGCGCGCTCGGTGGCAATTGAGTGAGAGCAGAATGTAAACACTCACTCGCACTCGCGCTGTCGGTCCTTTGACTTCCGCACAAAATACCGCCAACGAAGGGAGCGCCGGGCAGCGGCAATGGCAGGAGCATGGTCAGCGTGGGTGACGAGTTTACATACTCGCGCTGCCCACTTTCATGCTCACTTCCCTGCTCACTGCCACGGAAGTGGGCTGAATGTAAACCGGATATTACAGATACTTTAATTTGATAGTTTCGTTTTTTTATGATTTCTTACTTTTACCAGTTGTAAGTATACATATTTTCTTGAAATTTGTTATGAAAATATGATTTTTTTTTAAATTATAACAAGTGATGATGATGAGTAGCAAAACGTTCTGGATATTACCATTATTTTCTCTGTTCAAAGAATTGTTTTTATAGAAAATTAGAAGCAGGCGTAAGATCGAAGTAAAGTAAATTTTTGGGCATTTGAAACTGTTAACTAAGAAAAATAAATCAATTTTATACATTTTTCGTAAATACGAGGGTAATGCCATTTTTTGATTTTTTTAATTAAAAAGGCCAATTACCAACGCAAATTAGTAAAAACGATGAATAACAAGATGGTACCAATTATGTATCTCGAAATTCCAGTACTTTTATAGAGAAAACTTTTAAAATGCACGAGACATAAATTACAATTTTTAATCGATATTTTTCAAGTTTTTCCGAAAACTCTGCAAAATCTTTATCGATAAAAATCGGTGATTTAAAACGTGAAGTAAATTGCTATAGATTCAGCAAATACTTCACATGTCGATATTAAACTCGGATTCCTTGATTTGAAAGTTTCTTTGCGAAATAGGGATTTTATGGAAAATTTCATAAATAGAAAAAATCTTAATACAGTACAATGTGAATACCCGTTCATGTGGACGGCTCAATAGTGTGAACACGTGAATTAACCCTGAATCTCACTAATGTGAACAATTGGTCTCGCTAATGTGAACAGTATTCAAGACTGCATACCGCATTCGTTTCTAAAAGAACCTTTATAAATGTACTACTTGTACAGTAAATATCTGATTCAGCATTTGCGGCTATTACTCATAAAGAGTATCCTTGACGTTATGATACGGCCATTGACGAAACTAATTAACGAATCTCTCAGAAATAATACCTTTCCCTCGACACTTAAATTTGCAAAAGTGATCCCGATCCCTAAAAGCAAAGCAGCAGATGAATCTAGCATGTTTAGACCCATCTCGGTGTTGCGTATTTTATCGAAAATATTCGAAACTCTTTTGAAAAATCAAATATATTCTTTCTTCGAAACTAATAATCTATTTTTTCTACAAACACTCCTAAAAACTGAATTTTTAACACGGCATACTGCAATTAAAAATGTAATATTAAATCGCAGCGTGTTAAAAGTAGATCACGTGGTTTACTTTTAACACTAGTATTAAAAGGCTGCTGTCACAATGACAGAGCAACTAAAATATTAATCAAAGACTGATTTTACCTACCAAATTGACAAATCTAACGTTGCTCTACTAGCAGCTTCTTCTATATCGACCGGAATTTCTTCACTTAGATTAGAACTCATCTTAAATTATTCTTTTTCACTTTTGACAAGCATATGTCAAACAATACATACCGGGTGTAGAATTGGTTCACGCACCATAGGGATTTCAATGTTAAATTTTTAATTTTTAAATATTGGCTCCCCAAATTATTTTAGAGAAAAAGTGTAAATATGTTTCTTATAGAGAAAAAAATACTGTATACAACCATATCATTACTTATTTTTTTACTTTCCATACAAGGGTTAAAATTAAGGAAACTAAAACTGGTACTTTAGCAAAAATAGGTAGTGCCTTGGAATCGTTGAAACAAAAAACAATTGTTAGCTAGCTGTGGTAATGCATGGCTTTACTGACGGTTGGCGATAAAGCATACTTACTTAATGCAAAATGTAAAATTAAATAGTTAAAAAATGTGTTGCTTTCTTTACGATTTTTTAATAAAAAAAGTCCACTTTTTTTGTCAAAATGCGAAAAAATAAATTTTCGGCACTAGAATGCATTGTCTAAACGCAAAATTACTTAAAATACGTCTAAATTTGTGATTAAAATATTAACATGGCAGCTAACAATCAACGGGTTTTTGTTTCAACAATTCCAAGGCACCACCTATTTTTGCTAAAATAGTAGTTTTAATTTCCTTGATTTCCCCTTTGTATGGAAAGTAAAAAAAATAAGTAATGATATGGTTGTATACAGTATTTTTTTCTCTACAAGAAACATATTTACACTTTTTCTCTAAAATAATTTGGGGAGCCAATATTTGAACATTAAGAATTTAACATGGAAATCCCTATGGTGCGTGAACCAATTCTACACCCGGTATGTAAGCTCAATTCTAAATTGTTTCGTAAATGTCACAGAGTACTAGATTTTTTAGGTAACCTTTGGAATCTCTAATAAGAGAGTTTAAAATGCTTTCAATGGCGTTTGTAGAAAAAATAGTGTATGATATTCGTGTTAAAAGTGATTTTATTTTGTTCGTGGGGTTGCTCAACTCGCTACGCTCGTTTCGCAATCTCCCCCACTCACAAAATAAAATCTCACTTTTAACACTTGTATCATAAATAACTATTGTAGCTACGAATTTGGTTTTAAGTCTGATAGGTATACAACTACAGCCATTAATTATTTAATTAATAAAATAATTCAAAAGTGATTCTTCCATGCTCGTGTAAATTTTTAATCCACTCGCAAGTTACGCTTGCTCGTGAATTGAAAATTTACACTCGCTGGAAAACTCTCACTTTTCTTAACTTGTAAAACAATCTACTATTTTCATCAAGATGATTTGTATATGAAATTGTTATACATTTTTGTAGTACTAACAATTGACATAAATTTATTATGGTTATTGATAATATTTTTCTTAATTTTCTAGTTACAGGTTATGAAAGTTTTCAGTTTGGAATATAATCTCGATAATCTAAGCCCACTCTTGCAGTAGGAGTACGGCTTAGATTCACAATTTCCAAATGTTAATCTTTTACAAACACTAATTATTAATAATTGTTTTCCTTAAATTATTTAAAGGTACTTACTTTCTTCTGTTTCCGATATTTTCGTTTAAGAATAGTAGCAGTATATATTAAAAATAAAAACCCAGCAGCCAAGTAGGCAATATTCGAAAACAAGTGGTTGAAATCGCTAAGGGTGCCAAGCGGATGCGCACACAGAAAATTATAATAACAAATATCCAAATTTCCCGTTTCGTGTAGCACCTAAAAAAGAAATTTATTGCGTTTGTTTTAATTATAAAAAATATATATTTTTTACCATTTGCTGGGTTCCAGCAAGTTGTATCACCGGAACGGCGTAAAATATTCCAACAGTTAAAACATGCCAAAAATAATTACAAGATTCCCGTTGGAAATCCTTCGGCCTCTTCGTTGCTAAGTCGCTTAAGTATAATTTGGGTTTTTTAAATAGATAATGCACATGATCCTTAATAGTGCCTGAATTCACATCAATCACTGTTGCGTTCGAATCACCAGTTCCATCTACATTCTGTTGCCTTTTCCTTTGTTGACTTGAGTCAGAAGACGCTATAAGTATAACATTCATATCATTTCCATTTTCTCCAGAAGTGGATGGCCTATTTTTCGGTTCTTTATCAGATTGTTCGCCAGAAATTATCGCTTGCTTATCTTCACCTCGGGTTACTTCTTCAAATAAAATTTGACAATTTGGACACCTATCTCCCCTAGTGCCTGAATTCACACCAATCACTGTTGTGTTCGGATCACTAGTTCCATCTACATTCTGCTCTGTTTCGCTACAACTTAAATACAAATCCGAAAAACTGGCTCCAAGCCTTCGTTGACTTGAGTCAGCAGGCGCTATAAGTATAACATCCATACCATTTCCATTTTCTCCAGAAGTGGATGGCCTACTTTTCGTTTCTTTATCAGATTGTTCGCCAGAAATTAGCGCTTGCTTATCTTCATCTCGAGTTACTTCTTCACATAAAATTTGACAATTTGGACATCTATTTTCCCTAGTGCCTGAATTCACATCGATCACTGTTGCGTTCGAATCACCAGTTCCATCTACATTTTGTTGCCCTTGCCTTTGACTTGGTTCAGGAGGCGTTAAAAGTGTAACACCCATAATACCATTTCCATTTGCTCCAGAAGTGGATGCCCTATTTTCCGGTTCTTTATCAGATTGTTTTCCAGAAATTAGCGCTTGCTTATCTTCATCTCGAGTTACTTCTTCTAAAATTTGACAATTTGGACACCTATTTTCCCAACCACAAAGGCCACACGATACTGCTAAAAAAATAAAGTAAAAACCAGCAATAGCCAGTAATGTCGACAAACAAGCAACCACATATTCGCTTCTGGATATGTTGGGCATTATCCTAAACGAAACCTTCGAAGAACGATTTAAAGGTTTCGTTAGGTGAAAATTCTGCTGTGGAATGAACGAGCCTTTTTGGATGCAATCGTAATCATCACCTTTTGCGACAAATACAACGAAAAATCCTCTGGGGAAGTCCTTTTCCTAAACATACATATCTTTATGTTTGTTAATTGACCAGTTAAACCTCTTACTTACGTTTATTATTATTCCACCCCTGGTATCCACCGTTTCAAATTCTCCTTCATATTCTATATCCTCATTTAAATCAAAGACAGGACACTGCAATATAGGTACTTGGATGAAACATTCGATATACATATAGTAATTAAACCTTG
This sequence comes from Melanotus villosus, assembly GCA_963082815.1. Taxonomy (NCBI): domain Eukaryota; kingdom Metazoa; phylum Arthropoda; class Insecta; order Coleoptera; family Elateridae; genus Melanotus; species Melanotus villosus. The sequence goes on from OY720422.1 coordinate 50,867,623, forward strand.
TTTGTTAGAGCAAATTCTTCTTCGTCTTGAATTAACTATTACAGGGTTTCTAACACGTCTAGGGAATCAAATTTCATGATCTTCCAGGATTTTCCCGCACAAGAAAATCTGGACTTTTTATGATTCGTTTCAATCTTAATAAATTATTGTCAAATTGTATTTTTTCTTTATTAAGGAAGAAAGCAAAGTTTGCGAGTATTTTAGAAATTTTTTTGAATTGTTACGGAAATTTCAAGACCTACAGTTTCCATAAAAAAATTGTCTGCTCGTTATAGGTTTTCTAGGGTGGGCAAAACCTTGTGTTAATTAAAAATTAATTGATTACTAACCGCTATATCTTGTATAGAAACAGTCAAACACGTGTCATCTTGTGAGTCGACGTCCAAAATAATAGTGTCTTGAAAACTATCTGGGATTTTATTCGAATATCTATAATAAAAATATCTGGGTTTGCTAGGCGAGATAATAAAGGATATATTTTGATTTTCTTCCACAAAGAAGTCCTCCTGTTCTTCAACTCGTATGGTAACGGGGGTAGGAACATTAGATGACGTTGATATAGACATCGAAAGACGTTTCAGAATTTCTAATTTGTATATATCTTCATGCTTAGAACTGTACACTGAAAGTAAAATAGTTATAAACCACTGCTGAAGACAATTAGTAACTTCTGGAAATTAAAGTTTTGCTCCTTTTTGCTAATTATTTTGTGCATAAACCAAAATATACAAGGTGGCCAGTGTTCGCGCGCCATTACATTCAAATTTAAGTGTGGTAGTTTTGTCGCCAGGATATGGCACCTCCCTGTTCGTTGGGGGTCGTGCGCCTCTTGAACTTAACAAAAGGGCTGAGTCAGTTGGCTGCAGTACCCCGTACATACCGGTAGTTGGTAAGACTTGTGTGCTTTATAAAAATTTGTAACATAATACGTAATAGATACATTAATTATATTAGTTATTAAAAAAAGAACGTGATTTATTATTAAAACTTCGAGAGCTAGTGAAATCCAGCGTAAATTCTACAGCCAGTTTAAAATGAGTGTATTAATTGCCTTTTTCAACCCTCCAGGAAGCGACATTTTTACTTTTTCCTGGCCTGTGGGTTATTAGTTTGTATGGCCTGCTAGAGTTATTTTTATATTCGAAACTAAACTGTCAAAAAGCCCTTTTCGATTAAAAATATTACATTACAGTAAACCAGCAAATATTCAAACTTACTTTCAAGTTCAAATACAGATTGTCGAGAATTTCAGTTTCAGAGTTTCCATTTCCCGATTTAGACAATTAAAATAAAATGTACAGCAACAAATAAGAACTACTGCTGGATATTTTATTAAAAACAGAAAGTAAACCAAGAAATATTCAAACGCATATTCAAGTTGGTTACAGGTTTTCGAAAAGCTTCCGTTCCCTGATTTTAAAAATTAAATTACGAAGTTCAGCAACAAAGAAGAATTACTGCTGGATTTTCTTAATTAAAAACAGGAAGTCGTCTTCTACTTATTATTAAAACTCCAGTTTCGGAGTTTCCTGTTTCCGATTTAGAAAAAGAAAATAAAAAAATTCAGCCAGAATTAAAGAATTACTGCTAAATTTTTTGTAATAACCAGAAAATATTCAAACTAGAGCTGTCAATTTCTGATTTTTGTACGATAATCGTTTAAAATAACTTCTAACCGGTTTTCGATAGAACCGGTTTTTAAGGATTATCGGTTTTAACCGATTATCATCGGATATGACTGAGTATCGGTTTTGACCGGTTATCGAATTTTTCGGATAACCAGATATAAGCGATTATCGGATTTGACCGTAAATCGAATTTATATAATGTTTAAGTGTCCCCACTTCGTGGTTTGCTAATTCTAAAGTAATATTTGTAAGGCAATAAAATGTTAAATGTATAGATGGTTCCCAAATATTAAAATTTGAACTGCTAGAAGATTTACCATAATCCTTGCACGTTTTAGGAGGTTTTATGACAAGATACACTTGCGTGCAGATTTTTTACAAATATTAAAATATGTAACTAAACATATTTCTTATTATATTTTGAGAATTTCAAAAATCTGAAGTTTATTTTATAGTTTTACAATATCCCCAAATTTATTCAACGCATGTATTTGCCTCAATTTATGGTTAATCATGGGTCATGAGTAGATCAAAGTACTTTAATTACTTCAATTTTAAACCCGAAAATTAGCTATAATAACTTTATTTCAGATATTTTAATATTCCCAATATAGTTCCGTTACATAAGATTACTATAATTTAGTATAATTCGTTTTTCACTATTTAGTTTTCCGTGTAACTATTACAAAGCTGTTAGTTAATAAGAATAACTTATGGACAAAGTTAACATTTCTTGATCAGGCCAGGTCTGTTAAAAAAATTAAATCTATTTATTTTAAAACCATCTGAAACACGTAATTGTTAATTAACTGCACTCACAAATGTATTTAGAGAAATATTATTAGATATTGTCTTTAATTTATACATAATCTATTTACTGTTTTCTGTTTAGAATTAATAGAATTCACATTAAACTGATAAATATTATTGTTTTTTATAAATAAAGTGAAAGAGGTGATTTCCTTTATTTCTTGTTAATTTAAAATAGTGATGTCACGGGAAAGGTGGTCAAAGACACCTGAAATGTATCGTTTTTTACCCACTGCTTGCTTGATTCTATCGAGATAAAATAGATGTGCTGGCTCATACTTCCAAAGTTATTAAAGAATGAATGTTTACGAAATACGAAATATGTTTGACCTGTAGAAATTTATTTAAAACCCGGAACCCGCAAATATTCAAGTTAACACTTTTAAATTCGAATTTAATTTTTTTAATGACTACCTGTTAGAAGTTCTACTTTTGAAGTGGAAACAAAATCGAATTAAATATAATACATCGTAAAAATGTTTTATTAATTTTCTATGTTTGCCATTGATTTAGACTTTAAAAAAATATTCCCCTCTTCATTCGGGTCATTCGGGAATGCAATTTCGGCTTAACTTCAAACTATTACAACGGACAATAAAAGTATTATGGATAGTTAGAAGTGGCAAGTCCTGCCATAAACACCCTACCAGGAACGGCTTTAAATTGCTCCCCACAAAAAAAAACTTCTATTTTGAGGCAACTGTAAAATTGTTCAAGTCCGGCTTAGTAGGAATGACTTACTATAGTTGTATTTAAACATCATAATTCACCACTAAGTCTTTGAACCAACTATAATATTAAAGTTGAATGATTTCGTTTGATATTATGTACTTATACAAATATTATATTATACAAATTTAAACAGCTATTATTTAATAAATGTTGGATTGAACCAGCAGTTATTTTATAAACTTTACAATTATGGTGATTAATTTGATAATTTTTTTTTGGTAAAGCTTTTATTTACAGTTGGAATTAGTTATTTATGTAGCAAGTGAGTAAAGTATTACTTTTTTCCACGAGTAGGAAAGTTTGACAAAAAAGTGGAAGCGAATGCGGCAAATCCTACGAGTGAAAAAAAGTAGCTTTACACATGAGTTTCATACAAAATTTTTTCTACGTCTGTTAAAACAACTTCACTTTTTTTCATTATTTTTCCGTGAAAAAAAGTGATGTTTTTTAACAGACGTGGAAAAATATCGGTATTGCAAGTTTTATTAATCTTTAATGACTTAATAAATTTAGTACTAATTGTGTAATTGTGCAGCTACATTTGATTATAAAGGAAAACCGCAAATGAGAACTATCCAGAGTGAAAATCTATGACACATGTCCTACGTTTGTTTTAATTCAAAACCGATTATGTTTGAAAACTGGCAATAATGTGAATCGATCATGGTCGATAATCTTTCTTGAATGATCACAAAATCGCTTAACGGATTAATCGTCGACATCGCTAAATCAAACATAGCTTCAAGTTTCTCGCAGATTTGCGAAAATTCTAGTTTCAGAATTTTCAGTCCATGATTTAGAAAATTAAAGTACAGGCAATCAGCAATAAATAAGAATTACAGCTGAATTTTTTATTAGAGAATGTAAACCAGCCAAGATGTGAACTAAAATTTAAAGTTTCTTGTAGATTTCAGTCTCACAGTTCCAAATTCGTGATTTAGAAGATTAAAATAAAAGACATTCAGTCAAAAATAAAGAATTGCTACCGAATTTTTTATTAAAATCAAATAAACTAGCAAATATAAATTTAAATTTAAGTTCCTTGCAGATTTACGAAAATTGTCGATTTCAGAGTTTCAAATTGATTTAAAAAATTAAAATAAATAAATTCAGAAATAGATAATTACTGCTGATTTTTTAATTAAAAACAGAAGATAAACCAGCAAAATAATATTCAAAGTTTAAGTTTTCTACAGGACTTCGAAAATCCATTTCAGAGTTTCAAAATTCTGCCTTAAAAATTGAAATAAAAGGTTCTGCAACAAATAAGGAATTACTGCCTAATTTTTTATTTCAAAAAGAAGGTAGATACAAAGGTAATTACCTATTCAAAATTAAATTTAGATTTTTTATAGATTTACAAAAATTTCAGTTTCACAATTTCAAATTTCTGCTTTAAAAAATTAATATAAAAAGTTCAGCAACTAATCAGAATTACTGCCTGATTTTTTTTGTTAAAAAGGAAAGAAAAGTAACAAATATTTAATCCTAAATTTAAGTTTCTTGTAGTTTCCCGAAATTTTCTGTTTCAGAGTATCAAGTTCCCAATAATTCGAAAAATTAAAATAAAAAATTCAGTAACAGATAAGAATTACTGCTGGATTTCTTCTATGAAAAACAGAAACTAAACCAGGAAACAATCAAACTTGAATTCAAGTTTCTTATTTACATATTTCCCAAAATTTCATAATTAAAGTTCCTTAGTGATCTTTCGCTAGGGGAATTTTCATGGAACTAACTCCTCTAAATTATCAGCATCTCTAAATCTTGTTTTACATTGTTTACATATAAATTGCTTTTTGATAAGGTCATAACACCTAACAATCCTTATTTAAAGTATAAGCATAATTGGTTGAAAGAAATGAAGATCTTTTTTCAGCCGATTATGAATTATGAAGCAGGTTATTATTATTGGACTTGTAGTGTGGTTTCACAGAAGGTCAGATGTAACTTAGTTAATTTTGGTCTGTTATTTGCTATTGCCTTTAGGACATTGGCCTATTTGACCAAACGGCAGAAACATCCCTGCTGGCTGACTTTTTTAAAATGAGCACCCTGTATATGTTAGTTTAAAGCAAAGTTCAAATCTTACGGATGTTCCTCGGCATCTCAGAAAGCGCATTTATATTATTATGGCACAAAGTTCTGGCAGTACTGTAAAAATTCAACATTCCTTGTCTCGATTTTACAAGTAAAGGTATCTCCCATGACGTTGCTTCCTTCTGCTGCCTCACCATTATGAGTACTGGATAATTAATATCAGCTTTTTCACTCCAAATAAAGACTGTGTAGGGATACTTCGACTATAAATGTTTAAATAACAAAAATATTAAGAAATTTCAAACTTGTTAAACATTTACATACAGACGAATCAGGAAAATGTAGGATGTATTCTTTATCTTCATCTACGGTTACGGTAATATTTGTAGAATAATTTCCATTCAAAACTAATGTTTCATATTGGGGTATTGTTAAATTATAGCATTGTAGTTTCATAATTTCCAAAAAAAGTATTAAGATTATTAAGGACGGTCTCTCCATGTTTATTAATCTTATACAGTTAAGAATCAAATCGGTTTTCGATTGTAGGTATTAGGTAAACATTTTTCTGTTTCTATCACAGTTCCTAAAATCACAAGCAACATCATCAAAATAAGGCTTAACATTAAGAAAAATGCCTTAAATGCATAGGTTTCGAAATGATCAAGTACGATTGTTGTGAAAGTTAATAGATTTTGCGAAAATTACAAGTTATGGTTTGCCCTTTGTGGGCTCGGAATTTTCAAATTTTCCTTTTCATTATTGTTAAGTACACAAACACAGTTTGAAAATCAGCGAAAATGCATGATTTTCTAACTGTTGCATTATTAGCTTTTTGTTTTAAATCCAACAATATAATTATACCTAACTCAAAAACTTTTTCAGAAGTTCTGCACAGATTTCTCGTATACCTTGAATTCTCTACGAAACAAATACGATTGTTTAATGATAAACTATTACGTTACTTACGTTTGTATGCAGTCATGAAGCTTCCTATGTGACACAACTATTTTTAAGAAATAAAAAGCAAAACTAATAAACGCACAAAGATACCGAAATGTTGCACCAGCGTATACTGTTATGACACAAAACTTGCGGTTACACGAAACCCGCGAACTTCGTAATTACAAGGTCTTTATCTCTTTATTTAATTCAGTATGTGGCTAAAGACACAACACTTGTTAACCACGTATGTATAACATGGAAACGGCTTAGCTATTAATTTCACTCCCAATAATTTAAACACACGTCCTTCCACTTGATGTAAAACACACACCGCACAACATTTTGTTTAATAAATTTTATTACCAGTTCATGCGAAATTCTAAAACAAACAATAATTGGTTGGCATTTAGAACAATCACTACCGCGGCCTATAAGGAAAACTTTTCGCAAATATCGCCTTGCCCATTTACTGATTAAAATATACACAAAGCGGGAACTGAGTGTATGTTTTCGTTATCAACAGGGGAACTCCGTTATATCTTCATTGGTTATTTTATGTATTAAGATAAGGCTTTAAAGGATACGCTATGTTTGATATATAAATAATAATAACTGCACTAAAACACAAACAACAACAGTAAGGAAATGTACCACGCTATGAATCAAACAAACCAAGATCTCAATTTAAAACAGTGTGTTAAATTATAGTTGAGTTTGAAGGGAAATCCCAGTTTAATTGGGACATTTGTACAGGGCCGGATTAAGTATACATTTAGATTTATTTCTAACTGTAAACATTATTTACACCGAAATTACGACCTCATACCTAAGCATTGGTTCCCAAACCTGTCAACCTTTTTAGGGCCCCAGGCGCAACTTCACTTTTGAGAAATACTTATTGGTAAATAAAGCTCTAAACAATAAAAACGATTTCCACAAAAATAAAAAAAATTAAACAATACCTACAAAGTCTTACAAATTTAACAGATGGCATTAAATTTAATAAGGAAATAGTTATTTGTACAACTAGTAATGAAAGCAATACTTTTTTTCATGAGTTTGAAGTTTGATGCACGACGGCGAAGCCGGAGTGCATCAATCAAACGAGTGAAAAAAAGATGCTTTCATACGAGTTGTACACAATATTTTTTTGCATTTTGACATCTTAAATCCCTCAAAACAGGATAAAAAGGAATTGAGAATTTACAGTTGTCAAACTGACAATTTACAATATTTTATTTAAAGCACACTTACTTAATGCAAAATGTAAAATTAAATAGTTAAAAAAAGTGTTGCTTTCTTTACGATTTTTTAATAAAAAAAGTCCACTTTTTTTGTGAAAATGCGAAAAATATTATTTTTATATACGAAATTCAGAATTAAATAAACGTCTTCCTGGAATTTTTTATGTGAATTTTCTAATACGTCCGCACAATTTAAGTCTTCTTCAAAGTTTAGTACAGCGATTCTCAACCTATGGTACGCATACCACTGGTGGTACGCGACAGACTTATATGCAAGTAATTTATTCAAATAATATAAAACTGGTATAAGAAAAAGAAATTAAAACTGTATCTCCAGTATATCGATTACTGCCTTTGTCAGCTCTTCATTATACAGGGTGTAAACGAAACCAGGAACACCCCCCTTGTTTTCCACAAGTTTTAAGTTAATGAAATGAAATTTTGGGATGTTGAATTGTTGGTAAAAACGCATTATACGATGTATAAATCACTGAACTAGCGCTTCCGGTTTAACCGGAAGTGACATCAACTTCAGATTTTTAAACATCACCCTGTATATTTTTTAACAGATTCTTGTACTATTCGAAATTCTCTTTTCAATGGTTTTTTCAAATTTAAAATTGGTAAATACATGGCGTAGAAAATTGCAATTGTTTCTTTGAAGGGAGATGGCCATGAAATCAATGTTCAAGTTAGCAATATTTAACAAGTGGGCATTCAAAATTATTGTAAATTAAAAACTCTTTAAGAAAAAACAAAAAATATTGGTAGGTCCCATTGGAAAAAATGGAGTTATGGCCAGCTATTTCATACGAAAGTTTTTTTTTTTAGAATTTTTCATTAAAATTTAAAAATATTGGGACTATTGGTCTAAACTACTTTCGATTTTTTACCACAATTGTACTAAAACATGTTTACAATAATTTTGAATGCCCACTTGTTAAATATTGCTAACTTGAACATTGATTTCATGACCATCTCCCTGCAGAGAAACAATTGCAATTTTATACGCCATGTATTTACCAATTTTCAATTTGAAAAAACCATTGAAAAGAGAATTTCGAATAGTACAAGAATCTGTTAAAAAATATACAGGGTGCTATTTAAAAATCTGAAGTTGATGTCACTTCCGGTTAAATCGGAAGCGCTAGTTCAGTGATTTATACATCGTATAATGCGTTTTTACCAATAATTCAACATCCCAAAATTTCATTTCATTAACTTAAAGCTTGTGGAAAAAAAGGGGGGTGTTCCTAGTTTAGTTTACACCCTGTAGATAAAAATAAATATTTTTTATTTCTTTACCTATTTTTTATTGTGATGGCCAAATCTTTTATAAATAAATTTGATATTCTTTGGGTGGTACGCGGAACCCAAAGGGTTGAGAACCGGCGGTTTAGTATGTATAGAAAAACTAATTTTGATTGTTCCATATCCATAGAATATCGAAGTTAATTTTTAATCTTTTTGGGGCTCTCTTACAAATCGGGGTCCCTCGGCGTGCCCCTACTACGCCCCTGAGCAAATCCACACGATGAAAACCGAGGAAATTTTTAGCCTAATCAAGTTTCAAATTTTAAACGATAAGCAGTACCAATTGCTCTAAATCTGTAGTAAATGCAGATTAAAAAAAAACAATGAATCCGAAGTGCCCGAAGTGGCTTTCAACAGAATAAAGAAATTTGATATTCCTTTTAACTACTTACCTGAAACTTCTAACGAACTTAAAATTATTACTTCTTAGAACTCGTATTCAAATCTCATATTTCGGAATTCATAACGCTAATTATTGCTTTGTTTTGAAAATTAAAAAAACTACATAAAGGAATAGGTACCGAGAATACTATTTTTTTCTACACATGATACGAAAACAAGTATTTTCTTCACGATAAACCCTATGCGAAAACGCTACATTTTCTATCTAGAGATGAAAACGTTTTCACTTCTAGAGATGAAAACAAGAATTCCAAATCTATGGCAACAAAATAAAAAAATGCGTGTGTTACTATGGAACCGATTAAACAAACAATTAATAATTTGCATTGACACAATTCGGTTTGAATTAAGTCGAATTAAAACTTATTTCAAACAGATAATTAAAATGTCGTAGAAAAAATAGCATTTACTACTCGACATGAAATACGTTTTTTTCGTTCGTGATCGTTCTCATCTCACGAAAAAAACGTCATTTTCATGTCTTGTTGTAAAATATACTATTGTACTACTGTGATGATAACCCAATGGCGTGTATAAAATTCTTACGGTTTGTTAGTCATCTTATAAAATTCCCGCAAATTCAACAGTTTGAGTCAGCGAAATATGAAGTTCAATTTTTTCAAACTAATTAATTTCTATTCCCAATTAGTTCATAATTTCTCAGGCTTGTACTGAACTATTTTAAAAATTTAATAATTGATGTCAAAAGCCAAGAATAACTAAGGCAATTTCTAAAATACGTACTTAACTTAAGTATCATGATTCTTCTTCACTTACAAAATAAACCTAAGCATTTAAAAGCAAACAAAACCTACATATCTCTAGCGTTAAGGAAATATTATCTATTTAAACAGAAAATTCGTATTGAAACCTTCAAAATTCTCTTTTTAATTTTTCCTCTTTCGTATCTTGCTTATCTATTATTCATTACTAAAATGTTATCAGCATTTCTGAGAATTCACCTTTTCCTGAAAAAAAGCACCACACACAGGGTGATTGATAATATTCTTCTTATTCTTTTTCTTATGTAGATATAGTGGCCTGTTTCTTCTTCATATTCTTTGCTCACGGTCAGTCGTTTAGAAGGTTGTCACTCAGTTGACAAGTTGACTCAGTCGTTTTCGGGGTTTTCCAATACTCCTTCGTCTTTAGTGGTGACTCGTCTCTCGTCTCTCGTAATCTTCACAATTAATTCTCTCCTCGATCATGCAATCAATATGCTCATTCCATCTTTCTTTCTGTTTAGCACCCAGGTCGTTGATGTTTTCATTGTTTTCCATTGTGCATGTCCGTCTGATATTCTCGCTCCTTTTCCTACCCACTAGTGTTTTACCGGCCATCCTACGTACTACCCAGGGCCGGCCTTCTCTATAAAGGGGCCCGGGTGCAGAAAACTTTTTGGGGCCCTAATTTTTTTTTTTTCAAAACTAAAAATATCGGCATAAAAAGACTGTATATATTCATTCATCATATTATAAAAATTACAATTTTTAGCAACTCCTTTCTCAATAATTATTGTAACAAGTGCGTTTAAGTGTTCTTCACGCATAGTCGACCGAAGATAATTCTTTATTAATTATAATTTGCTAAAAGAACGCTCTGCACTTGCTATAGTAACTGGCAACGTAAAGAAAAATTTAACAGGGTTAGCTTTCCTGAATTAAGTCTTCGTTTATATCCTTGTTATAAAATTTTACAAAATTCCTTGAATGATTTTTTAATTAATTTTTTTCTAAAAACTAGAAATATCAGGTTGATGCATAAGTTCGTAGCGTTTTTTTTTTTAAATTTAAATTTTAATTTTTGTAATATAAAAAATACATAAACTAATCAATAATATATTCTCCTGCATTGTTTATGATTGCCTCCCAAGGTTCTGGCAGTTTTTCGATTCCACGCCTGAAGAAATCCTGTGGTTTGGAGGTGAAGAAGTCGTCGAGCCAGTTTTGAAGAGCAACGTCGTTATTTTTCCGCTTATAATTTAATACCTCATGTTAACAGTAATACCAGAGTGACAGCCACCTCAAGTACTCAAGTAGATAATATTTTTTCAAATTTCGAAGATAATTGTGTAAACTGCCAGGTGATATCCTCAAATTTGTCAGATCATTTCCCTCAGGTAATGACCGCTGATTATAAGGTAAATAAAAACCAAAATTATTTCCGGCATCAACGAAAATTTACTCAACATAATATTAAAAATTTTAAAAGTGACGTATCTTTAGAAACTTGGCAAGAGGTAATCACTGTAAATCGTGCTAATGAAAAATATGATAATTTTATAAATATTTTCAATTATCATTTTAATAATAATTTTCCAGTTATGAAATCTAAAGTCACTAAAAGATCACAAAATTACGTATATGACCCAGAAATAAAAATGTGGTCTTTGTATATTAAAGATTTAAACTTGTTGTATAAATCTACCAAAAACGAAAATATTCGTAACAAATATAAATTTGAAAAATATAAATTTAGTAGGTATCTACAGAACTACAAAAGAGCCGTAAATGACAACATCATTTGTAACTCATCCAACAAATCCAAAAGTACTTGGGCCCTATTAAACTGTATGCTCAACAAGAACAAAGAGACTACCCCTCTATATGTGAATCGTAATAATATGATTATTACCAATCCGAATGAAGTAGTAGAAATTATTAGTGAACATTTTGCTTCGCTTCAAGATAACCGTAAACGTAGAACTACTTTGACTGATGTTAGTATGCATTCAAAACCTTTAAATTTCTTTTTCTTCCCCACAGACGAGGTCAAAAAAATAGTTTCTAAATTTCCCAACAAATTTTCATCTGGTATTGATGACATTCCTTTAGTTCTGATAAAAGAAATAATTATTAATAATATTTCTTATCCTTTAGCTTATATGATAAAGGAAAGTCTTCAAACTGGAATCTTTCCCATCGGCTAAAAACCGCAAAAATAATTCCTATCCCAAAAAAGGATAAAACTAATGATTTAAATAATCTAAGGCCTATCTCTTTGTTGCCCGCCTTCTCGAAAATTTATGAAAAAATAATTCAGGGTAGGAAAGTTTCCTTTATGACTGTAAATAAACTTATGTCTGTTAGCCAGTTCGGTTTTCTTCCCGGGAAGTCCACTATTGACGCCCTTAGTAACAGCTTATGTTATATAATTGAACAACTTGACCAAAAGAACTTTGTTTCGGGAATATTCTTTGACCTGTCCAAAGCCTTCGATTGCTTAGATCACAACACTCTCTTTAGGAAATTGGAAAACTATGGCATACGGGGAAGGAGTCTTGAACTCTTTAAATCCTATCTCAATAATAGATCTCAAATCGTATCGGCTATATCAATAAATACTCAAAATATAATACTGGAAACTTATTCCAAACCCACTCGTATTTCTCAGGGAGTACCGCAAGGGTCTATCTAGGGGCCAGTTCTTTTTTTAATTTACGTCAATGACCTATTCCACAACATCAGTTGTCCTTTACTGACTCAATATGCAGATGACACTTCCTGTCTCTTTTCTAGAAAGCAATTGACAACCTTGTCAACAGATATTGTTTTAGCCGCTGATCAAATGACTAACTGGTGCGAAGTAAATGGTCTATTGCTTAATTCAAACAAGACCGAAATCTTAACTTTTAATAATTTTAATAATAAGTCACTTTTAGTTCGACTAAATGGTAATTCCACACGGACTGCGGACTCGCTGAAGTTTCTTGGGGTTAAAATCGATAAAAACTTGCAGTGGAAGGATCAAGTACCTACTCTTAATTACATCTAAACTTAACAGATCAAACGCAGCGATCAGGTATTTAAGAAACAGTGTTAATATACCTACTCTTAAAACCTATTATTATGCCACTGTCCAAAGCGTGCTGCAGTATAGCATTATATTTTGGTATAACTCTGTAGATACCAAAAAAGTTTTTGTCGCACAAAAAAGATTCATTAGAACCATGCTCAGTTTACCTTACAATGCCTCTCGCCAAGCTAAATTTAAGGAAATTAATATTTTAACACTACCTTGCTTATACATCTATACTGTGGCAGTTTATACTAGAAAAAATTTAAATCAATTTGTCAAAAATCATGACATTTACAACCACATGAATACCAGAGGTGCCAGCAACCTAAGTATTCCTTATCACAAAACTACCAAGTATGAAAGAGGAGTATTTTATAATTGCGTTAAGATATATAATTCAGTTCCCATAAATATTAAAAATTGCACTACTATTTCATTATTCAAAAATAAATTGCGTAGTACGTATTTAATAAATAAAGCCTACTACTCAGTCCAGGAATTCCTGGAAGATCGAACGTAGCCAAACATTTGTTGTTACAGCTATATAGTTAGATCTCCTTTTTAATCTGTTGTGCATTCAACTGTATATTGTATATCTTATTTCTTTTTGACAATGCCAATGTATTCCTTTGTTTACCCATGGCAATAAAAATTATTATTATTATTATTATTATTATTATTATTATTATTATTAAATGAGATTCCGCGGAGATTGTTGGATAGAGAGCGGAAAAGATGAAAATCTGATGGAGCAAGATCAGGAGAATAGGACGGATGTGGAATAACCTCCCAACCGAGGTCTTGAATAGCTGCTTTTGTAATTTTCGCAGTATGCGGTCGGGCATTATCATGCTGGAAAAATCACTTGATGCCGTCTTGAGAAATCACCGTCAACTTTGACCGTTTTCGAGATATCTTGGAAAAGCCGAAATTTGAATTTTTCCTTTTCCAAAATATCTCGGAAAGTATTAAGTTATTAGTTTCAAGACTTGTACATTGTGAAGGCACTTTTTTACGGAGAATCGGGTGGTACCATTTGTTTATATTTATGACGCTTTGTTTCTATTCTATGAACAATTACTTTTGATTTTCATATGGACGCCATATTGAATTTTGTCGTAACTAAACTCAGCTAAACTCAGATAATTAGAGATTGGACCCACTCTCAATTCATCTCATATTGGGCTTCGCGTTCTGGACTAAGACAAGCGAAGCTACTCATCCACAAACCTTCAAAGGCCAGATCCGAATAGCTTCTTAGGTTCAGCAGGCAGCAGGAAGCACATCACGATAGTCACAGGCCTCCTTACGGGCCATGGACTCTTTAAAGGCACCTGCAGTTGATGGGGCTCTCCGAGGACCCAACTTGCAGATTCTGTAACGATGAAGATGAGACCTCCCTTCATCTACTTTTACGGTGCCCCAGATTACTCCTTCTGAATACTTGGAGCCGGACTCTTAGATCCCGACGACACACGGAGCGCCTCCATGGACAAGATACTGCCCTTCGGGCTAGGTGTCGGTCTGTATGAAGGCATCCTTTAATTTGTGGCGGATACACAATGGGTCTAGGGCCTGAGTGCTGCTACTTTGCACCGCCGATGAAGAAGAAGAGCTTAAGAGAACGTATTCCGTACGTAAATCATTATTCACAGGCTTTGAAATCCTTAAAATTATTATCTTGAATTTGTTTTAAGGAACCCAGTGACGAAATTACATCCCCACAAATTCCGCACCGCGGGGGCTCAGGCCTTCTGGGGGCCCATTTTCGTAAAAAGAACTTTAAAAAGGGAAGTATATTGTTTTATTGAAACTAGATATGGGAATCAATATAAAAAAGTCTAGGGGGCTGAGCTACGACGAGTATATGAAACACGACAATATTATTGGGCTAGTTATATTTATTTTTGCACTCTCGGGCGTAAAGTTACTACTTTTCGCCCGAGGCGTAAAGTTCATTATTGCAGACCTCGGGTGCACTTTAAGCTCGCGACAAATTAATTTGAAATATCATAAAAATACCTTAGTTACAATACAATTTTTATAAAATCACTCTTGCCGCGAATGCGTCAATTTGACATTTTTAAAAATGTCATTAGAAAAATTTTATTATAAATCAAAAAATAAATAAAATCTCCGTTCGTGCAAAAAATATTGTATGTACCACAGGCGTAATAAGCGACTTTGGCCTTTGGCGTGTTGTAACCCTCGTCTAAAGCTTCGGGTTATAATATTCACGCCGCAGACCAAAATCGCATTCTTTACGGCATTGATACATAAATATCTATTATTTATTTACTTTTATGAAGGGTCCGTAGTATATGCTTACAAGGGAGTTTTCTGCTACGCTACTGTAGGCACCAAACATCAGAAATACTACTTTTTATTCTATTGATAACGTAAATAATAAATACATTAGTCTAGTTCCTTCCGGACATCTTTAAATGCGTTTGCTAAATAATTTTATGCATACTTCTACTTTCTTCATCATCCATGGTATCCGTGCTGTGAAGAGTTTGCCATAGGGCCACCAACCAAGCCTTGGATTGTTC
This sequence comes from Melanotus villosus, assembly GCA_963082815.1. Classification (NCBI taxonomy): domain Eukaryota; kingdom Metazoa; phylum Arthropoda; class Insecta; order Coleoptera; family Elateridae; genus Melanotus; species Melanotus villosus. The sequence continues at coordinate 50,883,088 of OY720422.1, forward strand.
TTACGTGTAATTAATTACCTCTGCTTCCTCTAAAGTGCTTTCTTGGAAATACGCAATGATTATCGTCCAGAAGACCCATAAACATCTGCCAATTCCTTTAATTTTTTTTTAATGCCTTGGAATACATCAAAAATGTTTCAGACTCATAATGCCCTTGAATTTGTTAAATTGCCGCATTAAAGCTCAAAAACTAAGCTAAACAATTTACATCTAATTTCTGTAAACTAGTTTGGAATGCACTAAAACTGTTTCAGCCTTAAAATATTCCCGGCTCTCTGTGGATCAAAAAGCTGAGTTAAAAAAAATTGCTATTAATTTATTTAGTTTCTACAAACTGGCTTGGAATACATCAAAAATGTTTCAGACTTAGAATGTCACCGACTTTCTTAAATTGCCTCACTGGGGATCAAAACCTGACCTAAAAAATTTGGCCACAAATTTTTTAAAATGTTTCTAAACTGCTCTGAAATGCATCAAAACTGTCTCAGCTTCAAAATGTCCCTAACCTTCTGAAATTGCTCCGGTGAGGACCAAAAAATTGAGATAAAAAACCCTCAATTTCTCTAAACTGCCATAGAATAGGTACGTCAAAACTGTCTCAGACTTGGAACGTTCTTGACTTTCTTATACACTACATCATTATGATTCAAAAAACTGACCTAAAAATTTTGCATCCAATTTCTTTATATTTTTGTAGCCTTCCTTGGTACACATCAAAACTGTCTCAGCCTCAAAATATCCCTTGCCTCGTTGAGGATAAAAAAACCGAGCTAAAAAATGTGGCCACCAATTTTTTTAAATATTCATAAATTGCTTTGGAATGCTTCAAAACTGTCTCAGCCTCGACATGTTGCTGACTTTCTTCAATTGCTTCAGTATCAAAAACCTAAGAAAATCTAGAAAATTGCCTTAAATTTCTTTAATCTTCTCTAAACTAGCTTGGAATGTATCAAAACTGCTTCAGTCTTAAGATGTTCCCAACTTACTTTCTTAAATCTTTTGATTACCTAACTAATTTTTCTTAATTGTTTAATATTACATTTTATTTCTTACTATTTTATTTTGTAACCCCTTAGTTGGTCAGGATAGGCAACACATGTTGCTTATACAGTGAATTGAAAACTGCGAGACTTCAGAAAGCGAAATTCGACTTTTTATCGCTGATTTACTTTGGTATATCTTCGATTATCCGTTTGTTACGCCAAAGGTTAAACGGTTGATAATTTCCTCATGCCTTTTTCTTCAGTTTGAAACGAGTAGTTACATTCTGCAATTGTATTTCGAACAGATGTCACAGCTTTTCGTATTTTTTGGTGAAATCCTAAAACTGACTGCCATAACCGGCCAAAACTTATAAAATTAACTAGCGGGATAAAATGTAAACATAAAATCACAATTTATTATTAAATGATTTTACTTAGCACAATGATTGTTTACTCTGTAATACAACTACATCACGAACATTTACAATTTGTCATTCACACTACTATATCAAGGTATCACTATTAATAATTCACGACTACTCTATCTGACACAGACTTTAATGAAGACATTATTAACCAAGGAATTTTTATACCTATTATTTACAACATTTATCCTTAAATTCTAGTAGGAACTTTGGTTTCATTCGAGGATTTAAAATCCCCTACTTGAATTAATTAATTAATAACGTAAAACAGAATAAATATAAACAGCAACAAAACAAAAATGAGTAAATAAATAATTTAACTACGTTTTTCTACACCTATTTAATTATATTGCAATTATTAGCATTTTTTTTGTGAAAAATAGTACCTATAATTCACCGCAGTGAATTATGGATTCATAATTCACTGCAGTGAATTATGATTTCGGCCAATCACAAATACAAATCCAAAAATCAATATTTCGGTAATCCAATCATATTTTAAATCGCCCGCGATCAACTCCTTCTGCGGTTGACAATCGACTCGCGTGACACGCCCAAGTGTGTTGTCATATTGCTTGTTTACAAAGTTATCAAATTTGACTAATTTGAGTCTAATATATTTGTTTAATAGGTGTAGAAAAAGTATCGTATTACATTCGCGATTATGGCCATTATTCGCTCAGATGATTTGTGCCACTCGCCTGACGGCTCGTGGGCTCAAACGTCATCTTCGTGAATAATGGCTGTCATAATCGCTCATATAATAATATACTATTAATCCTGGTAATACTTATACAATAAAGCAACTGTGTTACAGTAGATCATTCCAAATTACTAGGAAATGAGGCTCCTTTAACGGATCTGGAAAAACTTTTTTACGCTATTCAAACGCAATGCTAATTAATTAAATCACAATAATTATTTAGAATGGACTACTTGACAATTTTAAGATTAACATCCTTAGGAAATTCACGTTACTTTGGAAGATTTGTGTTACTTTTAATTTCAAGTTTACGAGTTTACCGTTTAACTGCGCCTAAACAAAAACGAAAACAATTTTGATCAATTTCCCTCAATTTAGTAGAAATAAAGATTAATTAAGAGATTGAATTACCTCTTTTTTAGCTTCTCCATAATGAGTCAATTAGAACAGTAACATGGAATTCCTAATACGGCCACAATATTAATTATGTAATTAAGATGCAATTAAGATAATGAGTTCTACCTTGAATGTGGATCTTCATAATTAACGTGGAAATGTACAAATTGCATTTATTTCTATGTTACAATAGATTGTAGCTGGCATAATACATCACACAATTTGGTCATTTGTTGAACTATCATTAAACGTATTTTAATGATAATAATTTTCTGAAAACGTATACATTCAATCAGCATCCTCATTGAATCCAACATGGTTCACTCGAACGAGTAAACCGTGTTGGATTCGACAATGCGTTAGACTTAGAATTAATTTTTCAGTCTATGCTACACTATGAAAATAACTCATGTCCAAATCACAGGCTTCTATTTATACCATACCTTTTGACATCATCCGAACTGTATTTTTCAAAGCTTGCCGTTTATTACAAAACCATATTCTAATAACTTCCCTCTCGTATCCCAACTGATGTGCAAGTCCTGTTATTTCAGTACCTGAACAAATATTTTTCTTAGTAAATTAATCTAATGTTGCAGTAATTAAAAGTACCTGACGGGTGAGTGTTTCTTTCAAAATGGGCGTTAAGTAGTTCTAATGCTTGGGGTGTAAACGACGTTCGTCTTTTTCTCTTTTTTGATGGTTCCACACCAATGAAATCTGTGAGATGGTTTTGTCCACTCTTGTATCTGGTATAGAAACTGTTATGTTATTTAATAATCGAGTTATAATAATCAACTTTCTTCTAATTTAGTGAAAAATAAAATTTGCTTACATAATTAATATTGAATTTTTTAAAAATTTAGTTTACTTCGCGAACTTAAAATAAAGCGAAACTGATAGATATTCTTTCTAATTTTGTGATTTTTTATAATAACAAAACTTAATTAAATATTGCATTATCATTATTTTTAATTTAGATTAACTTGAAACATTTTTAGACTTTTTGTACCAAAAAATATGGATTTTTTATTTTGTAAAAGTAACCAACTTTCGTGGACCCAACGAGTAATGAGAAATTAAATTTTTGTGTTTATTGGGCTCCTCTTTTAAACACAAAGAACAGAAAACAACAGAATATGAAAGAAAGAACAACATGAGTGTTCACAGAACGTAAGGAGAAGAAGTCAAAGATAAAATAAAAGAAGAACTACGTTGAAGAAACATTCATGCAGAAGAATGAATAGACAGGAAGAATTGGAGGGGAATCTTGGAACCCAGAAGGAAAGCACAATCTCAAAAAAAAAGCCCAAAAACAAATTTAGGATTGAATCCTCATCTCCACGCCTGCCCTCAAATCCATAATTTTCTTAATTTAAAAAAATCTCTTAAATATAAAACATTCAGTATATAATTACAGAAACAAAATACCAACCTATCTTCGGCTTCTTTCATCCATCTTTCTAAAACTGGCTTAATCTTCTGCGCACTTTTGGGTGTAATGTCTAATTTTTCAAACCTAAACAAAAATTTCTCATTTACTTCGCTTAAAGTATTTAATATGAACAATTTGAAAGGATGTATAAATTATTTGGAAAATAAAAGGCACAGGACACTGACATACATTTGTACATACATGAAAATTAGCTTGATTTCGCTTAAAATTATAAACAGAATATGCCAGTGCCCTGGCTATTACAAATAGCTTATAATAAACAAGTGGCTCATTAAATTTTGCTCAAACAAAAAGGGCAGGTATCATATGGGAATAATAAAAATTAAACATACATTGCTTGCTGCTGAGAGGAAAGCTGCGCGGCGGCTATCATCTGAGAGGCCAGGGCACTGGGAACAAACCAAGTGGTTACTTACGTGATACTAGGTGAGATTGTAACAAAGGGCGCAAAATTAAGGGAAAATCATGGTGTTAAATACAAACTTCAATTGAGCGAAACAGTCATACTAAAATAATACAAAACTAACTGGTCTAAATTTAAACTTGCACCGTTTGTTACACTCATTTCTAATTATGTTCAATGTCCTGGCGCACTTTTTTAAATTCATTCTTAAAAACACTAGAAAATTGAAGAATTTTCGACTACCAACTAAATCGACTTTATTAAGAAACCTAAAATTTTTGGTAAGTTTTTGTTGGAATGGTATATCGTCGCATATTCGTCGTATATCCTTGTAATTTATGCAGAAATCTAAGATAAATTTATATTTTAAAAAGTCTTTCCTGAGATCATTAACGTGCTTTTTCTGTGGGAAAACTGCCTTGCACAAGTCGTTTGAATCGTAAAAATACGCAGAATTAAAATCAATATTTATGATTTGCAAATTATTTGCATAATTATTAAACTGTTTGCCATGATTTACTTTGTTGTTATAACTCTTTACTATGTAATGAGATAAAATTTACATCATCAACAATCTAGCTTTTGTGTCATTTTTTTTGAGTAAATGTTTAACAAATTGTTTATTTACCTGCAAATTGCACTTTGGCTGTAAGCAGGACCTTCAGTAACACTTAATGCTTGTCCAACTTGTGTTTGTGTTAACCCCAATGACAATCTTCGCAGTTTGAATGCTTTGGCAAATTCCTTAATCTCGTCCAAATTTATACCATCTACGACATTGCTGCTTGTTTGATTTATTGTAGGTTGATCTGTAATGAGACGGCTTGGTTGTAATTTTTATTATGCAAGATACAGTTTTATTGCAAGATGATCCTAAATGCCTTTTAATATACAAAACGATTAAATATATATGCAAGAATGCAATTTATATCGATCGGTGAAGTTCTCATCGTAATAAATAAATGGAACTAAATTCGTCCGGTATTAATTGTACAAATCTAATTGGTTATATAACGATGGATACAATTAATTGAAATGGTAATTACCGATATTAGTCATAATAAAAATTGAAGGTAATTTACTTAATAGACAATTAATTAAATTACATAAAAAGCATCAATAATAATTAAATAGTAATTTTGTACAGCAACTGTTTGTGATACAACAATATTCCACAATTAATCATTTTATCATCTGCAGTTGTATTAATTAAGCCAATAGAACGCTATAAAGCTGTTATTACCATAATAAAAGAGTCATGAAGATAAACTCTTTTATTCTACTTAAGACGCTCTAGGATGGTGCTTTATAGACTTATTCAGGCGCCTCATCATACTTCGTATAGCATTAAAAAAATAACACTCAAGGCAAATTCTGATTATAAAACGCCTTTGTTATTGGGCCAGTTTTACCATCTCGTGGTACCCTTAACTCCCTTGGTAACCTTTGTTGATACCATACTAAAAGCTCTGAAAACATTGATATTCCTACTGATGCAGGTGGTTAACAAATTAAACTTCCTTAATTATGTTAACAAAGGTTACCAAATCTGGAATGTCTTCAAAGAGAAATAATAAAAAAATACTTACTGGGAGAATCGACCAATAAATCAGCAGTTGAATTATCATTACAATTCGGTGACAAACTCAAAGAGGACGGAGATCTTTTCAAAGTTTGACTAGAATTGGATCCGTGTGACGTCACAGAAATATCACCATTGCTGGATGCTACCCGATTTACGCAGTTGGTTGTAGGTGATGCACTACCCCTTGGCATATTTTGTGGGTGTAGTTTAGACTCCCCATACTGATTCTGAGTCATTTGGTTTATGTGGTGATTCCTGTGAAGAGATGGGGTTGATGATTGTGTTGGTGGAGTTGTCAGCAATGTTGATGGTGTTGGTAATAAATTCGGTACTGGTTGGGTTAATGGATTTATCAAAGATGGTTGGTTTGTCTGATGTGCGTTACTCAACATTTGAGGTAGTGTTTGAAGTAGTTGTTGAGTTGAACCATTCGCAAATAGATGCGACAAAGTTGCTGGATTTAACAAACTGGGTGCTATACTTCCGTTTGTTGTTGGTACTAAAAATTGAAAAGTTAAAAAGCCAATTAAGCCTTAGTTTTTAACTTCTCACCTGTATTATTAGGCTGACTAAGTATATTAGTTTGTGCCATAGTCTGTAAGTTTGCTAAGGACGTTGTTACAACTTGTCCATTACTTAAAGCTAAATTAACCATTTGGTCACTGCTATTTACATGATTAACTGGAATTGTTAGGATTGTCTGCGTTGCTAAACCTGAAAGGCATAAAAAATCGTAATTTATTAACATAATTGATGAATTTGCATTTCTTTGAATTAATTAAAACGTTGATTTTGCGGTACCGAAGCTTTTACAACAGTAACGGCCCATTAACTGACAAAAGTTGCCCCGAAATTTAAAAAATTAGCAACCATTCGTTAGAAGTTATTCACATTATATATATTATTATCATTCAGAAACGATTAATCTCATGCAGGCATATTAATTTATTTATTTAGTGCGCATAATAAGTAAATGCATGCAAAAACTAAGCATTAAACTCGGATAAAGCGTGGCGTGACTTGATGAACATAAATCATAATTATTAAAACGAGTTTAAATGTGTGATTAAAAGAGATGTTTTTATAGATAGGTGAGTGATTCATTCTTTACTTGTGTTGAGTTGTATATACTTAATCATACAAAGTGATGTAAAAAAACGTAACTTTGTACGTACATCTTAAATTGGTATAATAAATCTTTCAATCTTCTGATTTTGAATAAAACGAATTTTGAAATCTTTTCATTATCAATTTATTCTTTAGGAATGGTTGAAAAGTCATATAAAACATTTATCAAGCGATGATTAACTTCGGCCAATTTAAATTAATGTCGCATTTTTATATAATTTCATTGAAGCACGTTGAAGGATAAATTGCAGAAAGACGACGAATAAAAATAGCCGAAACGCTTTTTCCATGGTTAACCGAATAAAAGTTTCAAATTACACAATATTAAGAGTTGAACACTATAATAATAACCAATCAAAACTCTATGACCAAAGGACCAAAACAAAGAAGGCGAAAAAACATTCCTAAGAATTGTTTCAAGAAAATGCTGAAACACCCTACCTTGTGATGTGGGAATAAGTAGTTGTGCCCCTTGAATCCCCTGCACCAGTTGACCGGATGCCAAAATAAACTGTGGCATCGGTGCAGGTTGCTGAGATGCAAGAAGTGGTGGTAAATTAGCAGCACTTGGTTGTTGCGTACTTAAACTACTGGACAAAATATTGGAATTTGGATTCGCTTCGGTGTTCACCAACGGCTGCTGAACTTTACAAGCCGTAGCTAAAAATTTACAATTATTTATAAGAATATTAAAAACAAATCATCCCTTACTTGACGCATTAACGCTAAGGTTAAGGGGTGCATTTGCAACAGGACTTGTTGCCGATAACCCTGTCATATTCTGTAAACCAGCTGCTAAGGAAGCTGCCTGAGGAAGATTTTGTTGCAAAGAAGCCAAGTTTTGAAGATTTTGGAAGGTTACTAAACCCGCCACTGAAAATTAAGACGTTATTTTAATATCAACCCAAATGAATTAGACACAAAAAATAAAAATTACTTGTTCCATTAAGATGAGCTGCCGCTGATACAGCAGGAGATATCCGATGTTCTTTAGGACTCATCGGTTCCGTTGTGTTGTGTATTAATTTGTGAGGTGAATATAAATCTGTACTTCCATCAACTCCCATTCCTGAAGCTGGTTCGGGGGAACTTATGCTGCTTTCTCGGTCACTTTCCTGTAAAAGAAGGGACCATTTAAGTTTTTTTTTGTTTATTTTGACGACCAACTTAATATTGTCTAACCACCGAAATAAGCGTATAAAGCAAATAAATAATTCTGTTCCCATTCGACTATATTAATAAAGATGAATACAAATGAATCATCTTCGTAAGATCCAATATTTTATATACACGCGTAAATCTTGTACAAAGTACGAATGATTCATTCGGAGAAGATAATTATTTAAATTTTTATTCAAGGTTGATAAGGTTTTTAGGTTATTTTTTTTATAATTTCAGGATAATAAAGACTAACATAAATGTAACATAGCAGCTCACTATGGGAACTTTTTAACGTCTACGTTTGTTCGTGACTAGGATAACCCGAACACTTTTTTGTATCATTTATAAACATGACAGCTAACAAACAATAGTTAATTATTTAATTACGTATAAATATGTACAGCTTTTCGTGAAGTTGATACTCTTGTAATAACAGATGATACGTGCAAATGGTAATGTTCACAGCCACGAATTTAAACTATGAAATGTCCTTCTAAGCAGAACACATCCCACTTTTAAAATTTTTAAGAAATTAATATAAATTGGTCTTAAGTTGTTCATCTAATGATAATCTATTTTATAAACCAGTTTAAGAAAACCCATGTTTTATTTATTTGAAAGATTAAAACAACTATGCCCTCCTCTTATTGCCCTAAAGGCAAGGCTTTTATAAAATTCTGCCTAGCTAGAACAAATAAACATTGGAACTGCATTTAATCTTTAAAATTTGCCATTTGTGACCTTTCGTGGTGAATAAAACGAATTCTATCCTCAAAATGCGAAATTTCAGGTAGTCCATTTTGATATTTAATTACCTAAGACACCTCTAATTTAAAGTACCATTATCGATTAAATAATTTAAAAATAAGTTAAAAGTAATAAAAGAGGTTTGTATAATTTATAAAGATGTTGAAATATGCATATGAAGCCATTAAAACGTTTATAGAAGGCCGCGTTTGTTTTTATAGTGATTATTTTACAAGTTTTCTGGGTTCTTTATAAAGGCATTTATCAGCAACTGCCACGCTACCCCAGATTTTTAACCTGAAATTTGGGGGTGGGTGAACTCATACTTTCACAAACATAGACTGCATAATTTATTTGGGAATAATAAATTTCGGTTTATTTCTTAATATCAGTGCATACCTATGTAAATTTAATTTATTCGCAATAATTTGCATCGATGATTATTAGTACGATTTAAATGTTTCAAGATTAATACATCGGATTTGTGTAAGTGATATAAGTGAGAAACCCACGTAACCCATTATAAGTAAGTAGATATTAACTGCGGTGTATTAATAGTGACTTTTAGATTTTTTGATTTGATCACCGCATCAGAAGTTTGAGTTTCTGCATATGTAATTCCTTCTTCATCAGGGGATGTTAATTCTAAACTAGTTTCGTCCAGGAATTGCAGCATATTTTCCAAAGTAAAAATCAAGATTTGACGGGGACTTTTAGCTTTATATCTAATTTTCGAGTTTAAAATCTACAAGCGGAAAAAAAATAAAAAGTGTCAGAAAGAAATACTACAGCGGGAGTAAAGTTATTACATACGTTAAGGGATAATTTCGTACCTGCCCTTAGAAATACAAATTTTAGCGAACAATGGGAAGAGAGAATACACATATATGTCGAGTATAATCTATTCTGGTATAATGATAATCAAGCAAGCGGGGAATAGGGAACGAAGCATAATAAGAGCGCAAGGGCAAGGGGAGGCCGGACAGCGGCCAGGCGAGAGCTCTTTGTGTAGTTAGTGTAATTAGTACCCTCCCGCCCCGCTTCTCTCCTCCGCAGTACCTTATTTAAATGCAAATGAGCTTCATTTCGCAATATTAATGCGCCTCACCCTACTCGCTACTCCGAACGCCCACAACCACCCTTACGGGTCTGAAGGGTTGAACACATTCGGACGCGTGCGGGCTCAATCATTCAATGTAGGGTACCGAGGATAGCTATGTTTTCCACCACAATTCACTCATGGGTGCCAGACGTAATTTAAGGAAATACCAACATTTGTTTAGGTTTACAAAAGTGTGCGCTTTTTATGTATACGTAATAACGGGACGCTTGGTCGCTCAAAACTTATTAACTGAATAGGTATGGAAAAATTAAAATCCCTTTTGAGAAGTAATTGGGGTTTAAATCGACGTAACTACATCATGAATAGAAAACTTGTTTACAGATACTTTAAGATCTCGCAGTCAAGGAACAAGCAATCATTTTAATTAAGGTCGTCGTTGGGATATTTTAAGCAATTTATTTATAAATGAATAATTCCACCCTAAAACATTCTGTTTGTTACTAAAGGACAACGATAATTATTAACTGTATTTTTTAAAATTTAAATAACCAAATCTGTCCTCACGTGTCATACAAATCCTTTTCTGGTTGAAGTAGCCATGCTTTTATATTCATAGAAAAGTGGCGAGGACGCCTATTTTAATCAACAAGAGTCCAAAATGTTAATTTTTAGTTAATCCACGTCTTTAGTAACCTTCAAAATTTTGAGAATCAATGAAATTTCCTATAGTCAACTGAAAATGAATGCCAAATCAATTTTTACAATCATATTTAACTTCAACTAAGCAGCTCGTATTTACATCGTTTTGATTTCATTATTTGCAGATTACAAGGAGGTATTGCAAGGTTCTTAGAAAACTTTTTTCCTACTACTTATTTTGTACAGTTACGGAAAATAACTGATAGTCTAAGGGGCCAAATCTGACGAATATGGAAGACACTCACTTTTCAAAGCCAAGTTCCTTTTCAAATTCCTGGTAGGCAAAAACTTACAAGCGCATCTTACAAGGGCAGCATACCTTTGAAAGTTTTAACGTGACATTTCTTGATATTTTTCTCGAAGCTTGGTTTATAATTCAAACAAAACACAGTCCTATTATCTTCCAAGTAATTTCCCATCATTATTTGGTCTTTGTTTCGACAAACCCTTTTTACCGATTTTTGGATTCGCAATTTTTTTGTTCGGGTAGAATCAAAATATTAACAGTCTTTTGATAGTTCTTTTGTATCTAGATCTTAAGACTCGGCTCATTTTTCATCCACAGTTAAGTAGGATCCACAAAGAAATGGAGAAATCCTCTTTAAAACGACATCAAAGAGACTTGGAAGTTATCATTCCGAGTCTTTTTGATCACCATTCTGAAGAAATTTCTTTGATAGGAAAAACAGTTTTTTGATTGTTCTTTTATTTATAGATCATAATTATGGACTCATTTTTCGCCCATAGTTGAATAGGGTCCAAAATCTTAGAAGAATCTTTTTTTAAATAGCATTAGAGTGACTTGGAAGTTGTCACTCTGAGTTTTGGTCACCACTTAAGAGACTTTTTTTGGGCGGAGGGAACCAACGTGTTAACAACCTTTTGATAATTCTTTCGTTTCTGGATCGTAACTATGGACTTATTTTTTCTCATAGTTAAATAGAATGTAAACAGCTGGAAGACTCTTCTTCAAAATGCATCAAAGCAACCTGGAAGTTGTCACTCTGAGTTGTTTTCATTCATCGTTCTGGAGCAATTTCTTGTGTTAACAGTCTTTTAATAGTTCTTTTGATTCTGGATTGTAACTATGGGCTCATGTTTCATCCACAGTTAAATAGGATCCAAACAGCTGAAAGACTCTTCTTCAAAACGCATCAAAGCAACCTGGAAGTTGTCACTCTGAGTTGTTTTCATTCATCGTTCTGGAGCAATTTCTTGTGTTAACAGTCTTTTAATAGTTCTTTTGATTCTGGATTGTAACTATGGGCTCATGTTTCATCCACAGTTAAATAGGATCCAAACAGCTGAAAGACTCTTCTTCAAAACGCATCAAAGCAACCTGGAAGTTGTCACTCTGAGTTGTTTTCATTCATCGTTCTGGAACAATTTCTTGTGTTAACAATCTTTTAATAGTTCTTTTGATTCTGGATTGTAACTATGGGCTCATTTTTCATCCACAGTTAAATAGGGCCCAAACAGCTGGAAGACTCTTCTTCAAAACGCATCAAAGCAACCTGGAAGTTGTCACTCCGAGTTGTTTTCATTTACCGTTCTGGAGAAATTTCTTTGCGCAGGAAGAAGAACCAATGTGTTAACAATAGTTCGTTGGTTTCTTAATTGTAATTATGGACTCATTTTTCGTCCATAGTTAAATAGGATTTAAACAGTTAGAAGAAGTCGTCACTATGGATCGTCTTTCATCGCCATTCTGGAGAAATTTCTTTGGACGGAGAAAATCAATGTGTTAACATTTTTTTGTTTATGTATCGTACTGCTGAATTCGTTTTCGTCCATAATCAAATATTTAGGATTTAAAGAGTTAAAAATCTTCTTCAAAATAGCTTTAAAGCGACTTTGCAGCCGTCACTCTGATCCTTTTTGATCATCGTTCTGGAGAAATTTCTTTGGCCAAAGAGAATGAAACGTGGTAACAATCTCTTGATAGTTCTTTTGTTTCTTGGCCCAAATGCTAAACTCATTTTTGGTCCAGTTAAATAAGATCCAAAAAGTAAGAAGATTATAACGACTTTAAAGTGACTTGGAAGTCGCATTGTGAGTCGTTTTTAATCACCGCTCTGGAGAAACTTCGTATTTCTGCATCGTACTGCTGAATTCATTTTCGTCCACAATCAAATAGGATCCATAAAATTGGAAGAATCTTCTTTAAAATGACGTCCAACCAACCTGCAAACTGGCACTCCAAGTTCTTTTTGATCGGCCCATATGTTAACAATCTTTTGAAGAACCTTTTGCTTCTGGATCGTAATTTTGAACTTATTTATCACCCAGTGTTAAATAGGATACAGAAATTTGGAAGGATCCTCTTTAAACGGGAGCTAAAGAGGCTTGGCAGTCGTCACTCTGAGTCGGTTTTGATTACCATTCAGTAAAAGCTTTTTAGGAAAAACGAACCAATGTGTTAAATATTCTTTTGGTAGTCATTTTCTTTGTGGACTGTTTGTAACGCTGAATTTATTTTTCGCCCATAGTTACGGAAGATCCAGGAACGTTGGAAGAATTCCTTTTCAAACGGTGTTAAAGCAACTTAGAAGTTATCAATCTAAGTTGTTTTTGATCTACTTACGTTCTGGAGAATTTTCTTTGGGCAGGAAAATCAATCTGTTAACGATATTTTGGTAGTAATAATGCATTTTTCATCCAGACTGCAAGTGATTTGGAAGTTATCATTCGGAATTGTAATCATCCTTATTAAAAATTTAGCAGAAAATTATTTCATGTCCAAATTACCCAAATGGTCAAAAAAGCACACAACTCTTGGCCCATATTTTGTGTATGTTTACCGATTTTTACGTTGCTCACTTTGGGGTTTTTCGTCCTTGTTAAGCTGATCTCAATTGTCGCTTGTCTTGTTTTCTTGGACCGCCATAGTAAGACGTGAAAGTCACGTGGCGAAATGTTCAAGCAAATTCATCAAACCTTCATTCATCAACCAAAATTGTGTGGACACAGAAACGGGTCGTCCAACACAGTGGCCATCTTTAATCCGGCCTCTTCTTTTCTTAAATTCGGCAACCCATATTTTTATGGTGGTGTACAAAGGACAACAAAGCTTCAGTGTATTCATCACATCCGCATAAATTTCCCTTTCCAAGATAGACAACTTTATTACCAACAGACAAGAAAAATAAGATTTCAATTCTACTCGTTTTCTTTCAAAATTAAGAACTCGCAATCAACTGAACTTCTTCTCCTTTTATCGCCAGATTATTTGTGAAACAACCTTTTCCGGTAAGCCCTTTCGCTTTCGTTTCTAAGAAAGGTCCAAGCTTAATCATTTAGGGCCATATTCATAGACAGTGTTTAAAGTTAGATGTAACTAATTGCTATAGCAACATATAGAGCCATATTCATAAACGGTGTTTAAAGTTAGATGTTACTAATTGCTATAGCAACATATATTAATTATATTGGTTTAGTAGCTACTAAACCCCTACTAACTTTAAATACTGTTTATGAATATGGCCCATAGTATTTATATTGGTTTAATATCTACTAAACCCCTACTAACTTTAAATACTGTCTATGAATATGGCCCATAGTTATCAGCACCCATGTAAAATTAACAAAATCAAGGTCTATTTTGACCTTAAATTCCATCTTATAAACTTCGGCTATTAAACATAACTCCATTTCTGAATTCTTACATATTACACGTGACGTAAATGGTTTTCTAATTACGTTTCTCAAGACTCTTGGAGACGATTCGACTTCGATAGAATTACGTGTTAAATTAACATTTTAAATCTAAATTCGTACCTAAATAAACATCTAAAATAAGTATCCACTACATCTTACCCAGCGTTCTCGGGAGCATTCAAAAACCCACAAATAATCGAATGTACGATATCTAAACTTAATGTCTGGAATCTCATTACACGCCTCACCTACTTAGTTATCAATTTCTATATGAATTTCCCTTTCTAAGATTCCAAACAAAATTATTTGAAGTCAGAACGATATTTATTCTAATAATTCATCCTCGATTACGTTCATTAAACGTAACTACAAACATTTCGTGAAATTAACTTAGTTAATATACGAGGCGAGTATTAAAACGAGCCGACCTAATATAATCTATTTATAAATGATAAAGGTTAAAAATCACAAAAGAGTACCACGTTTGATTTTGAAGCGTTTAACTGGGGAGGGAATATTATCGTTACGCCGTACGAGTTTTCTAGATGAAAAACACGTACGTATCTCTTGATGTAAGCCCTGCATATTTCCCATAATTATTTTTTCGTGTAATGAAAGAAAAATACGTCATATTGACATATCCAGGCGAACTTTTAAAATAAACAGGGATTTGTCTCGGAGAAACGTAAATATTAATTACGACAGATCAAAAACATTGTCCCCGCTATATTTGAAATTGGAAAATAAACGAATCTAACGACAATAAACGAAATGTACGAGCGAAACTGCTATTTTTCAAGCTCATTGTCCGTTTTCATTTGGTAGACATTTACTCATTACGTGGTCCCTTTTAACCCTATTGATTATCCTGTCCCACGAATTTAATTAGAACAGAATTAGACGTTATGTGTCCGTCTAAATTCCGTATTTGCGGTTACGTTACACTTAGGTGTTGCTTACTCTCTTGTCTAATCTTTATCTTTAAGGCATACAAATTAATCCCCTGTTTTGGAAACCTTAGACCTTTTCCACGAAAATTTGCCTTTCTAAACGTAAACCTTACAAAAGTTGCAGATTAAGTGTCATCAAAGCTGGTTTTGGTCAATCTACGAAGTCAAAAACGACTTTCAGACTAATAATAGAATGCTACTTGCTTTAATATTAAATAATTTAGGTAAGAATTCGGAGGTTGTGCGTTTTAAACACAGAAAGATTAAATGGTTGTTTTCATTTTACCAATATTGAAGAGTAAATCCTCCAACACCTACCCACTCGAAAAATTGATTAAAGTTATGAATAATCTGTAGAAAATGTAAGTGGGGATAATTTAAAATTTATATTAGGTGCATAGGTAGTTAACTTGTCAGCACTTTAACAACATACAGACTAAAACATCTCGTTCGGTTCGCTCGATATGCATAATACGAGTAAAGATGAAAATGCACATCACGTACCGACCTCCTCCTCTCAACCCGACACCCGAACTCTAACTAAAACTTAATTATAATTAATTAATGCGACTGCTCCTAAGTCTATAGGCTATGTGCTATGTAATTAGAAACCTTTATATAAAATGAATACTGTTAATTAACGAACTAAAAGACATTATACACTGGGAGATTGCAGAAATAACTTAAGTGCGAATATAATTATGGAAATTTAGCGTCGGAAACTACGGACGAACAAAATACTCATTCTATTAATCAAATACATGCTAATATTAACGATGTCGAGCTCGTCACTTCTCATTAATTTTAACAGAACAAAAAACTTTTCGTCTCTTCTTCGTTGATAATCGATTTAAATATTTATGATTTACTAAGTATTCCTCTACTTTAGATTTTCAAAGACTTTGTACAGTTTACTCAAATTACTTATTACCAAGGAGATTTTCTAAAAATTCAACTGCTTGCTTAAAAGTCTGCTGATTCCTTTTATGTCTTTGAATATGAATTATTAAACCCCTAAATTTACTAATTTTAATTAAAACGTTTACTTTTTTCCTGCCTTCTGTACACGAGTTAAATACAATCATCTTCAATAAAATTATTTGTCGAGTTTTCTGAAAATATTAATAGGAGCAATTTTTTTGGGAATTTATAGTTTTTATTTATGCTAATTTCCTAAACTAAAATACTTTTTATGTAGTGAAATAGTAGTGGCTAAAATTTAGTTTGCATTTTTTTAATACGTGTCACAACCCCAACAAGTCTAAACCACATTCGTATTTTTACAATTGGATTTCAAATTCAAATTTCCAATATCGTTAAAAATTCAATCTCTAAAAAGTATCTCTGTAATTATTAAAACTCTTCAGTCATTAGTCATTATTGTTTTACAATAAATGACTTTCCTTCGTTTCGTTGCAGTCAAACATTATAGCTTCAAGGTTATTTTGGTAAGATGAAGGCAAAAAAAGCATAAATCACAACCACAAATACATACATTAAAAATCATTGTTATTTTAATATGCTAACCCACCTTTCCATGTAAACCATACAAGTATCCAACGAACTGAAATTAACTCTCCACAAGCTGGAATAAATATACGAATTTAATCAACCTCTGAACTCATAAATTTTAGTGTATTTATATTTCATTAAGCTGGATGATAGCAATTAATATAGTATCCATAAGCAACTTATTATAAAATTGATTAACATAACAAATGTTCATTTACTCCTCCTTTAACTTACATTCTGCTAATTAATAATTAAAGAGATTGCATACTGCGCACACTAAAAATTCTTATAATTAGTAGTTACAGTACTTGAACGTTTCAAATATGGTAATATCATCTTCTTGATTAATTATTTAATTACCTAAGTCCAAATAACTAAATAAGGGTTAAAGTTCCCCTACTTTAATCTAATTCATTTTCTCCATATCTAGTAAAGTCAGAAATATGCATAAAAATTTGCAGTTTACCATATAAATAATAATTAAAAGTAAAACGGGAATTTCATAATTATTTTTAATTAGGTCAAGTTAATCTTGATAAATACAAGAGCACTGATTAATTACATCAATCCATTTAATACATTGTAATTTGTTTACTTTGTCCGATGAAAAAATGTTACTAAAAAGCGCAGAATAATTAATTTATTTAATTTAACCTCTGTAAATAATAAGAATTGCCATTTTATTTATTTAGGACCGAAAATACACGGGATAACCTTTGAGGTTTATGTATTTTTAATTGAATAAATAACTTAATCCCGCATTTTTTATTCCTTTTAATTCAAGTTCAATGAGCACACAAAGAAACAAACGGTTTAAATTGCTTTTGAGTAATTCAACTGACCGTAATTAAAACTAAACTGATAATCTGTACAACCCTTTCAATTTCATAATTTAATGTATTTCATTAAATAATAGACAATTTATAAAGGACAATTATATATAAATTTGAGACAGTTAATTTTTTAAATTTCGTAATTTACCCTTTGATGTCAAAGGTTCGTCATTATTTAATTAGAATTCGTACAAGTTTTGTGCGTTACTGGCTTGCTGTAGAGCCTCATCCTTAATTTTTACACGAAAATAGAAAGGGAAAACATTTTGGCTTAAAATTTCTACCCAACTTTGTAAAATAAAGAAAAATCTAAATCCTTGATCTTAATTTGGATGAAATAGAAGAAAGGTTTTATAACTACCATTTTAAGAGCGCTATTTATTCATTTTCTATGCATTTTATAACCGAAGGGCTGATATTACTAGGATTAACTTTCAAAATGTTGAGGGGACACAAAAAAGTTTTTGCGAAGGACTACGCCGGCTATCATGATACCATCTGTTGCAAAATTTCTCATTTAATATTAGCAAAATTATATATACGGCTCTATTATAGTTTCTGGAGATCAGCGAAGCTGAAGATCCAAAGCTAAACCAAACCGGCATACGGAACTAGATCTAGAATATGAAATGTGTGTTCTGTTCTATAATTGAATTGGCCAGAATGTTTAATACTAGCTGCCTGCATAATGTGAAGGGTTGCTAATGTTTATTCATTAGTAGAACTTGGCGGCTGCAACGCGTGTTCTCCACACTACGTACTCCTAGACTTACCACGAGAAGCTTATCATTATGCTAATCGGGGTAGCATTTGATGTAGGACTCTTGCTGGAACCCCAAAAGTAGCTTTTATGTACTTAAGAGCACGAAGATTGTTGTAACGTACAAAGTTGTTAGATTCTTCGTACATACTTAGATAAATCAAAATCAAAATATTTACACTTCCTAGCGGAAATTTCAAATTTTTGTATTTATTTTGAAAATCAAGCGTTCATTGCGAAAGCTACGAAGCTTCAAATCGAAACTGGTAATATAAAACCAATTTGTAATTACCAAAGGAGTTTTTAGTTCCAAATGAGGGACCGTACTTATTTAGAATCGTTAAAAAAATTAATTTCATTGCCATAGAATTATTAAGTGTTTAAATTCCGATTGTTTAAAGATCTTTTGAATAATAAAAAAAAAATGGTTTGAATTTTCAAAAAAACATTAAAATTTACTTATTTCTGAACATCGGCTTACGAAACGTAGCTGCCAATAGCTCTTTAAATAATAACCCCCTTAAAAAAAAGGTCTTTCTCATTATTACAGAACAAAATTAAGGATATTTTATGTAGTGAACATTGAAAAAGGTAAAAACCTCTAAATTAGTACGAAAAAGTAGAAAAGAAAACAAAAAGCTTAGATAATAAAAGGACAGATAAAATACACAAATCGAAGGACAAAATTAACGAAAACAGGGGCAAAAATTCAGATAAAGCATATCCCACAGTTGTATTTTTTATTTCCTGTTCAATCAGAAAGAAGAACATTATAAGAAGTGTTAAATCAGAAAGGAAAACACTATAAGAAACGACTGTAAAGTTCAAAAATTGAAGAAAGCTCAAAGGGTAGAACCACATGAAAAACTGTTTGTCAAAAGGAGAAGATGAAGGTTAATATAAAATAATTATTATTATATTTGCATAAGATAACCAAAAAATGAATGACAAAAACAAGAATGAGGGAAGTCCAATAAACGATGCAGAAAAATAAAACAGAAGGCGGAAAACGAATAGAAGAGAAAAATAAGTTAACTAGAATTATAGGCGCAAAAGGGAGATAAAGACCCAAACGATTTTGGAGGAGAGTTCGACGAAACCATAAAAAACCAAAGATTGGGAAAACCGACAAGAATGGAACATAATGATTGAAAGAAGATAGGTACCGGCAATCATAGAAATACACAGAGAGGTAGATAGATAGATCGATAGACACATAGGTAGACACGATATGTAGACACGATAGGTAGGCAGAAAGATGGAAAGGTGAAAATTATATGTGAACTAAGCACCGAATTGTACATCAGAACCAAGGAGAAAGAAAAAGAAGATAAAATATGAGAACAGCCGAGTACCAATGAAAAGAAGTACCTACGAAGAAACAAAAATGAAGAAAAAAGAAGAATGAGCTTGGAAACATTAAATATACTGCCTTCCAAAAAAAGTGCAACACCTTGAGGCCGTGGACCAATTTTATTCAAATTTTCACAGAATATGTGTTTCAACGATACAAACAAATGATTAGATTTTGAAAACCGTAACACTAAAAGTTTAAGAAAAAATCAATAACGCGTAGGTCCTCCACGATTTTCCCGACACTCATTAACTCTACGAGGCATGCTTTCAATCAAGTGGTCTATGGCCGATTGTGACAAGAAAACGGCTCCTAGATATCTGAAATTTTAATCATATGTTCGCATCGTCGAAATACGTGTTCCGTGAAAAATTTATGAAAATCGGCCAACGGCCTCGAGGTGTTGCACTTTTTTTGGAAGGCAGTATATAAAACTTTTTTAGGTCTGATATGCAGAAAGCAATGAAAAAGCAAAAGAAATGGAAAATGAAAGAATATCACATATTTAACGGATTAACTCGTCTTAAGAAAGCATAAAAGGAGCGTAAGAAGAAAATAAATCAAAGGAGAAGACAAATGAGAGAGGATGAAGACGAAAATTAGATAAAAATGAGCAAAATGGAGAAAACAGTCAAGACATTATGAAACTGAGAAAAACGACAATTACTATTCATTGAAGAAAATGCCTTAAGTCGAAAAAAAAACAAGAAAAGAAGGATGAGCTTGAAGAAGTTAAAGATAAAACATAGCTAAGGCATGAACGCCAAATTAATTTTGTGATGGGTATTCAATCAAAAAGAAACAAAAAGGGACAAGCAATGGAAAACAAAAAAAACGTCACACAAACAATAGATTTTAAATGATTTACTTCTTTGGAAAATTGAATAAACAATAGAGCAAAAACGAAGAACAGCGTCAGAAGGAAATGAGCCAAAGGAAAAAAAAGTGCTATGTTAAGAAAGACAAAGAATGAAGACAGTAAAGAAAAAGAATAAACTGAAAAAATAGTGAAAACGGTATAAGATTTAGAAAATATGCAAACGAAAAAGACGACAATTACAAGAACAGTTGAGAAAACGCCTTGCATGGACAATAAGGATGTGCTTGGGAAAATTAAAGATAAATCGTAGCTAAAGCTTGAACCTCAAGTTAATTTGATGTCTGATATTCAATGATAAAAAACAAAAAGCAAACGAAACGGAAAACATACAACAACAACGATAGATTTTAAAGGCTTTACTTCTTTGAGGAAACATAACAAACGAAAGGATAGAAACAAAAGAGAGCAAAAAGAGCATAAGAAGGAAATGGATCAAAGAAGATGAAACAAAAAACGTTTAGCAGGCAAAGAGTGAAGACAAAAATCATATAAAATAGCAATGAAAGGAAATAAAGTGACAAAAAAAGAGAGAAATAGTGAAAACAATACATTATTTAGAATATGAAACTAAAAAAGCATTAAGGAAGAAGCTTTGAATAAAAAAAATCAGAAAAAAATAAAGATGAGCTTGGGGAAATTAAAAATGAAACGTAGCTACAACTTTTACTCCAAGTTAATTTAAGCCTGATATTCAATTACAAAGAAACGAAAAGGCAAATAAACAGCAAGATATCACATTTATTAAAGATCCGCTCCTTTGGAGAAGCACAACGATAGAATTCTTTTCCATTCTCTTTTGCCCTTTCAAAACGTCGATGTTTCCCGTGGCCTTCGTTTACCTCGTTTTCTAGGGGTCTAGCTTCCAATGCTCGTCTAGGGTCTCTATTCTCGCTACAAGCCCGAACCATTTCAGCTGTCGATTCTTAATTCACGAATTAGTGGTTCTACACCTATTTCTTCTCTGGTAACTATATTTCTTATGCGGTCTCTTTTGGTCATACCCACCAATTTTCTCAGGTATTTCATCTCTCCCGACATTATTTTACTTCTCACTTTATTTTTTATCGCCCTCTCGTATCCGTAGGTTACGAATATATGTACGTATACCTGTAGTTTCGTCTGAGTAGGTACTTACTTCTTTCTTTGCTATTATTATTTTGTTTAATGCATAGTGTACTTGGCTCGCTTTTTCTGTTCTACTGAGGAGCTCTTGTTCTGATGTTCCGGTGCTATTTATTATTATTTCTAGATACTCGTAATTATCAACCCATTCAAGCTCCTTTATATTAAGTACATGCAATTCGTGTGTTTTCTTGGGTTCCATTCTTTGCTATTCTCATTAGTTTGCCCTTATCTGTATTTATTCTCATTCTCCATCTCTCAATTACTCTACTTCATTTACTGACCGCTTGTTGCAGCTTTCTGGGTGAGTCCGCTAGTAATACTATGCCATCCGCAATTATAAGACATTGATTTGAATTTATTGTAAGTCCTAGTTTCCTATCTTGGCTCTTTGGATTCCTGTACGATTTGATTCATTACTGCCACAAACAGTAGTGGGCCCAGAGAGTCGCCCTGCTTTATTCCTTTTTCTATTCTAAAGTTCTCCGATTTTGACTATTTCCTTTGCTCCTTCATATAGTCGTTCTATAGACTGTTGGAGCTGGTTCGTTACTTGTAACTATGTTAATGCCCTCTAGATAAGTTGCTTAGGTATGGTGTCAAACGCCGCTTGTATGACAATAAATGCCAAGTATAATAGTTTCCCTCTTTTCAACCTTTTTTCTGTTTGTTGTTCGCAGTACATATATGTGGTCTTGTGTTTATCTATATGGCCTATATGCAGCTTGTTCTTCTACCATATGAACAAAAATTATTTAGATAAAGGGTGGCTTTGGAATTCTGAACGTACCTATCATGTAGAACCAATAACAAGCTGAACCAATCAAAGGCGGTGATTTTGTTCACCATGGCCATCCCTTATCTAAATAATTTTTGTTCATATGGTACTAATTTTTCCTCTATCTCTTCTCGTAATCTTTTTTTCGGGATTCTTGAATAGTTATATCTTCTGCGCTACAGATGATAGGCAAATTGCGTTATAGTTATTGCACTCATTCGTGTCACCTTTGTTTCGTATTGGTACTATGATTTTTTTCTTCCCAATCATCGCCCATCTTTTGACCTCTCTAGACAAACCTCCTTTATCCATTTTTTAACGCTTTTTCCTCCATACTTAATCATTTCAGGAGATATGCAATCTCTACCGGCTGCCCTTCCTGTTTTAATTTGTTTTATGGCCCCCTGCCTCTTCTATCTCAATATCTTTCTCTTCCTCCTCTTCTTCTTCTTCCTGTGTTGTCCTCTTCCTTGAATTTTTGGTCAACGATAGGAAAACAACGAAAAACAAGATGGAAAGGAAAGAAAAGGAAATGAATCAAAGGAGATAAAAAAATGAAGAAATATTCAAAAGACAAAGGATGAAGACGCAAATCAGATAAGAGTATGGAAACCAATAAACTGACAAAAATGAAAAAAATAATGGAAACAATACAAGATTTAAAAAATATGCATTACAGATTTTAAAGGATTTATTCGTTTGAGAAAATAGAACAAACGATAAAGTAAGAACGAAAACTAAAAAACAAGAAGAGTGCAAGAAAATTAATTGATGGAGAAGAAAAATGTAAAAAGAAAAACAAAGAATCAAAATAAAAATAAATCAGATAAAACAATAAAGAAAATGAGAAAAATAGTGAAAATACTACAAGATTCAGAAAATATCAAAACGAAAAGAAGACGTTGAAGTAAAGCTTTAACAACGAAATTCAATCTAAAACGATATGAAGAAATTTATTCAAACTTTAACAATAAACTGTACGCGCATTAGAAAAATCCTGCCTCCTCTACTTGTAAAAATGGGCAGATAAAACCTGATAAGTAAGAACTGAAGAATTTTCTTACATTATTTGTGCCAAAGAATTTCAGGAAAATACTACAAAAAACAAAATAATGATGCAAATCATTTATTTCTATTTCATCTTTTACGTTAAACCAAAACTAAATATTTTTAGAAAGTGCCAAAAAACTGCTCACGAAAAAGGATTTATATTTTTTATAAACAAATGGGAATTTCTCCATTTTTACAATATCGGTCAAGTAGGACATTATGGGAAAACAAATTTATAGACGTTAAAGTGTAACAAAGCCAAATTATCACCTGTTTTCTGTATGCCGTTCTATTTGTAGTTTTCTGAGATTTTTATTCTTTTACATATTTTATTTAAAGAGCTTCGATTCCTTAAATTAAAAAACAAATTACAGCACAACAAATTAAAGAAAAATCTTAAACTTGCTTGTTTTTCTAATCCCGTATTTAATATATCTATAAATAAAATGCGAAGAATAAAAATTCTTGTAATAGTTTTTTTACTTCAAATGCAAGCAGGGTTTTTTGTGACTGCAGGTTTTTATTACAACACTGTAGTTTAACAAAAGCTGTGTCTATTGACTCGCGAGCGCGCAAGAAACATTTGTCTTCGTTTATTACCGGCCCGTTCAACGTCTGCAAGCCCTTTACCCGCATGGAATACCAATAAGTGTTTTGCAAATCGCTGGCATTAAACTTTCCTTTAAAAAATACAAGACAGTTCTGCACATTTTTGATCAGTCTATTTTTAAACTTTTTCAGAAAACTCTTGATACCTCAAAATTTTCGTTTTAATTCGTTTTTTATCATTTTTATTACAAAAAAGCCGGACAGAGGTAATTCGGTCTTTTTGTGATTAGTTTAAGTTTCATTGATATTGTTCACGTAGCTTTCAGAATATTACCCAGCAATTTTGCAAACCCATAATTACTTGAATGATCACTAACGTTTAGTTACTAAGTGCCCCTAATAAGAGTAAGGCTGAAATTACGATCGCAAATGTTACAACTAAATAAAGCAGTTGGGAAAATGTAGTAGTCTGACTAGATAACGACAATCACATTAAAAGCGCCCGAATTAAACGAACGTAATCGCTTATATTACATATTTTATATTTTTAATCTTAATTAAGGGGATTACGAGTACCATGTTATAATAAAAATATTAAAATAACCAGCGCTATATATTAACGTTTGTAGTTAAAATTTCCAGATAATAAAGCAATATCGTACCTTGGCATAAAACTGAATTTATAAAGATTTTTTAATTCCTGCCATAAAAAAATTGGTTTTAAAAGGTTTGATAAATTGAAATGAATTCAAACGCGCTGCAGTGTCTCGCATCAGTTTAATTATAACGAACATGCAGCCTGTTTAAAATGAATTTGCAATTGATGTGTGAAACCGAAGCCATGTGTTTAATTAAAAAATGCTTTGTTTTTAAGTTTAATAAGCACTCCATTCGTTAAACACGCCCTGTATTGAACCTCTATAGAACACGAACGAATAATTCTAAATACAATTCAAATCGACGAATTCAACTTTCAAGTGGAGCTCTTTATCCTCAATTTATTTTTTGTTTTATTCCATCTATATGTGATTAATATGTTCTCTTTGTTCCAGTCCATTTCCATTCGACTATTATGCTACTTCCCTAAAAACGATCGCATTTAATTTTTTTATAAAATAACCAACATCTTTGTCGTCATTTTTAAATAAATGCACGGTTCAACAATTCAACGCTTTCTGAAAGTGTAATAAGTTTCAGCAAAACAAATTTGAAAGCCTTCAAATTTCTTAAATAAGTACTGCTGCAAAGAGCCTTATCTTTGTTTTGTAATATAATGGTAATAGGTCAGAATAAAAATTTTTGAAGATCGCTGTATTTGGCCTGCTTCTCTATCAGAAAAATCAATTCTGTTGATTTCTTGTAGTAAGTAAAAAATCACATAATAATTCTTATTAATGCTGGTGCATTTTTTGATTACAACCAAAATTATCAAACTATCCTATTTTTAGGAGGTTTTTCCGAGATTGTTGTTCTTCCAAATGGAAGATTTTTCACAAAACTAATCAATCTTTCAGTAGTTTTGAACAGATGCGTGAGACAAGTTAACATGATGGTCCTAAAAGTATCCATTTTTGTTCAATAAAAGGCTCTCCCTGTAAAGTTTCTTAATTTTAAAACAGACAGACACGTTTCTGGTTTCTGGTGCATTTTGAAGGAAATTTGTTATGTCTCTAAACTTCCCTATTAGTTATTACAGCTTTTTTCAGTTGCAGGAGCACATATTGTATTATTTTTCTGTTAAAATGATTCTTTCCCATCAGATTTTATTCTTCTAGTTATCTTCCCCATCAGATTTTTATCAAAAAACATTTCTTAATTTTAAAACAGATAGACACATTTCTGGGGCAGTTTGAAAGAATGAAGTTCCTAAACTTGCTCTTTATTACAGTTTTTTTTTTTCCAGTTGCAGGGGCACATATATTTTATTCTTTTATCTATTAAAATGATTCTTTCCCATTAGATCCTCTGCTTTTATCTTCCCCATCAGATTTTTAGAATAATTTCTTAATTTTAAAACAGTCAGGTACGTTTCTGGTGCAGTTTGAAGGAAATCGAAGTTCCTAAACTTCCTCTTCATTACAGCTTTTTCAGTTGCAGGGGCACTTAATTTATTATTTTTTTTTGCGAAATAGATTCCTCCCCATCAGATCTATTTTTATCTTCTGCTATTAGATTTGTAGCAAGAGATAAATTTATATCACCAGAAATACACAAAAATTGTATTACTTTTATTAATAGAATATATTTTATTAAATATCAAAACCTTGCTGAAACCAAAAGATAAATTTACAAACCAAATCATCACAATGTTTGGTAGTTGTAATATCTGCAATTGCCACCTGATTAAGAAAGATATCAATTTATTCTGTATTTTTGACAAAGTAAACCTGAAAATAGCACATACAAACAAATTAATCGTTTCAGCGACGATTTTCAGTGAAAACGCAAACTTAAAATAATTTTTTTGCATTATGACAAAAAAAGTGGACTTTTTTTATCAAAAAATCATAAAGAAAGCAACACTTTTTTTATTTACATTTTGCATTAAGTAAGTATGCTTTAAATAAAATATTGTAGATTGTCAGTTTGACAACTGTCAATTCTCAAATCCTTTTTATCCTGTTTTGAGGGATTTAAAATGTAAAAATGCAAAAAAATATTGTGTACAACTCGTATGAAAGCATCTTTTTTTCACTCGTTTGATTGATGCACTCCGGCTTCGCCGTCGTGCATCAAACTTCAAACTCATGAAAAAAAGTATTGCTTTCATTACTAGTTGTACAAATAACTATTAGTTTTTGATTAATTTCAGTTCATGAACAATTTTAATTATTGAATAATTTGAATTAAATTTAATTTCCTTTCTGAACAATTCTAATTTTTTCCAATTTTCACATGTGATTAACGTTTGAGGAAATACTGCAATATTCTAGGTTTTTGATAAAGTAAACCTGAAAGTAGCGCATATCAATAAATTGGTCGACTTCAAATAAAATTGTCATTGAAAATGCAGGCTTGAAATAATTTTAGTTTTTGATTAATTTCAGTTTATGAGCGGTTCTAATTACCGAATAATTTTCATTTCTGGATAACTCTAATTTCTTTCCAATTTTCACAAAGGATTAACTTTTGCAAAGATACCAAAATATTCTAGGTTTTTCCTAAAGTAAACTGGATAGTAGCGCATACGAATAAATCAATTAAGTTCAAAGAAAATTTCCAGCAAAGATGCAGGTTTAAAATAAATTTAGTTTTTGAGTTATATGACACTTAATAGAAGACTAGGATGCATGGGAATATATGGAGAACAAACTAAAAACAGAAATGGGAAAATGATCATAGAATTCTGTTAAAAAAGACTTACAAATTGGAAACTCCTTTTGGGATCAACCGACTCAAGACAAATACGCACATGTAGCGGAGGGAAGAGATGTAAAGAGCATAATTGATTACATTGTATATACACAGAAAATGCAATACTGATTTGAAGACACGAACCAATAAGAGAGGCAGATTTAATTATTGTGATTGCGTTTATGGCCCTTGTCTGGATAATATTGATGTTAAAAGAATTCAGCGTATGCAAAACTCTTGTCTTCGATTAATCTTTGGAATTAGGAAGAATCAGCATATATCTCACAAATTAAAAGAACTAAATTGGATAAATATGCATAATCGTAGACTTTTGCATCTGGGATGTTTGTATCATAAGATTATAACGACGAAAACTCCTTACTACTTGTTTAACAAAATTCAATTTAGAAAAGATTTGCACCAAGTTAATGTCCGATCAAAATATGATATTACACTACATCATCACAAGACTAGTTTTTTCAAACGAAGTTTTTCATATAACATAGCTCATTTTTATAATTCTTTACCAAGTCATATTAAACATTTATCATACAATACCTTTAAATTAAAACTGCACAACATCTTGCTCAAAAAAAAATTAATAGGTTGTGTTAATATGTGTAAGTTATTATTTTTTATATATTTAAGTTTGTGTAATTCGTAGGCATTTATATTGTATTTATTTCATTTAATAGGGTTAAGTGGTAGAGCAGGTGGTATGATGTATTTTCATCATACCAATCTGAACTTCGCCCTGTTGGGTAAATATAAAATTTATTTGTTATGTTTCCATTTATATATGTTTCAATATTTTTGCCCAATAAATGACTATATTATTATTATTATTATTATTATTATAAACTGGAATAAACGGAACACGAATGGAACTTAGAAAAACTGCGAATAAGATTTCAGGATTTAATACTTAGAAAAGCAGTAGAGATATGCGGAGAAAGAAAAATAAGTAAAAACAGAAGAAGAACAAATTGGTGGAATTAAGATTTTCGACGAACTAAGAAAAAAGAAGGTTGCATGGAAGAAGTATAATCAAACAAGCATAAATCAAGACAAAATAAATTATAACATAATAAGAAATAAAGTAAAAGTACAAGTAAAAGCAGCCAAGAAAAAGGGTTGGGAAGATTTTGGATCCGAACTGAATCAAGATGAACAATAGAAGTTTTTGGAATAAGATAAGAACTCTAAAAGGAAAAAAAAGAACTAAAATGCATAACAAACAAAGATAATCATCTTTTAGTAAATACAAAAGATATATATTACAAGCGTGGAGAGAACACTACACTGAAAAATTAAAAAAATGCGAAGAATATAAGATGAGAATGGAAAGAGGCAAACAACAACCAGAAGGAATAGCGAAAGAAGAATTAAAGGAAGGAATTAAGAAGATTAGAATGGGAAAGGCTAGTGGAGCAGGATAATATACATCCAGAACTGGTAAAATGGATGGGAGAAGAAGGAAAAAACTGGTTACTGAAGATACATAAGGAAGCATGGAGGATTAACAAGATACTAAAATAATGGGAAGAAAACTTAATAATTCCAATTTATAAGAAAGGAGGGAAAAAAACATTCTGCGAAAACTACACATATAGAGCTATATGCTTATCTCCAGTAGTATTTAAATGAAATAAAAAAATAATAAAGGGCAAAATAAGACTAGAACTTGGCGAAAAACTAGAAGAACAGCAAGCAGCTTTTAGGAAAGAAAGACAGACAAATGATATATTCATCGTGAGAAATTTTCTAAAGAAACATGGAAAAGGAAGAGTTGCACATAACGTTCATAGATTTAAAATCAGCCTTTTGAGATGATAGATGGAAAACTAATACGGAGGATATTGAGATTGACAAATAAATTATTTGTAGTGGTACAGAAAGGTGTTTGACTTGGTGCACCTAAATGGAAGAAGATCAGGAAAATTCGAAATAAAACGGGGTATCAAGCAAGGTGACAGCCTCAGTCCTTTACTTTTCATAATTATGGATAAGATAATTCAAATACAAAGGCTTAGGACATTAGGCTATAGGAATATGGAAACTATACATAAAGTTGGAAGGTTTACCATATGCCGACAAGATAGTAGCTGACACACAAAGGAAAATGCCAATTTTGCTAGAGATATGGATAGAAGAGATCGAAAATATGAAAATGAAAATAAATATGTATAAACAAATGCAAATAGCCCAGTAGCGCGCCAACAGATGAGAGCACAGGGTTGCGTGCACAGCGACCGTGAGCTGTAACCTTTATAAAGTAGATAAGTGACGTCGCTGTGTTTACACCGGGAGATTAAACTGGCATTCTTGGGATCACATGCGTGTGCCAGTCTGCGATTACGACAACGACAGCAAGTGGAACAAAGAGCAAACGTGAAATTTTCTGTTAAATTTGGGAAATCGGCCACAGAGACATTGAACATGCTCCGGCAAGCTTACAGCAATGAGACAACGGGTCGCACACAATGTTTCGAGTGGCACGGGAGCTTCAAAAGCGGACGAACGTCCCTGGAAGACTACGAGCAATCGGGACGACCTTCTATGAACATCACCCATTTGTAACAAATTCGGCAACTTGTGCACGAGGATCATCGGAGGACGATCAAAGACATTGCTACCATTGTTGGTGTGTCGTATGGGTCAGTGCAGACAATCCCAAGGCCTAAATTGAACATGCGGCGTGTCGCTGCCAAATTTATCCTCCGAAGCAGAAGCAACAACGAGATCTGCGTCAGCGTACCGCGGGGGAGCCATCATTTACGTTGCGGATCATCGCCGGTGACGAGTCTTGGATCTACGGGTATGACTCGTAGACAAAGCTCAGCCGTCGCAATGGAAGAGTCCATCATCCCCAGAAGAAAGCGAGACAGATCCGCAGCGCAATAAAGAGCATGCTCATTTTTTTCGACGTCTGCGGCATTGTTCATCGAGAATTTGTTCCCCAGGGCTATACCGTCAACAAAGAGTTTTACTGCGACGTTGTGAGGAAGAACATTTGGCGAAAGCCACCGGATCTGTAGCGCGCGAAAAATTGGATTCTCCACGACGACAATGACCTTGTTACCGAACACTCTTCGTTTGTGAATTTCTCAACAAGCACCCGCACCCGTCCTACTCGCCAGATTTAGCTCCTGCGGACTTCTTCCTTTTCTCGCCGTTTTAACACTGTTACCGAGATCCAGTGCTAATCGCAGAAGGTTCTAGACTCGCTTACAGAAGTGGTAGAAACGCTGAGACTAGTGCACTGCTGCGCAAGATTACTATTTCGAAGGAGATGGTGTTCAAACTAAATAAATAAATAAAATACTTTTTTGTGCAGCCGGACGCGAAGTGGTCATTTCGCGTACGCAATACAGGACGCGAAATCCGATTTCGCGGCCTTACCCTTAGTAACGGCCGCGAAATATTTTAACGGCCGTTACCCTTAGTAACGGCCGCGAAATTACAATTTCGCGGCCGTTACTAAGGGCAACGGCCGTTAAAATATTTCGCGGCCGTTACTAAGGGTAAGGCTGCGAAATATGAATATGTATTTATTATATATTTTTTACGGCTGCACAAAAAATGTTGTGTATACTTCGGCCGCGAAATTCTTTAGCGCCCTCGAGATTGTCTTGCCTCGGCCGCAAGCGGCCTCGGCGACAATTTTTCTCTCGGTACGCTAAAATGGAATCAA